>CAXKVI010000002.1:66191029-66695029 GCA_964058755.1 Campiglossa producta
TGGTTTAAGGGTAATCAGCAAAGAACTAGTATAAAAACATCCATAAAATGTATAGTAAACGAGCTAGGTGTCTGCTGAGTAGTTTGGAATTGATTAGTTTGAAGGTATTCAGAAATTAACTGGTATGAATACACCACAAAATGTTTAGGCGTAGAACTATAATGTTGCTGAGTAGTTGGCATTGACTTGTTTAAAGCTAATCAGAAATGAACTAGTATGAATACACCACAAAATGGACAATCAATGAACTACATTGTTTGCCGAGTAGTTTGGCAATGACTGGCTTAAAGGAAATCAGAAATGAACTAGTATAAATACACTACAAAATGCATAGTCAATGAACTAGAATTTTCGCTGAGTAGTTTGGCATTGACTGGTTTTAAAACTAATCAACAATGAACTGGTATGCATATGCCACAAAATGGTTAGTCAATGAACTAGTATGTTTGCTGAGTAGTTCGGAATTTGACTGCAGGGTAGCTTAGTGCCATCAACGAAAATGTCTAATTCATTTCTCACCTGGTGCGTCCATGTCGTGAAAAGCGTCGCCGTGGATTTAGTCGGAGATATCGTCGGATCTCGCTCAATGAAAAACCTGGAAAGGTCGCAGAGGTAACCGTTGATTTTCGCACAGGGTTCATAAGTATAGGGGCCCTTCCCCGTCGCCATTATTGTACAGTCGTCGGTGGTGGGGGCATCTTCGATAGATAGAAGTTAAACAGTGTCGGGGATAGGACACCACCCTGTCACCCCCTGTCTAATATGTCTAGGTTTTGATTCAAAAGTTAACCGACGCCTGCCGTCCATTCAAATAATTAGCGGTCCATCTCTTTAACCCATCAGGTATCTGTGTTTCGAAGAGATCTTGTATAAGAGTGGCATGGTTGACTGTTTCAAAAGCTTTCGACAGGTCAAGTGCCACTAACACAGTCCTGTGATTTGGTTGATTTTGATTTAGGCCGCTATTTATTTGCGTTGTAATGGCATTGAGTGCGGTGGTGGTGCTGTGAAGCTTACGGAAGCCATGTTGATGACTAGCCAGGTGCAGATTTGCAGTATAATACGGGAGCAAAATGGACTCTAGCGTTTTCACTACCTGCGACAAAAGTGATATAGGGCGATATGAATCGCCTATGTATGCCGGCTTTCTAGGTTTTAGTAGTGGAACCACTCTCGCCTTTTTCCATATTTCAGGAATGACGAAAGTGTTCAGTGAATGACTGAATAGAGCCGCTAAGAATTTGTGTCCCTCCTGGCCTAGATGTTTCAGCATCTTCATGGCAATGCCGTCGGGGCCGATGGATTTTGAGGGCTTAGCCTGTCTGATGGCTTCCTTGACCTCTGAGGCAGTGATGACAATGGGCGTGTTTTGGTTTTTGTATTTACGCGCCTGTCGCATGGTTCTACGTTTAGCTCTATCGGGCGGGGAATGTAGTACAAATTGTCTACAGAAGGAGTTCGCACATCCCCTAGGGTCCTTCTTCACCTACTTTAACCTTGTGTTGCGTTGGATTAGATAGAGCTTTGACCGTAGTCCATAATTTGCCAACACCATCAGAGAGGTTGCATTGCTCTAGGTGTTGTTTCCATTTGGCCAGTTTATATATATCGACCAACCTACGAACTTCCGCGTTGAGATCCCTTATGCGGGGGTCTGCGGGATTGAGACTTCGCACTTCATCTCTTTCTCTAGCCATGGCCGCTGCCTCCGCGGGGAAATTTGGTCTTATTGGGGACGAATATCCCCAGGAATGAAGCGTTTAGAGGCCGAGTTAATGATGTTGCGGAAGTCTCGTTCGCCTTTGCGTACGTCCGTAGGAATGGATAGAGCAGCCAAGGATTCGTCCGTATATGTCTGAAAACTGTCCCAGTCCGCCTTGGTAAAGTTAATGTATGTACCATGCTCAGGTGTAATAAAGTCCGTCGGTCGTTCGATGGTAATGACTATTGGGAGATGGGCAGACGCCAACGTGAGTATGGGTCGCCAATTTGTGTTGCTTATTGCTCTTGCACATGAGCTGTGTGTTTATGGAAAAAAAATTTAGCATACGGCACGTGAGTGTGCATTTTGAAACAAAGCGTGTGCGTTTTTGATTCAAAATATTTATGCACATGCTAATGTGTGTGCAGTTTGTTTAAAGCACTTGCACATATAATTTTGTTCAATGTAGTAAATTTCATGCAAATGAGCATGCACATTTTGATAAGTGCACTCCATGGCTAACATACGGATATGTCGGCTTTAACCGATCACTATTAAACAGATATGTAGATCATGCGACCATCAATCGATGTGGGACGAAACCGTGATTTGGTGGGCCAATAAGAGCCCTAAGATCTAACTGTGGGATGGGCTTGGAAACATAAACGTAACGGCTAACGAAGCACCTATCTCGTCCTTCGGGGCTCGGGAACATAAAGGAGAGAAGACTGATGAGCTGACACGTAGGTGTTCAAGAAATCAAGGAGTAGTCAGTTCAGGACAGGCACTCTGTAAAGGTCACTGGGCACTGAACATGCATGCGGAGAAGATGGAGACATATACATGCATATGTTCACTGCGAAACCTTTTAGGTCATGTCACCCTCCTTCTGTAAGGAAGGATGAGAGGGGTAATGAGGGGTGGGAGATCAGCCATCCCGCAACCGCAATGTATGCACAGGCTGTGATGTGCACTTGATGGCTGATCTGCAGATAGGTCGCCTTTCACCTTTCGAAATCGAAACAACTTTTGGAGAATTGAAAACAAATTGGAAAATGAACAATTTTTGCAAATAATTGAAATTTTAATATTTTTTTTATTACTAGAGTTTGCCCAGGGGTTGAAATTCAACCACAAAACCTTATTTTATTTCCTACCTTTTTGCTATTTCTTAAATTTTCCTCTCTTTTCCTTATTTTTTATAGTTTTCGTTTCAATACATTCCTATTCTTTTCGCCTTTTCCTCCCTCTTTACACCATTCAGTAATATAGTTTCAAAGTTGATAGTTATTTATTCTAGGTCGTCTTTATACGTCTTTCTTTCCTTTCCTTTTCTCTTCTTTCCTTTCCTTTGCTTTCATTGGCTTTTCTTTCCTTTCCTTTCTTCTCCTTTCATCTCATTTCATTTATTTTGCTTTTTTTCCCTTCCCTTGCCCTTTCCTTTTCTTTCCTTTTCTTCTTCCCTCTTCGTTATTTTCCTTTCCTTTCTCTTCCTTTCCCTTTCTCTCCTTTTCTTTTCATTTTATTTCCTTTCTTTCTTTCTTTTCTTTTCTTCCTTTTATTTTCTTACCTGACTTTTCCTTTCCTTTCCATTAGATTCCTTTTTTTCCTTTTATTTTCTTTTCCATTCCTTTCCTTTCATATCCTTTGTTTTAGTTTTCCCTAGGAAATTCACAAGTAGAAATAAAATAAAAAAAATTCATTGGGGATCATCAAGTAAACTTGAATAACTTCTTATTAGTAGCTGACACCTAACTTTTGAGCTGGGATAGTAAAGTAAAATGTTTATTCTTTCATATTCAGTCTTCAAAAGACTTATATCGCATTTACTTTTCGACTTATGGACCTCGCAAAATTGGCAAAAAGTCGATTTTCGTCAAAAGTTGTGCAACAAAATCTGCTCGTGCTGGTCTGCTATGAATCGACGATAGTAAAACGCTATTGTATGATGAAGAGAAAGGTTAAGGCTTTCAGAATCATGTACTTTTATCCAAATATTGTTTCTAATTGCAGAGTTACAGAGGTCCAAAAAATAGGTTATTTGAGATTTAAACGCGGATTGTGGAAGAACTAAGCTTAATATAAAAATTCTAAGAATAGGTAAAGATTCTACGGAGGATCCTCTAATAACCCTCATACTCAGAAAATTGGTTTGGTTCATTCAACGGTTTTTTAAGAGGGGTGATGGACTCCCCCCTCACACAGAATCGGGGTAATTTACATCCTCAAAGTTTTTTTAGTAATAATCTGCAAGCTTTTCTTAATTTAAGTCCATGAACAGAATACAGCTTGTGTCTCTTTTTTTGACCATTTCGACTCAAAAACTGCATATTACCACTTTAAAAAAAAAAAAACCGAGACACCTTAGGAAAACAATTCGTAAAAAATCAACGATATGTCGTAGGTACTTGAAACCAGACCTGTTAATAATTGATTAGTAATCGGTAATGATTAGCATTTCATTGATTATTTTTTGAGAAGCCACCTAATGATTGATTACCAATTACTTTCACTTTTTAATGATTATTTTTTCAATTGATTAAAAAAAAAATCAAAAAAATTTAAAAAAATCCAAAAAAAATCAAAAATTCAAAAGTAATCAAAAATAATCAAAAGTAATGATTACTTTTGATTTTTTGATTTTTTTTGATTTTTTTCCAGTACTGTTGTAGAAAAATATGTTCATACATAAATATTCACTTGCACAAACATACAAATGTATAGGTGAAGCAAGAAGTAACGGTGTAATCCCAACAACAACGACGGAGGCGTTGAAATATGTTGTGCAAACACAATTATATAGTTATATGGGTGATTCAGCAACTGGAGCTGACATATGGCAAACAAGAGGTGCTCTAAAAGAGGCTGCACTATTTTTCAACACACCATTAATATCGTCCGGTCCGGTTGAAAGGCTGTTTTCTTTTGCTGAAATTATTAATGCTCCAAAGCGTGGGTCATTATCTGACATTTCTTTTGAAGCACTTACATTGTTAAAATCAAATTTTAACTCCTAAGTATTGGCGTGCTGTATCTGCCGAACGCTCAACACAAATACTTTATATGAGTGAACGGCGAAAATTTGCGTGTCGATACGCACTCATGTCCACCTACATGAATTATTTTTAAACTGAATACCGTTATTGTTGACTATTTGTGTTATTGTTCTTTAATTGTCATTACATTATTACTTACATATTATTCACAAATATTACTAAATAGCACTACTTAAACAAAAATGAATAAAAATAAAATGATTCTACTTCTACTATTCTCTACTCCAACAAAATGACTACGTCGTCCATTTTGGCCGAAAGTTATTAATCCCGGACCTCTCTCTATGGATAATAACCACTTAATTTTTGATCAATTGATCATTACTAGTCTCTTTTGGGCATACATATGTAGTTGGTATGCCCACGTTTTACTTTGTGTAGCATACTTATAAGTGTTCGAATACAACCATCCGACCGTACCCATAGGGTTTTAAACGAGAAATGCACGACACTACACGTTTAGATATAAAAGGGACAAATTTTCACCACTACAACGCATATAACCATCAAACCTGGCATTTTTTCTCATATGTACATATACTTAGCGATCAAGGTTCATTCTAGAAATTCATGAGCCCCAAAGTGCAAGTAGGTGTATATATTTTCATACAAAGATACACAGATGTTTATACTTTTAACAACAAAACTTTTGATTTTTTTTTTTATTTTTTTTTTTTTTTTGATTTTTTTTATTTTTTTTGGATTTTTTCTAATCGTAATCAATTAGTAATTGCTTTTTCTTGAAAGCAATTAAAATAATCATTAGTAATTAAAAAAATTTTCTAATCAATCAATTACTAATTACTAATCAAAATTAACAGCTCTGCTTGAAACTTGCACTTTGTTAGACTAAAATTAAATGATCTATATAACTGCATACCCGAAAAATTTCTTCTTTTTATTTTTAAATGTCTTTAACAGCACGGGGCGTATGAGCAACAAAAAATACACTTTCAATTGCATTTCGCTAGTGTTAGTGGCAAGATATTTTAAAAGTAAAACATGGAGCTGATGGAGGTTTTACTCGTCTTTCAGAATATGTAGTATTTTCCAATATGTGACAAGAAATGAAGTTTTCCGAAGCACTTCAAAAAAACGCGGTTATTTCGCGGTTTTCTCAAAAACGGCTCGCTACATGATTTTAATTTTTGGGTGAATCATGTTTGTTAAGCGTATATTATTATATTAAAGTAAAGCCAGAAGTTTTGACCTAGGACTTTGAAGTTAAAATCGATTCAGGCGGGCCGTGTTCGAACGTTGATTGCTCGGCCAAAAGAACAAGTAGAATTTTGGAACCAGAAGGATTCAGAAAAAAAATTGCCAAAAATTAGCGATACTTCCTACGAACTTAAGTTTAGCACTTGGTTAGACTAAAATTAACGGGGCTACAAAACTGCATACTCGAAAAAATTCTAAATGTTCTCCTGGACGAGCAATCAACGTTAGAAATTTTATTACAAGAATTTTTGGAACCAGAAGGGTCTAAGTGGGCTTGGATTCAGAAAACAAATTGCCAAAAATCAGCGAGACTTCCTACGAACTTAGGTTTAACAATTTGTTAGACTAAAATTAACGGGGCTACAAAACTGCATACTCGAAAAAATTCTACATGTTCTTTTGGACGAGCAATCAACGTAAGAAATTTTATTACAAGAATTTTTGGAACCAGAAGGGTCTAAGTGGGCTTGGATTCAGAAAACAAATTGCCAAAAATCAGCGAGACTTCCTACGAACTTAAGTTTAGCACTATGTTAGACTAAAATTAAACGGGTTACAAAACTGCATACTTGAAAAAATTCTGCATGTTCTTTAGGCCGAGCAATTGAATTTTAATGCTTGGAGGAGCGCACTTAGATCCTTTTGGCTTCAATCGTTAATGCAATAAAATTTAGTACGTTTTTGGCCTGGCAAATATATGGCACTAAAATGTCCAAAATGGCTTGGATCGCATTGTCAACAAATAGACACTATATTTAACTATACAAATATGGGTATAACTCAATTTAAAAAAAATGTCACTTAGATCCTTTAGATTCTGAGCCCTTCATATATAAAAATTTAGCACTTTTTCGCGTTGTAATGAACTTTACGGAGAATGGCTGAACTGATTTTAACCAAACTTTGCCACATTGAAGAGACACTTGTGGAGAAGGTTTATAACTAAAAAACGGTTTATCAGAAAAGGGGGCGTGGCACCTCCCAAACAAACTAAATTTTTCAAGCAGAATATCTGTGAAAGGGTTCAAGGTAGGGACCTGGAAATTGGTTTAGACCTATATGATATCAAAAGAATTCTGACACATGAAAAGGGGGTTATCAGAAAAGGGGGCGTGGCACCTCCCATACAAACTAAATTTTTCGAGCAGAATATCTGTGAAAGGGTTCAAGGTAGGGACCTGAAAATTGGTATAGAGCTATATGATATCAAAAGCATTCTCACACATAAAAAAAGAGGTTATCAGAAAAGGGGGCGTGGCACCTCCCATACAAACTAAATTTGAAAATTTGTATAGACCTATATGATATCAAAAGCATTCCACACATAAAAAAAGAGGTTATCAGAAAAGAGGGCGTGGCACCTCCCATACAAACTAATTATTCCAAGCAGAATATCTATGAAAGGGTTCAAGGTAGGGACCTGAAAATTGGTATAGACCTATATCATATCAAAAGCATTTCCACATATAAATAAAAAGGGGGGTTATCAGAAAGATGGCGTGGTAACTCCCATACAAACTAAATTTTTAAAGCAGAATAACTGCGAAAGGGTTCAAAGTAGGGACCCGAAAATTGGTACAGACCTATATGATATCAAAAGCATTTCCACACATAAAAAGGGGGGTTATCAAAAAAGGGGTCGTGGCAACTCCCATACAAACTAAATTTTTAAAGCAGAATATCTGTGAAAGGGTTCAGGGTAGGGACCTGAAAATTGGTATAGTCCTATATGATATCAAAAGCATTCTCACACATGTAACGGGGGATCATCAGAAAAGGGGGTGTGGCACCTCCCATATAAACTAAAATTTTCAAGCAGTTTTCTTTCACCCAGCGAAGCGGGTGAGGGTCCGCTGGTTTTCATATAAAAATTGTGCTCCAATTAACATTGCGATGTCCTAGGACTGAACCACCTACTCCAACCTTCGCTTTGCTTCTGCTACTCCATAGAGTACTCCAATGTTGTTACTCCTTGGGGTATCTACTGTGGAGTATAAACTGTCAGAGCGATAGTGTCGTGATTTTCGTCGATAAGGCACACGAGCAATGACCGGCTTTCAAAAATCTGAAGATGGTCCGATGAGGTATACAAAGGATTAGTTTTTGAGTACTCCAATATAAAAAAATTGGAACACATAATCCAAAGATTTTTGCAGGGTACCTATGAACGCGTGTGTGTACCGTTATACATTCACAGCGAAGTGCGAGCAGCCAGCATGAAATCTAACAGTATTCCAAGAATAATATTGCAATGGTTTTTTGTATTTTTTTTTTTGCGAATCTGGTTTGTTGTTGTGAGCCACAAAGAGCAAGATGTTGTTATTGTAGAGCGGCAGCGAGCATTCTGAGACAGTACGTGGCGATGGCTGTTTTAGAGAGTAAAACTCTCCATATCTGGAATTTGGTTCATCCCCGCAACCGGTAAGAAGCGAAAATAGCAAAAGAGTTATTTCGGCTAATTACATTTGACATTTGAAAATTGCAGAAATAGAAATGACTTTATTGCTCATATTGCTTGTTCTAACATTTCAAGGGTAAGTTTTTCCAAAAAAAGTCGAAGGCTCTACCTCGGGTAATAATTGGCAGTTTTTGTCTAAAATAAAATATATTATAAACGGAAGCCGCAGCCGAATACCATGTTTGTTTCTTGAATAAACAAAACGGTAAAGGAATACAAAAATACGTAAGGGGTTTTCTCTCTATATTTTTTCCATGAAAACACAGGAATTTAACACACTAATGTCAAAATTGCAAAATGCAACAAGAAAAAACACGCATTTTGATGTTTCATGAAAAAAATTTTGAAAGAAAATTTTCCAATTTTGAAAATACTGTGTAAATTTCCTGTGTTTTTTATGAAAAGAATTTAGAGAGGAGACCCCTATGCATAGTTGTAAGCAAAAATAAAAAAAAAACAAGTAAGGAAAGCTGTCTTCGGCTGTGCCGAAGGCTATATACCTTTCATGAATAAGCGTCACGATTTTCACTGTTCGATCCCCAGTACAGCCTGTTTCAATTTAACTATATTTACTATACACATTACACATCTTTGTTATAATTTAAAAAAAACTTACAAAATAATAGAATCCGAGTTATCGGAACAATCGATTGTATGGAGGCTATATATTATACGTGTTCAATTGTACTGACTTACACTATACACATTACATATGTAGAAAGTACTAAAGGTGAAATATTTTACGTTCCTAACTTTTTAAATGCGGAAGTATTGGCCAAAAAACCTTATATCGGAACAACCGGTTGTATGGGGCTAAATATATGTTATATTTACCCGATCTTCTTGATTTTCCTCTACACACTACATAAATTGAAAGTACTCAAGTTGCAAAATTGTATGTTCCTAACTTTTTAATTGCAGAAGTTTTGGTCAAAAAAACCTTATATCTGAACAATCGGTTGTATGGGGGCTATATGTTACATTTGCCCGGTCTTGTTGATTTTCACTATATACACTACATAAATAGAAAGTACTCGAGATGCAAAATTTTACGTTCCTAACTTTTTAATTGCAGAAGTTTTGGCCAAAAAACCTTATATCTGAACAATCGGTTGTATGGGGGCTATATGTTACATTTGCCCGATCTTGTTGATTTTCACTATATACACTACATAAATAGAAAGTACTCGAGTTGCAAAATTTTACTTTCCTAACTTTTTAATTGCAGAAGTTTTGCCAAAAAACCTTATATCTGAACAATCGGTTGTATGGGGGCTATATGTTACATTTGCCCGATCTGGTTGATTTTCACTATATACACCACATAAATAGAAAGTACTCGAGTTGCAAAATTTTACGTTCCTAACTTTTTAATTGCAGAAGTTTTGGCCAAAAAACCTTATATCTGAACAATCGGTTGTATGGGGGCTATATGTTACATTTGCCCGATCTTGTTGATTTTCACTATATACACTACATAAATAGAAAGTACTCGAGTTGCAAAATTTTACGTTCCTAACTTTTTAATTGCAGAAGTTTTGGCCAAAAAACCTTATATCTGAACAATCGGTTGTATGGGGGCTATATGTTACATTTCCCGATCTGGTTGATTTTCACTATATACACTACATAAATAGAAAGTACTCGAGTTGCAAAACTTTACGTTTCTAACTTTTTAATTGCAGAAGTTTTGGCCAAAAAACCTTATATCTGAGCAATCGGTTGTATGGGGGCTATATGTTATACTGGTCCGATCTTGTCAGTTCCGACAAATGATTCCTATATTACAAAATGGTGGCCACATACAAAATTTCAGCCAGATATCTCAAAAATTGAGGGACTAGTTTGCGTTCAAACAGACAGACGGACAGACGGACATGGCTAAATCAACTCATCTCGTCATCCTGATCATTTCGGTATACTTATTGATGGGTCTATCTCTTCTTCTTCTCATATTTACAAACATCGGACCAAAGTTATAATACCATTTCATGTTCATGAAAGGTATAAAAATAGTCTTTATGTTAATAGCATTTTAACAATGTTAATAAAGTTCAATGTTGTACGCCAGAAAAAGAAGTTTATCTGCATTTTCCCCCAGGAGATTGCCGGTCTATCTGTATATAGTTGACCAGCTGTACTAAATAACACTGTGCGACAATTTTAAAGTTTTGGCTTGGGGTCGGAGTGAGACTAATTGCGAATGAAAGGTCCTGGGCCATATAGTAAATCCCCAAAATTGTTTGGCATTCTTTGGCGGAACTTTTTTTTATGGTCACTTTAAGTTGAAATTTTTTTGAAAAAGTGTTTTTAGAAAAGGTGGAAAAAAGGGTTAAAATTCATATCGGATCAAAATATGTAGTTCGGGTGCATATAATAAAATTAAACGGAAAAACAATATTATAGCGTGACATATATACCTAAGCTGAGTGAAAATCTCGATCGACAACTTACAAAAGAAACTAACATCACACTTGCCTATAGATCCAACAATACTTTGTCCTCAGTATTTACAAATGCGAAAAGCCCAATTGATGGTCACCAACAAAGTAATGTGGTGTACCAAATAAAATGCGGAGGCAATGAGAACGAGGGATGCGATCAGGTATATATCGGGACTACTAAAAGATATCTAAGTACCAGGCTATCAGAACACCAAGCCGATGCTAAAAAACATAAAAATAACACAGCACTATCACAACACACAACAATAAGTGGACATACAGCTGACTTCGCTAACGCGGTTATATTAGACAAAGAAAGAAGAACAAGAACACGGTATAATTTGGAAAGTTTACGAATACTGCAGAAAAGGGACAAAACAATGAATAAGAAGGAAGACGTTGACGACAGCGCTGCAGCTTATGTTTTGTGTTTGTAATATTTTAACAAATTTTGTTTGTATATATGTATTAATTACTTAGTATTGACAATGCTACCACAGAAGATGGTACTCAACATTTCGCGCGCAATATTTGTTAATTTTGTATGCAATCATATGTTAGTTTAATGTATAATTGTTTGTAACTGAAATAAGGTTCGTACACAGTGAATAATTATTGTATAAAATTTATGTAAAATTTAAAAGTTAAAAATTTTGAGTGTAAGAATTGTGATATTTATTGATTTTAATTTTATATTTTGTTGTTGTCGTAGGATAAAATAAATGCTCCCCTGAAGATGCTAATAACCATTAGCGAAACGTTGGGATGGAAAGTGAAATAAACATGTTTTATTTGCACTAAATAAAGAATAGGTCGGATAAGCCTAAAAAACTTAATAAATTTACTAGTAAACGGAGAATCATTTTGTGGAATATTTTAACCCGTTGGCTCCATCATAAAAGGGACTTTTAGACCCTTTTTTCGAAAATTACTTTTATATAATAAATATAAATATTATTTAAATGTTCTGGGAAATTCTTCAGCGGAAAATTTCACTGGGGTCTTCTCAGACCAAGATTTTGGAGTCCCCAGGAGAGAAAAAAAGAATAAATATTCCTTAAAATATGCAACGATTTTGAATTTTTCTTTATTTCACCAGCTTTTATACCTGGAACAAACATTGCTTTTAGCCCATTTTAAAGGTAAGTCAATCAAAAACTATTCCCATGCCTACAATTCCCTTTTAGCTTTTGAATATAGAATATACATTAGGGTGGAGTGAAAACGTATGGAGATTTATTGTTTTTTTTTTTTAACGTACTGGCAGAGTTAATGAACCCCATACAATTTTATGTTGATAGGATACCGTTTTGAGGTGCCCCGAACCAGAAAAAGTTGAAAGCAGTAAGCACGATCAAAAAATGAAGTTTAGGATTGATAAACATGGTTAAGCTGAGTATTACTCTCTTACATTCATATATAAAATGTATATCATTTAAAGGGATTCAAAATACCTATCGAATGGTATAAAACATTTAAAATCGGTTAAGTAGTTTTTAAGTAATTTCAATTATACAAATGCACTATGAACTTTTTTGAGCTTCAATCACTTTTGTTGTTGTTGTTTCCAAACAAAAAAAAACAATCACAGTACTGCCGTCCTATTTAAGAATGTGGGTATCTACATATTTTATTCGAAAATAAGTTATTTATATAGGTGTACTCGTCTTGAAAATTCGAGTTTATTCTTGCAAAAATATTTTGTAATTTGCAAATGAATATAAAGTTATTGCTAAATTAAATACTGTCTTTTGCAGTATCTACATAGTTTTTTCCACAATCCTAAAAAAAAATGTGGGTATCTACAAAACTTTCGCCGTATCTACACTTTTAATAGGAAACCAAGTGAAATAAGAGCCGGTTTCTATTCAAAGGCGAGGTATCTGCTCTATAATTTGTAGATACCCACATTTTTAAATAGGAGTCTCAGCTTTTTGTAGCTGGGGCTCCTTTTATATTACGTACAAATTTTGCAGTATCTGCTAATGAAAAGTTTTCTAACAATATTTTGCATTGAAAAAAGATTAGTATCTACATTTTGCAAACACAGAAATCGAAATTAATGTTTTTTTTGCATAAACAGAAAGATTTGGATGTGGACTTTCTAAAATGGTAATTTTTAATTTCAAAATTAATATCTATTATATATAAATGCGCAAACATAACAGCTTTCTCCCTTTTTTGCAATAACCACAATTTTAAGGTATATAAAATTTGGTATGTATCCATATGTCTCGCCGAGCAGGGTGTGCGACAACAAACCAAAAATTTAAAAAAATTAATTATAATATGATTTGAAAATCACACCACTACAAGTGCTATACACGCATTCGCTTTATAGAGCCGCTGTTATGGGTGTATGTAGGTACACTTGCATTGTTGTGTTTGCATTCATTGCAGTAGGGTGAGTTGTTTTGTTGGCAGCAATAAGATAACATGAGCCAGCGCGTCAACTTTATTGAGCTTAGGTACAAACAGTGCTTACAAAAACAAAATCTGTTCGTGGGGATTCAGAGAAGCAAATGCTTTTGAAAAAGAGTACAAATAAGCTAGATCATGCACAAGGCCCTTCGTGGCTAGACTTAGTGAAATAAAATAAAATGGAAAATTGATAAAATTAAAAAAAAGTAAAATCAGAAATAGAAAAGTGATTTAAAGTAAAAAAATAAAATTTGTTGGAAATGGAAGGAAAGGGAATAATATAAAATAAAACAAAATGAAATAAATAAAAGTATTAAATTAAGAAAATAATAGGAAAGGAAAGGGATGGATAAAAGGAAAATAAAGGTAAGTTAAGGTAAGGAACGGAAAATAGGACAGAAAAATCAAGGGAAAGGAAAGGAATTGAAAAGAAATAAGGAAGGGAAGAAAGGAAATGTAATGTAGGTAAAGCAGTGGAAAAGAGAAGCAAAAGGAGAAAGACAAAGAAAGGATAGAAGAAAAAAAAGAAGGGAAAGAAAAGGTAGCGAGGAAGAAGGTATGGAAAATAAATGAAAATAAAATGAAAAAAAAAATAAAGGAAAGAAAGGTAATGAAAAGCTAAAAAAAAAATAAGGTAAGGAAATGAATGAAAGAAAAAGAAAAGCAAAGGAGTTGCGGAAAGGAACAAAAGAAAATAAGGAAACGGTAGGAAAGGAAAGGTAAGAAGAGGAAAGGTAAGGAAACGAAATGACAGGAAGGGAAATTTAAGAAAAAAAGTGAAAGAAAATATAGGTACGAAAAAAATAAAAGAAAAGAAATGAAATGAAAAAAAAAAATTAATAAAATGAAAGGAAACTAAAGCAACGGAAACGAAAGAAAAAGAAAATAAAAGGAAAAAGGAATGTAATGGAAATGGAAAGAAGGATCAGGTAAGAATATAAAAGAAACGAAAAGAAAGAAAAATAAAAGAAAAGAACAGAAAAGAAAGAAAGAAAGAAGGGAAATAAAATGAAATGAAAGAAGATAAAAGGAAAGAAAAGGAAAGGAAAAGGAGAGGAAAGGAAATAAAAGCAAATGAATGCCAAGGAAAGGAAAGGAAAGAAATACGTATGAAGACGACCTAAGAAGAATAAATAATTATCAACATTGAAACTATATTACTGAATGGTGTAAAGAGGGAGGAAAAGGCAAAATGAATAGGAATGTATAGAAACCAAAAATATACAAAATATGGAAAAGAAAGGAAAATTTAAGAAATACCAAAAAGGTAGGAAAATAAAATAAGGTTTTGTGGTTGAATTTCAACCACTGGGCGAACTCTAGTATGTTGAAAAGTCCAGATCCAAACACATTTTGTTCATTATTTCGGTTTGAGCTAGAATGTAGATACCCACATTCTTAAATAGGACGGCAGAGTAAAACTCAGCTTTTTTGAGCTTCAATCACATTTTTGTTGTTGTTTCCAAAAAAAAAAATCACAGTAATACTCAGCTTAACCATGTTTATCAATCCTTATACTTCGTTTTTTGATTTTATAGTTTTCGAAATTTCATATTCGTACCAGATCGTGATTACTGCTTTCAACTCAAAACGGTATCCTATCAACATAAAATTGTATGGGGTTCATTAACTCTGCCAGTACGTTAAAAAAAAAAAAACAATAAATCTCCATACGTTTCCACTCCACCCTAATGTATATTCTATATTCAAAAGCTAAAAGGGAATTGTAGGCATGGGAATAGTTTTTGATTGACTTACCTTTAAAATGGGCTAAAAGGAAAGTTTGTACGAGGTATAAAAGCTGGTGAAATAAAGAAAAATTCAAAATCGTTGCATATTTTAAGGAATATTTATTCTTTTTTTCTCTCCTGGGGACTCCAAAATATTTTTTATAAAGATTTGGTCTGAGAAGTCCCCCAATGAAATTTTCCGCTGAAAAATTTCCCAGAATATTTTAACCCTCTGACGACCTCAAAAGTAATATTTTAAAAGTAATTTTCGAAACAAGGGTCTAAAAGTCCCTTTGAGGATGGAGCCAACGGGTTAAAATATTCCACAAAATAATTCTTCGTTTAATTTTACTATATGCACCCGAACTATATATTTTGATCCGATATGAATTTTAACCCTTTTTTCCACTTTTTCTAAAATCACTTTTTTAAAAAAATTTCAACTTAAAGTGACCATAAAAAAAAAGTTCCGCCAAAGAAAGCCAAAAAATTTTGTGGATTTACTATATGGCCCAAGACCTTTCATTCGCAATTATTCTCCGACCCCAGAACTCCTGTTGCACTGTGTAATTGCTCGGTTGCCACAGTCGTTGGAGGCAGTTAAATATTTTTTTGAAATCTTTTTTTAAATTAAAACAAGTAAGGAAAGCTGTCTTCGGCTGTGCCGAAGGCTATATACCTTTCATGAATAAGCGTCACGATTTTCACTGTTCGATCCCCAGTACAGCCTGTTTCAATTTAACTATATTTACTATACACATTACACATCTTTGTTATAATTTAAAAAGAACTTACAAAATAATAGGATCCGAGTTATCGGAACAATCGATTGTATGGAGGCTATATATTATACGTGTTCAATTGTACTGACTTACACTATACACATTACATATGTAGAAAGTACTAAAGGTGCAATATTTTACGTTCCTAACTATTTAAATGCGGAAGTATTTGCCAAAAAACCTTATATCGGAACAACCGGTTGTATGGGGCTACATATATGTTATATTTACCCGATCTTCTTGATTTTCCTCTACACACTACATAAATTGAAAGTACTCAAGTTGCAAAATTTTATGTTCCTAACTTTTTAATTGCAGAAGTTTTGGCCAAAAAAACCTTATATCTGAACAATCGGTTGTATGGGGCTATATGTTACATTTGCCCGATCTTGTTGATTTTCACTATATACACTACATAAATAGAAAGTACTCGAGATGCAAAATTTTACGTTCCTAACTTTTTAATTGCAGAAGTTTTGGCCAAAAAACCTTATATCTGAACAATCGGTTGTATGGGGCCTATATGTTACATTTGCCCGATCTTCTTGATTTTCACTATATACACTACATAAATAGAAAGTACTCGAGTTGCAAAATTTTACGTTCCTAACTTTTTAATTGCAGAAGTTTTGGGCAAAAAACCTTATATCTGAACAATCGGCTGTATGGGGGCTATATGTTACATTTGCCCGATCTTGTTGATTTTCACTATATACACTACATAAATAGAAAGTACTCGAGTTGCAAAATTTTACGTCCCTAACTTTTTAATTGCAGAAGTTTTGGGCAAAAAACCTTATATCTGAACAATCGGTTGTATGGGGGCTATATGTTACATTTGCCCGATCTTGTTGATTTTCACTATATACACTACATAAATAGAAAGTACTCGAGATGCAAAATTTTACGTTCCTAACTTTTTAATTGCAGAAGTTTTGGCCAAAAAACTTTATATCTGAACAATCGGTTGTATGGGGGCTATATGTTACATTTGCCCGATCTTGTTGATTTTCACTATATACACTACATAAATAGAAAGTACTCGAGTTGCAAAATTTTACGTTCCTAACTTTTAATTGCAGAAGTTTTGGGCAAAAAACCTTATATCTGAACAATCGGTTGTATGGGGGCTATATGTTACATTTGCCCGATCTTGTTGATTTTCACTATATATACTACATAAATAGAAAGTACTCGAGTTGCAAAATTTTACGTTCCTAACTTTTTAATTGCAGAAGTTTTGGCCAAAAAACCTTATATCTGAACAATCGGTTGTATGGGGGCTATATGTTACATTTGCCCGATCTTTTTGATTTTCACTATATACACTACATAAATAGAAAGTACTCGAGTTGCAAAATTTTACGTTCCTAACTTTTTAATTGCGGAAGTTTTGGGAAAAAAAACCTTATATCTGAACAATCGGTTGTATGGGGGCTATATGTTACATTTGCCCGATCTTGTTGATTTTCACTATATACACTACATAAATAGAAAGTACTCGAGATGCAAAATTTTACGTTCCTAACTTTTTAATTGCAGAAGTTTTGGCCAAAAAACTTTATATCTGAACAATCGGTTGTATGGGGGCTATATGTTACATTTGCTCGATCTTTTTGATTTTCACTATATACACTACATAAATAGAAAGTACTCGAGTTGCAAAATTTTACGTTCCTAACTTTTTAATTGCGGAAGTTTTGGGAAAAAAACCTTATATCTGAACAATCGGTTGTATGGGGGCTATATGTTACATTTGCCCGATCTTGTTGATTTTCACTATATACACTACATAAATAGAAAGTACTCGAGATGCAAAATTTTACGTTCCTAACTTTTTAATTGCAGAAGTTTTGGCCAAAAAACTTTATATCTGAACAATCGGTTGTATGGGGGCTATATGTTACATTTGCCCGATCTTTTTGATTTTCACTATATACACTACATAAATAGAAAGTACTCGAGTTGCAAAATTTTACGTTCCTAACTTTTTAATTGCGGAAGTTTTGGCCAAAAAACCTTATATCTGAACAATCGGTTGTATGGGGGCTATATGTTACATTTGCCCGATCTTTTTGATTTTCACTATATACACTACATAAATAGAAAGTACTCGAGTTGCAAAATTTTACGTTCCTAACTGTTTAATTGCGGAAGTTTTGGGAAAAAAACCTTATATCTGAACAATCGGCTGTATGGGGGCTATATGTTACATTTGCCCGATCTTGTTGATTTTCACTATATACACTACATAAATAGAAAGTACTCGAGTTGCAAAATTTTACGTTCCTAACTTTTTAATTGCAGAAGTTTTGGGCAAAAAACCTTATATCTGAACAATCGGCTGTATGGGGGCTATATGTTACATTTGCCCATTCTTGTTGATTTTCACTATATACACTACATAAATAGAAAGTACTCGAGATGCAAAATTTTACGTTCCTAACTTTTTAATTGCAGAAGTTTTGGCCAAAAAACTTTATATCTGAACAATCGGTTGTATGGGGGCTATATGTTACATTTGCCCGATCTTGTTGATTTTCATTATATACACTACATAAATAGAAAGTACTCGAGTTGCAAAATGTTACGTTCCTAACTTTTAATTGCAGAAGTTTTGGGCAAAAAACCTTATATCTGAACAATCGGTTGTATGGGGGCTATATGTTACATTTGCCCGATCTTGTTGATTTTCACTATATATACTACATAAATAGAAAGTACACGAGTTGCAAAATTTTACGTTCCTAACTTTTTAATTGCAGAAGTTTTGGCCAAAAAACCTTATATCTGAACAATCGGTTGTATGGGGGCTATATGTTACATTTGCCCGATCTTGTTGATTTTCACTATATACACTACATAAATAGAAAGTACTCGAGTTGCAAAATTTTACGTTCCTAACTTTTTAATTGCAGTAGTTTTGGGCAAAAAACCTTATATCTGAACAATCGGTTGTATGGGGGCTATATGTTACATTTGCCCGATCTTGTTGATTTTCACTATATACACTACATAAATAGAAAGTACTCGAGTTGCAAAATTTTACGTTCCTAACTTTTTAATTGCGGAAGTTTTGGCCAAAAAACCTTATATCTGAACAATCGGTTGTATGGGGGCTATATATTATACTGGTCCGATCTTGTCAGTTCTGACAAATGATTCCTATATTACAAAATGGTGGCCACATACAAAATTTCAGCCAGATATCTCAAAAATTGAGGGACTAGTTTGCGTTCAAACAGACAGACGGACAGACGGACAGACGGACATGGCTAAATCAACTCATCTCGTCATCCTGATCATTTCGGTATACTTAGTGATGGGTCTATCTCTTCTTCTTCTCATATTTACAAACATCGGACCAAAGTTATAATACCATTTCATGTTCATGAAAGGTATAAAAATTGGAGGAATGCCAATAATGGAATATATTTACACTACGAAGAACAAGTGGTTGATTTAGGTATCCGCTTAACCCTCTAACCAGTTAGTGTGCCTCAGGGCAGGCATCACAAAAATCAAGATTTCCGTATGAAAAAATGTTTTTTCTTCAAAAAATGAATGTAACTCTCTCGTCCATATTTCTAGGGAAATTTCTTTCTCAAGTTAAAATAAATTCCGGTGGACCGTTTGTCTTCTATACTCAGTTTTGTGCGAATAGGTCGAGAAAAAGGTCGTTTTTTTAAAGAAATTTATTGTTTTCAATATCAAAACTTTATTTATTTATTTTATTTTTGAGAAGTCCGCTGAGCTTGATAATTTTTTTCGTAAAGCTGTGCTCATTAACTTGCCGATTTTATAAAAAACGTTTTAAAAAAAAGTAGAATTTTCTGCCCAGCAGTGCAAAAACTAATGAGTGCCTCAGGGCACTGTTGTCGTTCCGCGCGAACTTTTATACACATTGGTTTTTTTAAAAAGTACTCTCTATAGTCGGGTTTACTTTTATTTCATAACTTGTTTTCATAAAGTAAATACAAATATATTATTATTAAACCACTGTACGATGTCGCGTGTGATATTGTCGAAGTTATCGGACGAAGAAATCCATGAAATCATCGAATCGGTAGGCCCGTTGTGATACCACATGGATCTAAATAACCCCCTACTCAAACGTTTTTTTGGATTCCGCGAAGCCCAAAATATCTTTGGCTTAATTCTTGATAGCTCGCCGAGATGATAGAAATTACCAGACCCCAGATATTTCAATCTAGTGCTCCACAGTGCGGGACATTCGAATAAAAGTTACCTCACTGTTTCAGGCTCCTTCTCGTCTATGCAGATTCTGAAGGAGTCGGTAAAGGAATACCCAACCTTTCTGCATGTTTGCCTAAGCCTATATGCCCTGTGAGAAGTAATATAAGTAATGAGAGTTCCTCCCTTCTGAGTTTGAGTAGGTCGTCTGCCATCTCGTTTCCCGGTATGCCAAAGGGTCCAGGCACCGATACTAGGTGAAATGAGAGTTGCTCAGCCATATCGTTGAGAGATTGGCGGCAGCTCTCCACAGCCCTGGAGTTGCATGTGCCTTGAGGGCTGCTTGGCTATCAGAGAAGAAGTATACATCACCGCTATTGATGTTCACTGTCTTCAGTAACTCTATAGCTTTCAGTAAAGCGGCCACTTCTGCCTGAAAGACACTGCGGTGGTCAGCCAGTCGGAAGCCAAAATTAAGTCCCAACTGAGCGGCGTAAACCTCTCCACCAACCTTGTCATCTAGTTTCGAACCATCTGTGTACAGATGGATTGAACCGTTATCATGAGGAGGTCCTCTCTCCCGATATTACCTTTCAGATACTACACAGAGCCAACAATGCCTAATAAAATAGAACAAAAGTCATAAGATATCTCTATAGATTTTCTTCAAGAAGAAATTCTTTTTATATTTGAAGAGCAAATCTTATTAATGTTTACAAAGGGAAATCTTGCAAAAAACGAACCGATTTCTTAGGGTTCCTAACAAGAAGATTTGACTTATTAATGTTTTCAAAGAGAAATTTTGCAGAAAATGAATTGATTTCTTAGGGTTCCTAACAAGAAGATTTGACTTATTAATGTTTTCAAAGAGAAATTTTGCAGAAAATGAATTGATTTCTTAGGGTTCCTAACAAGAAGATTTGACTTATTAATGTTTTCAAAAAGAAATCTTGCAGAAAACGAATTGATTTCTTAGGGTTCCTAACAAGAAGATTTGACTTATTAATGTTTTCAAAGAGAAATCTTGCAGAAAAGGAATTGATTTCTTAGCGTTCCTAACAAGAAGATTTGACCTATTAATTTTTTTCAAAATGAAATCACATATTATTGAGAAGATGTTCTTTTTAATATTTCAAATAAAAAAAAATAAAAATTATATTTCAGAGTTCTTATATTGTCTTCAGATTATCAGTTACGATTCAATTTTAGATTTCTCTTGTATTGCCTTTACCTTCGGGTACTTCTGCTTCTCTGCGTCTAATTGTTCTAAATGATGTCTGCTGATGATGATGCAAGATTTCCCTTTGAAAACATTAATAAGTCAAATCTTCTTGTTAGGAACCCTAAGAAATCAATTCGTATTCTGCAAGATTTCTCTTTGAAAACAAATCTTCTTGTTAGGAACCCTAAGAAATCAGTTCGTTTTCTTCAAGATTTCTCTTTGAAAACATTAATAAGTCAAATCTTCTTTTTAGGAACCCTAAGATCATCTTATTAATATATACAATACCCTAAGAAATCAATTGGTTTTCTGCAAGATTTCTCTTTGAAAACAAATCTTCTTGTTAGGAACCCTAAGAAATCAGTTCGTTTTCTGCAAGATTTCCCTTTGAAAACATTAATAAGTCAAATCTTCTTGTTAGGAACCCTAAGAAATCAGTTCGTTTTCTGCAAGATTTTCCTTTGAAAACATTAATAAGTCAAATCTTCTTGTTAGGAACCCTAAGATCATCTTATTAAAATAAGAAGTTTTTTCTCTTTCATCTTTTTTTCATATTTTTAAGGAAATTTTGAAAAGATTTTCTTATTAATAACACATATCGCTCATTTGCTGCAACGTCGTCATAACTCAAAAAACCCAAATTTTGAGTTAAAATCACTAATATATCGGAAATAATATGTTTGATCAACTGACAAAGTGTTATAACCGAGGTTTTAACTTTCACGCAGCATCGCGATAAAATCCTTTTGCTTTAATTACATATTCCATATAAATATACATCAATTCAAAAACTAAAAATGCGTTTTCTGTAATATCACATTTTTGAGTTATGACGACGTTGCAGCAAATGTGCGATATAAAAAGAAATCGAAGAGAAATAAGAAAAAATTGCACTTAATAATATCAATAAGAATTTCCTCATTAAACCAAATAGATTTGCGTATAGTTTTTTTTTTTCGTTTCCGTCGTTTCGACTACCCCTGAGCCTAAAAACCGCTCATAGAGACAATCTTATTAATTTTATTAGGCATTTTTGGCTCTGTGTATGATATCAAATTTCTCCTCGAAACAGCACTTCGGTATACAACAGTCCGAACTATACACAGGGAGCTTTTAAGAATGGAAGAGCGACCTTCACCTTCCATCCTGGTAAATTCCCAAGTTGCATACCGAGTATGCCGCAGACAGTTTATCGCATAAGTCAACCGGTAGAATGTTCAGGACTGCATTCAGTGCCTCTGGGGAATATCATACAAAGATATAATCTATTTGTGTATTATTCATTGTTTATTAAAACTTATTGCAATAAAAACATCGTTCCTTACTAAAAATTGTACTTGTTAATTTATTTCTTCCAACCGGTAAGTGTGCCTGGAGGAAGTGTTTCTCATTTCTCACCTGGCAGGCAAACGAAACGACATATTGACTTTCTGTTGACGCAATTGAGTTTATTTTGTCCTAATTAAGCTAGAAACAAATTCCCAACCGTTTCCGATCATTATTTAAAGTTAGCTGGTTAGAGGGTTAATTCTATTCAAGAGTTGTATTAGTTTTTGCTTTGCGTGCGCAATTTTTTGTAGATTTATCATGGGATGTCCAGAAGTCACTGGAATTCGATATAGTTGACTCATCCAAAGATTCTTCACTATTACTGGGATCACAAGAGATACAACAACTTTGAACAATTTTTATACCTTTCATGAACATGAAATGGTATTATAACTTTGGTCCGATGTTTGTAAATATGAGAAGAAGAAGAGATAGACCCATCAATAAGTATACCGAAATGATCAGGATGACGAGATGAGTTGATTTAGCCATGTCCGTCTGTCCGTCTGTCCGTCTGTCTGTCTGTCTGTCTGTTTGAACGCAAACTAGTCCCTCAGTTTTTGAGATATTTGGCTGAAATTTTGTATGCTGCCACCATTTTCCAATATAGGAATCATTTGTCGGAACCAGCAAGATCGGACCAATATAACATATAGCTCCCATACAACCGATTATTCCGATAAACGGATTTTGGGCTATAACTCCTGTAATTAAACACGAAGGAACGTGAAATTTTATAAGTGTTGCTATTTTTATATGCGAAATATCGATGCTGAAAATCATAGAGATGGGATAAATATTTCACATAGCTCCCATACAATCGATTATTCCGATAAACGGATTTTACGCTATAACTCCTGTAATTAAACACGTAGGAACGTGAAATTTTGTAAGAATTGCTATTTTTATATGTGAAATATCGATGTTGAAACTCATAGAGATGGGATAAATATTTCACATAGCCCCCATACAATCGATTGTTCCGATAAACGGATTTTGGTAGATAACTCCTGTAATTATAAAGGTAGGAACGTGAAATTTTGGAAGTATCGCTATTTTTATATGTGAAATATCGGTGTTGAAAATCATTGAGATGGCATAAATATTTCACATAGCTCCCATACAATCGATTATTCCGATAAGCGGATTTTGGGCTAGTAATGGAGTGTGGTTGCTAAGTGACCTTGCTCAATCCCGACTCTTGCGTCCTCGTTCGTGCACTCTGGGCAACGGGAGCTACCTAGGCTCGCGGCAGAAAGAGAGGGAGCCCCGGTGGGGCCACTCTGACATACTTGGTTTAAGGGCTCACCGAGGTTTTTGCGCAGCGTCTGTTCACCATGAGGTGCGGCTGCAAGCGGGCGTCTGTCTTGAAGCAAGCGGCTCGCTATATAAATGTGTAAATATTTTCCAAAAACCCCGAAACGGGTTGTGCGCTGGGTTTGGGACCCGCCACGTAAAAAATTTAGTCCAATGAAAAATAAATTAAAGCCTCGGATGAGAACCCCCTTTAATGTTGACGACCCGGCAAAACGAATAAGGCATAATGATTTGGATATTAGGGCATGTACCGGGAATGTCCGGACCCTTTCAAGGGACGGTACCGCTGCCCGACTGGTTGATGTCCTCGTTAACGCAAAGGCTGACATCACCGCCCTGCAGGAAATGCGATGGACGGGACAAGGAAAGACGACCATCGGACCTTGTGACGTATACTACAGTGGCCAGACACGCGGCAAAGCGCGTGGTGTAGGATTCGTGGTGGGAAAGAGACTTCGCCGCCAAGTACTAGCGTTCACCCCCGTGGACGAGCGTCTCGCTGCGATCCGCATCAAAGCGAAATTTTTCAACATAACATTTATCTGCGCCTATGCGCCGACTGAGGAGACGGACGACGCAGAGAAGGACTCCTTCTACGATAAACTTGAACAGACTTATGATCGCTGCCCCCAACATGATATCAAAATCGTGCTCGGCGACTTTAATGCGAAGGTGGGCAAGGAAGGAGTCTTTGGTCCAACAGTTGGAAAATTTAGTCTCCATGATATAACATCCCCCAACGGCACTAGGTTGATTGATTTCGCTGCTTCTCGCAATATGGTCATCAGTAGTACCAGGTTCCAGCATAAACGAATACACCAAGCCACATGGCTGTCTCCTGATCAAAGAACAAGAAACCAGATTGATCATGTCATGATCGACGGCAGACATAGCTCCACCGTTCTGGACGTGCGTACCCTTCGTGGTCCCAATATCGACTCGGACCATTATCTTGTTGCAGCCAAGATACGCACACGCCTCTGTGTAGCAAAGAAAGTGCGCACAGTAACGGAAGGAAAGTTTGACGTCGAGAAGCTGCGCACGACACAGACAGCTGACAATTTCTCCACTCGACTCTCACACCTGCTATCGGAGAGCAATCCTCGACCTAACGATGCAACCGAGCAATGGAAGCATATCTCTCACTCATTACGTACCGCCGCTGAGGCCACTATAGGGTTCCAGCGAGCCCGCAAAAACAACTGGTACGATGAGGAATGCAGCACTGCCTCGGACAAAAAGGACGCTGCCTACAGGGAGACGTTGCGAACGGGCGCAACCCGCAGTGTATGGCAACGCTATCGTGAGGCAAAGAAGGAAGAGAGACGCCTTTTCAGAAAAAAGAAACGTGAGGCCGAAAGGCGTGAGTGTGAGGAGCTTGAGATGCTGGCTGACAGGAATGATGCCCGAAAATTCTATGAAAAGATCCGGCGGATGACGGAAGGTTTTAAGACCGGGGCAAGTTCCTGTAAGTACTCGAGTTGCAAAATTTTACGTTCCTAACTTTTTAATTGCGGAAGTTTTGGCCAAAAAACCTTATATCTGAACAATCGGTTGTATGGGGGCTATATGTTACATTTGCCCGATCTTTTTGATTTTCACTATATACACTACATAAATAGAAAGTACTCGAGTTGCAAAATTTTACGTTCCTAACTGTTTAATTGCGGAAGTTTTGGGAAAAAAACCTTATATCTGAACAATCGGCTGTATGGGGGCTATATGTTACATTTGCCCGATCTTGTTGATTTTCACTATATACACTACATAAATAGAAAGTACTCGAGTTGCAAAATTTTACGTTCCTAACTTTTTAATTGCAGAAGTTTTGGGCAAAAAACCTTATATCTGAACAATCGGCTGTATGGGGGCTATATGTTACATTTGCCCATTCTTGTTGATTTTCACTATATACACTACATAAATAGAAAGTACTCGAGATGCAAAATTTTACGTTCCTAACTTTTTAATTGCAGAAGTTTTGGCCAAAAAACTTTATATCTGAACAATCGGTTGTATGGGGGCTATATGTTACATTTGCCCGATCTTGTTGATTTTCATTATATACACTACATAAATAGAAAGTACTCGAGTTGCAAAATGTTACGTTCCTAACTTTTAATTGCAGAAGTTTTGGGCAAAAAACCTTATATCTGAACAATCGGTTGTATGGGGGCTATATGTTACATTTGCCCGATCTTGTTGATTTTCACTATATATACTACATAAATAGAAAGTACACGAGTTGCAAAATTTTACGTTCCTAACTTTTTAATTGCAGAAGTTTTGGCCAAAAAACCTTATATCTGAACAATCGGTTGTATGGGGGCTATATGTTACATTTGCCCGATCTTGTTGATTTTCACTATATACACTACATAAATAGAAAGTACTCGAGTTGCAAAATTTTACGTTCCTAACTTTTTAATTGCAGTAGTTTTGGGCAAAAAACCTTATATCTGAACAATCGGTTGTATGGGGGCTATATGTTACATTTGCCCGATCTTGTTGATTTTCACTATATACACTACATAAATAGAAAGTACTCGAGTTGCAAAATTTTACGTTCCTAACTTTTTAATTGCGGAAGTTTTGGCCAAAAAACCTTATATCTGAACAATCGGTTGTATGGGGGCTATATATTATACTGGTCCGATCTTGTCAGTTCTGACAAATGATTCCTATATTACAAAATGGTGGCCACATACAAAATTTCAGCCAGATATCTCAAAAATTGAGGGACTAGTTTGCGTTCAAACAGACAGACGGACAGACGGACAGACGGACATGGCTAAATCAACTCATCTCGTCATCCTGATCATTTCGGTATACTTAGTGATGGGTCTATCTCTTCTTCTTCTCATATTTACAAACATCGGACCAAAGTTATAATACCATTTCATGTTCATGAAAGGTATAAAAATTGGAGGAATGCCAATAATGGAATATATTTACACTACGAAGAACAAGTGGTTGATTTAGGTATCCGCTTAACCCTCTAACCAGTTAGTGTGCCTCAGGGCAGGCATCACAAAAATCAAGATTTCCGTATGAAAAAATGTTTTTTCTTCAAAAAATGAATGTAACTCTCTCGTCCATATTTCTAGGGAAATTTCTTTCTCAAGTTAAAATAAATTCCGGTGGACCGTTTGTCTTCTATACTCAGTTTTGTGCGAATAGGTCGAGAAAAAGGTCGTTTTTTTAAAGAAATTTATTGTTTTCAATATCAAAACTTTATTTATTTATTTTATTTTTGAGAAGTCCGCTGAGCTTGATAATTTTTTTCGTAAAGCTGTGCTCATTAACTTGCCGATTTTATAAAAAACGTTTTAAAAAAAAGTAGAATTTTCTGCCCAGCAGTGCAAAAACTAATGAGTGCCTCAGGGCACTGTTGTCGTTCCGCGCGAACTTTTATACACATTGGTTTTTTTAAAAAGTACTCTCTATAGTCGGGTTTACTTTTATTTCATAACTTGTTTTCATAAAGTAAATACAAATATATTATTATTAAACCACTGTACGATGTCGCGTGTGATATTGTCGAAGTTATCGGACGAAGAAATCCATGAAATCATCGAATCGGTAGGCCCGTTGTGATACCACATGGATCTAAATAACCCCCTACTCAAACGTTTTTTTGGATTCCGCGAAGCCCAAAATATCTTTGGCTTAATTCTTGATAGCTCGCCGAGATGATAGAAATTACCAGACCCCAGATATTTCAATCTAGTGCTCCACAGTGCGGGACATTCGAATAAAAGTTACCTCACTGTTTCAGGCTCCTTCTCGTCTATGCAGATTCTGAAGGAGTCGGTAAAGGAATACCCAACCTTTCTGCATGTTTGCCTAAGCCTATATGCCCTGTGAGAAGTAATATAAGTAATGAGAGTTCCTCCCTTCTGAGTTTGAGTAGGTCGTCTGCCATCTCGTTTCCCGGTATGCCAAAGGGTCCAGGCACCGATACTAGGTGAAATGAGAGTTGCTCAGCCATATCGTTGAGAGATTGGCGGCAGCTCTCCACAGCCCTGGAGTTGCATGTGCCTTGAGGGCTGCTTGGCTATCAGAGAAGAAGTATACATCACCGCTATTGATGTTCACTGTCTTCAGTAACTCTATAGCTTTCAGTAAAGCGGCCACTTCTGCCTGAAAGACACTGCGGTGGTCAGCCAGTCGGAAGCCAAAATTAAGTCCCAACTGAGCGGCGTAAACCTCTCCACCAACCTTGTCATCTAGTTTCGAACCATCTGTGTACAGATGGATTGAACCGTTATCATGAGGAGGTCCTCTCTCCCGATATTACCTTTCAGATACTACACAGAGCCAACAATGCCTAATAAAATAGAACAAAAGTCATAAGATATCTCTATAGATTTTCTTCAAGAAGAAATTCTTTTTATATTTGAAGAGCAAATCTTATTAATGTTTACAAAGGGAAATCTTGCAAAAAACGAACCGATTTCTTAGGGTTCCTAACAAGAAGATTTGACTTATTAATGTTTTCAAAGAGAAATTTTGCAGAAAATGAATTGATTTCTTAGGGTTCCTAACAAGAAGATTTGACTTATTAATGTTTTCAAAGAGAAATTTTGCAGAAAATGAATTGATTTCTTAGGGTTCCTAACAAGAAGATTTGACTTATTAATGTTTTCAAAAAGAAATCTTGCAGAAAACGAATTGATTTCTTAGGGTTCCTAACAAGAAGATTTGACTTATTAATGTTTTCAAAGAGAAATCTTGCAGAAAAGGAATTGATTTCTTAGCGTTCCTAACAAGAAGATTTGACCTATTAATTTTTTTCAAAATGAAATCACATATTATTGAGAAGATGTTCTTTTTAATATTTCAAATAAAAAAAAATAAAAATTATATTTCAGAGTTCTTATATTGTCTTCAGATTATCAGTTACGATTCAATTTTAGATTTCTCTTGTATTGCCTTTACCTTCGGGTACTTCTGCTTCTCTGCGTCTAATTGTTCTAAATGATGTCTGCTGATGATGATGCAAGATTTCCCTTTGAAAACATTAATAAGTCAAATCTTCTTGTTAGGAACCCTAAGAAATCAATTCGTATTCTGCAAGATTTCTCTTTGAAAACAAATCTTCTTGTTAGGAACCCTAAGAAATCAGTTCGTTTTCTTCAAGATTTCTCTTTGAAAACATTAATAAGTCAAATCTTCTTTTTAGGAACCCTAAGATCATCTTATTAATATATACAATACCCTAAGAAATCAATTGGTTTTCTGCAAGATTTCTCTTTGAAAACAAATCTTCTTGTTAGGAACCCTAAGAAATCAGTTCGTTTTCTGCAAGATTTCCCTTTGAAAACATTAATAAGTCAAATCTTCTTGTTAGGAACCCTAAGAAATCAGTTCGTTTTCTGCAAGATTTTCCTTTGAAAACATTAATAAGTCAAATCTTCTTGTTAGGAACCCTAAGATCATCTTATTAAAATAAGAAGTTTTTTCTCTTTCATCTTTTTTTCATATTTTTAAGGAAATTTTGAAAAGATTTTCTTATTAATAACACATATCGCTCATTTGCTGCAACGTCGTCATAACTCAAAAAACCCAAATTTTGAGTTAAAATCACTAATATATCGGAAATAATATGTTTGATCAACTGACAAAGTGTTATAACCGAGGTTTTAACTTTCACGCAGCATCGCGATAAAATCCTTTTGCTTTAATTACATATTCCATATAAATATACATCAATTCAAAAACTAAAAATGCGTTTTCTGTAATATCACATTTTTGAGTTATGACGACGTTGCAGCAAATGTGCGATATAAAAAGAAATCGAAGAGAAATAAGAAAAAATTGCACTTAATAATATCAATAAGAATTTCCTCATTAAACCAAATAGATTTGCGTATAGTTTTTTTTTTTCGTTTCCGTCGTTTCGACTACCCCTGAGCCTAAAAACCGCTCATAGAGACAATCTTATTAATTTTATTAGGCATTTTTGGCTCTGTGTATGATATCAAATTTCTCCTCGAAACAGCACTTCGGTATACAACAGTCCGAACTATACACAGGGAGCTTTTAAGAATGGAAGAGCGACCTTCACCTTCCATCCTGGTAAATTCCCAAGTTGCATACCGAGTATGCCGCAGACAGTTTATCGCATAAGTCAACCGGTAGAATGTTCAGGACTGCATTCAGTGCCTCTGGGGAATATCATACAAAGATATAATCTATTTGTGTATTATTCATTGTTTATTAAAACTTATTGCAATAAAAACATCGTTCCTTACTAAAAATTGTACTTGTTAATTTATTTCTTCCAACCGGTAAGTGTGCCTGGAGGAAGTGTTTCTCATTTCTCACCTGGCAGGCAAACGAAACGACATATTGACTTTCTGTTGACGCAATTGAGTTTATTTTGTCCTAATTAAGCTAGAAACAAATTCCCAACCGTTTCCGATCATTATTTAAAGTTAGCTGGTTAGAGGGTTAATTCTATTCAAGAGTTGTATTAGTTTTTGCTTTGCGTGCGCAATTTTTTGTAGATTTATCATGGGATGTCCAGAAGTCACTGGAATTCGATATAGTTGACTCATCCAAAGATTCTTCACTATTACTGGGATCACAAGAGATACAACAACTTTGAACAATTTTTATACCTTTCATGAACATGAAATGGTATTATAACTTTGGTCCGATGTTTGTAAATATGAGAAGAAGAAGAGATAGACCCATCAATAAGTATACCGAAATGATCAGGATGACGAGATGAGTTGATTTAGCCATGTCCGTCTGTCCGTCTGTCCGTCTGTCTGTCTGTCTGTCTGTTTGAACGCAAACTAGTCCCTCAGTTTTTGAGATATTTGGCTGAAATTTTGTATGCTGCCACCATTTTCCAATATAGGAATCATTTGTCGGAACCAGCAAGATCGGACCAATATAACATATAGCTCCCATACAACCGATTATTCCGATAAACGGATTTTGGGCTATAACTCCTGTAATTAAACACGAAGGAACGTGAAATTTTATAAGTGTTGCTATTTTTATATGCGAAATATCGATGCTGAAAATCATAGAGATGGGATAAATATTTCACATAGCTCCCATACAATCGATTATTCCGATAAACGGATTTTACGCTATAACTCCTGTAATTAAACACGTAGGAACGTGAAATTTTGTAAGAATTGCTATTTTTATATGTGAAATATCGATGTTGAAACTCATAGAGATGGGATAAATATTTCACATAGCCCCCATACAATCGATTGTTCCGATAAACGGATTTTGGTAGATAACTCCTGTAATTATAAAGGTAGGAACGTGAAATTTTGGAAGTATCGCTATTTTTATATGTGAAATATCGGTGTTGAAAATCATTGAGATGGCATAAATATTTCACATAGCTCCCATACAATCGATTATTCCGATAAGCGGATTTTGGGCTAGTAATGGAGTGTGGTTGCTAAGTGACCTTGCTCAATCCCGACTCTTGCGTCCTCGTTCGTGCACTCTGGGCAACGGGAGCTACCTAGGCTCGCGGCAGAAAGAGAGGGAGCCCCGGTGGGGCCACTCTGACATACTTGGTTTAAGGGCTCACCGAGGTTTTTGCGCAGCGTCTGTTCACCATGAGGTGCGGCTGCAAGCGGGCGTCTGTCTTGAAGCAAGCGGCTCGCTATATAAATGTGTAAATATTTTCCAAAAACCCCGAAACGGGTTGTGCGCTGGGTTTGGGACCCGCCACGTAAAAAATTTAGTCCAATGAAAAATAAATTAAAGCCTCGGATGAGAACCCCCTTTAATGTTGACGACCCGGCAAAACGAATAAGGCATAATGATTTGGATATTAGGGCATGTACCGGGAATGTCCGGACCCTTTCAAGGGACGGTACCGCTGCCCGACTGGTTGATGTCCTCGTTAACGCAAAGGCTGACATCACCGCCCTGCAGGAAATGCGATGGACGGGACAAGGAAAGACGACCATCGGACCTTGTGACGTATACTACAGTGGCCAGACACGCGGCAAAGCGCGTGGTGTAGGATTCGTGGTGGGAAAGAGACTTCGCCGCCAAGTACTAGCGTTCACCCCCGTGGACGAGCGTCTCGCTGCGATCCGCATCAAAGCGAAATTTTTCAACATAACATTTATCTGCGCCTATGCGCCGACTGAGGAGACGGACGACGCAGAGAAGGACTCCTTCTACGATAAACTTGAACAGACTTATGATCGCTGCCCCCAACATGATATCAAAATCGTGCTCGGCGACTTTAATGCGAAGGTGGGCAAGGAAGGAGTCTTTGGTCCAACAGTTGGAAAATTTAGTCTCCATGATATAACATCCCCCAACGGCACTAGGTTGATTGATTTCGCTGCTTCTCGCAATATGGTCATCAGTAGTACCAGGTTCCAGCATAAACGAATACACCAAGCCACATGGCTGTCTCCTGATCAAAGAACAAGAAACCAGATTGATCATGTCATGATCGACGGCAGACATAGCTCCACCGTTCTGGACGTGCGTACCCTTCGTGGTCCCAATATCGACTCGGACCATTATCTTGTTGCAGCCAAGATACGCACACGCCTCTGTGTAGCAAAGAAAGTGCGCACAGTAACGGAAGGAAAGTTTGACGTCGAGAAGCTGCGCACGACACAGACAGCTGACAATTTCTCCACTCGACTCTCACACCTGCTATCGGAGAGCAATCCTCGACCTAACGATGCAACCGAGCAATGGAAGCATATCTCTCACTCATTACGTACCGCCGCTGAGGCCACTATAGGGTTCCAGCGAGCCCGCAAAAACAACTGGTACGATGAGGAATGCAGCACTGCCTCGGACAAAAAGGACGCTGCCTACAGGGAGACGTTGCGAACGGGCGCAACCCGCAGTGTATGGCAACGCTATCGTGAGGCAAAGAAGGAAGAGAGACGCCTTTTCAGAAAAAAGAAACGTGAGGCCGAAAGGCGTGAGTGTGAGGAGCTTGAGATGCTGGCTGACAGGAATGATGCCCGAAAATTCTATGAAAAGATCCGGCGGATGACGGAAGGTTTTAAGACCGGGGCAAGTTCCTGTAAGGACAATAATGGCGACCTGGTAACCGACGTACAGAGTGTACTTAAATTATGGAGGGAGCACTTCTCCTCACTGCTAAATTGCGAGGGAGACGTCGAACCCGATACCCCAATCCCTGACGATGGAAAAGTCGTCCCACCACCTGACTATGATGAAGTGAGGATAGCTATATCCCGGCTGAAAAACAACAAAGCGCCTGGAAAAGACGGACTGCCCGCCGAGCTGTTCAAACACGGAGGCGAAGAGCTGCTAAAAAGCATGCATCAGCTCTTATGCAGAATATGGTCAGACGAGTGCATGCCTCCAGATTGGAATTTAAGTGTGCTCTGCCCAATCCACAAGAAAGGCGATCCCGCTAACCGCACCAACTACCGCGGAATCAGCCTTCTTAATATCGCGTATAAGGTTCTTTCTAGCGTATTGTGTGAAAGACTGAAGCCCATCGTAGACAAGCTGATTGGACCTTATCAGTGTGGCTTTAGACCTGGTAAGTCTACCATCGACCAGATTTTCACGATACGCCAAATCCTGGAGAAGACCCATGATAAAAGAATCGACACACACCATCTCTTTGTCGATTTCAAAGCCGCTTTTGACAGCGCAAAAAGGAGTTGCCTGTATGCCGCCATGTCTGAATTTGACTTCCCTGCAAAGCTTATACGGCTTTGCCAAATGACGTTGAGCAATACTAACAGCTCCGTCAGAGTCGGGAAGGACCTCTCTGAGCCATTTGAAACCAAACGAGGCTTCAGACAGGGCGACTCCCTTTCGTGCGATTTCTTCAACCTGATGCTGGAGAAGATAATTCGAGCAGCAGAGCTAAACCGCAATGGTACAATCTTTTACAAGAGCGTGCAATTGCTGGCGTATGCCGATGATATTGATATCATTGGCCTTAACAACCGCGCCGTAAGCGCTGCCTTCTCTGGACTGGATAAAGAAGCGAAAAAAGTGGGTCTTGCGGTCAACGAGGACAAGACGAAGTATTTGCTGTCATCAAAGAAAGAATCGGCGCACCTGCGCCTTGGCAGCCACGTCACTGTTGATAGTTACAAATTTGAAACTGTGAGGGACTTCGTCTATTTGGGAACCAGCATTAACACCGAAAATAATATCAGTCTAGAAATCCAACGGAGAATCACTCTTGCGAACAAGTGCTACTTTGGACTGAGTAGGCAATTGAGAAGTAAAGTCCTCTCTCGAAGAACAAAGATCGCGCTCTATAAGTCTCTCATCATACCTGTCCTGATTTATGGCTCAGATTCATGGACAATGTCAAGAGAAGATGAGATGGCCCTTGGAGTATTTGAGAGAAAAGTTCTCCGGAAGATTTATGGTCCTTCCCGTGATGCCGACGGCGAGTATCGAAGGAGATTTAACGATGAGCTGTACGAGCTTTACGCAGATCTGACCATAGTCCAGCGAATTAAAGCCCAAAGGCTCCGCTGGCTGGGTCACGTCATGCGAATGGACAAAGAAGCTCCAGCCCAGAAGGTTTTCCAATCGTCACCCGAATTCGGCAGCAGAGGAAGGGGGAGGCCTCGACTGAGATGGAAACAACAGGTGGAGGATGACTTGAACTCCCTTGGGGTTTCCAATTGGCGTCAGTTATCGCTAAAAAGGAATGACTGGCGTGCTTTGATAGGCGACGGCCAAAATCGCTTAGGCGGTTAAGCGCCAATAAATGATGATGATGATGATTTTGGGCTATAAGTCCTGTAATTAAACACATAGGAACGCGAAATTTTGGAAGGATCGCTATTTTTATATGTAAAATATCGATGTTGAAAATCATTGAAATGGGATAAATATTTCACATAGCCCCCATACAATCGATTGTTCTGATAAACGGATTTTGGTAGATAACTCCTGTAATTATATCTGTAGGAACGTGAAATTTCGTAAATGTTGCTATTTTAGAATGTGGAATGTCGATGTTAAAAGTCAATGAGATTGGACCAATATAACACATCGTCCCCATATAATCAATAGCTCCGATAATTTCGGTATGAGCTAAAGTTAAATTCACACAGGCTGTACTGGGGATCAAACAGTGAAAATCGTGACGCTTATTCATGAAAGGTATTTAGCCTTCGGCACAGCCGAAGACAGCTTTCCTTACTTGTTTTTTTTTAAATAACAAAAAAATATTCCTCGAAGTTACGATTTTCTGTTATAAAAAAATCACAAACCCGTAAAATTCAGTAATTTTTTTTTTACTAAACTCATCTATTATTCGGCCTTTTCAGCGAAGGCCGAAGTCGAATAAAAAATACTGGCCGAATACCGAAAATTTGCCGAATATTCGGTCGGGCACTAGTAGGTACACATTTATTACGCTAAAAACCGTGCAGATTCCGATTCTGAAGAAAAAAAATCCATAAGTCGCTATAGATTTTGAGATTTCGCAAAGTTATCGTTTTTAAAAAAGTGAGAAAACACCATTTTTGTATTTTACGAAAACTCTCCAGTAGTGGAATTCAGTACGCTATTTTAACAAGAGTTGTCATTGTTACGTTGACTTAACAACAATTTTAACGATTTCGCTATTCACTACAAGTTTATTTGACAACATTTGTTATCGAAATGTCAGCTGTTATTGTTAACGCGAAATAATTGTCGACCTATAATTTGGTGTTGTTTGTTAAAACAACCAATAGGTACTTTTCTTATATATTTTAGCTCAGTAGTGGAATTCAGTACGCTATTTTAACAAGAGTTGTCATTGTTACGTTGACTTAACAACAATTTTAACGATTTCGCTATTCACTACAAGTTTATTTGACAACATTTGTTATCGAAATGTCAGCTGTTATTGTTAACGCGAAATAATTGTCGACCTATAATTTGGTGTTGTTTGTTAAAACAACCAATAGGTACTTTTCTTATATATTTTAGCTCAGACACTTCTATGTCTTGCCTTGTGTTATCTGAGACAATCACCTTTTGTTTCTATGATTAGCTGAGAATCTGCTACTTTTTGCGATAATTCACCTGAGACAATCACCTATTGTACTATAATTCACCTGAGACAATCGCCTGTTGTTAATTGTTAAGGAAGAGCTACTGAATCACCGAATCGATAGTGCAAACAACGAAATTGTTAAGCTAACAACCCGTTTCATAGTATTGTTTAAAGTTACTGAATTCCACTACAGACACTTCTACGTTTTGCTTTGTGTTATCTGAGACAATCACCTTTTGTTTCTATGATTAGCTGAGAATCTGCTACGTTTTGGTATGTTTACCTGAGACAATCACCTATTGGTAGTTGTTAACGAATATTGGTTCTATGCTTAGCTAAGAATCAGCTACTTTTTGCTATAATTCACCTGAGACAATCACCTATTGTACTATAATTCACCTGAGACAATCGCCTGTTGTTAATTGTTAAGGAAGAGCTACTGAATCACCGAATCGATAGTGCAAACAACGAAATTGTTAAGCTAACAACCCGTTTCATAGTATTGTTTAAAGTTACTGAATTCCACTACAGCTTTGCTTATCCGATCGAACCCCGCTATTCAGCGGATTAAAGATCTTCTGCAACTCCAAAAACCCGCCATATCATGTTTTTCAATCAGATGGCCACATTAGGAGCTATTAGCAGATTAATGAGAGAAAAAGAGCACGATTTCATGTCACCTCATAGTATGTATTGTAACGCCAGCCCTGTCCCCCAAACTCGCCTAAGTGGCACGCAGCATGTATACATACGCACGTAGAAGTCCGCAGCAATGTTGCCAAAGTTCCGCAACAATGTTGCTGAAGCTCAAGCAGCATTGTATAGGAAGTACGGGCATCATGCAGAGCAGACGGTATGCCTTTGTAAATGTAAGAGTTGGTGAAAGTGTATATGTGTGAGTACGGGAAAGCCGAAAGTGAGGTAGCATAAGTGTTGGTAGGAAATTTCCGTTGGTAACTTTATTTTCTAGAACACAGCAGAGGGCATAAAAGAGGGTGAAACTGGGCAACGGGCCATAGTTGAAAGTTAAAGCGGTGTAGAGAAGTGTTGGCGAAAGTGCAAAAAAAAAAAAAAAAAAGTCCAAATATTGCAAAGTTTTTTTGGGCAAAGTAACGTGCGCGATTATATTTCGAGTGCGGGCGAATAAAATATCTAAGTGAAGTATCGCGAACCGAAGCAGCCACAAGAGGTTTCCAGCGTTCCTGCTTGTTTGTTTTCGACGATCGTGTTGGAAGTCTTCCCTGGATTTATGGTATCACGGCAACAGTTCCGAGTACCAGGTGAGTGATGCACTGGTTACTAATTTCGTTGAGTAGTGGCTATTTCCCTTGGCGTACACCCTGCGGTTGCGGATGCGCTATACCCCATGGTTAAAGCAAGGCAAATAAAGGATTCACTCGTTCCGTTCCCTGTGTCTGGACTGGTTAACGTCCGTGAGGAAGGGATAACGGAGTGAACAGAGAAAGATAGGAAATGAAAATTTAGAATATATATCGCTCATTTGCTGCAACGTCGTCATAACTCAAAAAATGTGATATTACAGAAAACGCATTTTTAGTTTTTGAATTGCTGTATATTTATATGGGATAAGTAATTAATTCTACCGCGATGCTGCGTGAAATGTTAAAACCTCGGATATAACACTTTGCCAGTTAATCAAACATATTATTTCCGATATATTAGTGATGTTAACTCAAAATTTGGGTTTTTTGAGTTATGACGACGTTGCAGCAAATGAGCGATATGCTCGCATGCACTAGTAAATGCCTGTAAAACGTTGACCAAACCGCATAACATCTTTTATTTTGTTCTTTCTTATATTTATTTAGAGCACTTTCCGAGCCACTAAGAGGGCAGTTCCAACCGCTCGCACTCACGCTGCACGAAACGGAGGCAAATCAAACGAAACTCCCGTCATTTCACCACCTACGCTAGCATAACAGCACTCGGAGCAACACCAGCACGGCACCACCTAAACCACACCACTTCTTAAGGAGAACGACAACCACAACATTCGGAATCCGTGGGTGGCCCTACACCGACTTCCACTGCCCACTCTCACATTCAGGTATACAGCAAGCAAATCCCCAAAAGTAATGCTACAACAACAACGTCAACAATCGCAGCAAGCACAACACCAGCACAATAACAAGTTAACCAGATCCAGATGCCACCGAGGAAGCAGCATTTTGGTTTAATTTTTCTAAATAATCTGTAGTTCTTCTTAATTATGTATATAGGTAGAGCGGAGTAGTTAATAGAGGGGCAGAAAGCATTTAAATTTTTTTTTGGGCATACATTTTTTTTATCGGATCAAAGTATTTTTGTGTAAAAAGCTTATTTGAACATACGAATTGATATTAATTTTTTTGCAGTTTCCAAGTTTCCCAATTCAGTTATTGTGCTTCGATCGCAGTCAATTTCGTAGGACTTACTCGTTAGAGTTCATCTTTTTAGTTTTTTTTCGATTTACACACATATTTCTTTAGCCCTCTTTTTCGTTCGCTGTTGGTGCGGACCTTTTTTTCGGGATTTACACTCCACTAATTCGCCTACTAAAGCACATGTTTTAGGACCTTTGTAAACTGGCTTAAAGCGATTTTGGCCTATTACCCCGGGTCAAAAATTAATATCTTCGGCGGTACACGGTATGACCGGTGTCATACTGTCTTGGTTCAATATTAATAATTGTCTCCAATTACCTTTTTTTTCTTTCGTTTTTTTGCAAGGGAAATCCACGTAGTAGTTTGTGGCGGGAGTTCGTCCACTCATCCCCAGTGTCCGGAACGTCGATCCCCACACAAGTTAAATTAATTAACACGGCTAGACACTTCAGGAAACTTTCGTTCCCACACTTTTTCCTTTTTTTGTAAAAATTCATTTTATTGATAAATTTATATTTTTGCATATTCATTGAGGTCCAACCCGCGTGGTATCCCAAAGTGTATGTTAGACTACTGAGCGTGGTGATCGCGCTCGATGCTGAATGTATGTTGAGCATATATGTTTATTTGAGTTCATTCCTTTTTTTAGCAACAGGTTCTCAAGAGCGAGGGTACCTGAGCAACGGAGCAACCAGGTGAGTGCAAAAATATATAAAACACATATGCTAAATATATGTATGTACACCTATTGAGAGGAGCTGCTAATCCGCCACCGATCTTTTGAGGGAGTAGCAGCGAGAAAAATCCAAGCAATATTTTTTTACATACATAAATACACATACATACATATCGATATTAGATTTGTGATCTTGGGAGCGATCGCGTTCTCCATTCTCAATGATAGGTACTAATCCCACTCAAAACCAGTTTTACTTTTGTTTCCTTTTTTTTCCTACTCCATCCTAAATTTCGGTGACATATTGCGGTAGGTCAGTTGTATTATGAATAAAGTTTAGGGCTTTTAAGCAAGCGTGTAACAGCAAGCGTTTGCATCTGATAGATTCGGTTGGCACACATGTACCAACGAAAACATTAAAGGGGGTCGCCACAACTGAGCGCAAAATTGTATTAGGTATCTATTTTTATTTAAGTCATAAAAATAAATTTAAACGGTAGTCTTGATAAGAACGGAGAATATATGAATTTGTACATACGCTAGCATGGCATGATTAAATTTAATTCCTTAGGTTACGACTCTGTAGGGTCACATAAAAATTTGGATTTTTCTAGATTGAATTCATTTGGGTTTTCTTTGCAGTTTAAGCAGTAGAGATTAGTTCTATTGCTTTAGATTCTTTTCATACAACTTTTTTTGGAATTGTCACCTGAATTTTTAGCGATAAAAATATAGGATTAGCGTATAAAGCTAGATGTAAGAATATATTTTTTTGTGAATAAAATGAAATGTTCAGTTGAAAAGTTGTAATTGAAATCATGCAGGGCTAGGTTTCAATTATTTTTGGTGTGGGTGCTGCCTCTGTGCGCACCAAGGTGTATGAAGGTGAGTAAGCCCGGAAATGACTGAGTGACGGACAGACGAACGTCAGGTTTGGGGGCACTGTAAGTAATTAGGAGTCAGCACAGGGCCCATGGTTTCGCGCAAGTTGCGCGGAAGCGGGTGGGAAGACTCCGCCTGACAGGACAGGACTCTCCTTTATCCTTATACTTTTCCATGATTTTCAGCAATCTTTCCCTTTCCTGATTTCCCTCACGCCTTTCCACGTTTTTTTTAGGTTTTTTTTATTACATGCAGGTATGAACCCTTTTTTTGTTCATGTGGTTGTAGGTGAGGGTGGTGGAAAGTACCCTGCCCCACGCTGACGAGCTAGCCTGGGATGCAAGCATACCTGCTTGCCACCACTCCTCACCAAACAAACTGACAGCTACATGACAATGGCGCCCAACGACATAGCCCTTTTAGTTTCCTTCTACTTACCACATTTTCTATCTATTTCTGTCTTTGTTTTTGCAATTTCTTTCCTTTTTCCATTTGCCTTACCTTCGTTATTCATCGCTATCTAAATCTACTTTTCCTTCTAGTGACATTGGACAAGGACAGTCATGATGGCAACGCTGCTGTGATTTATCTCGGCAGTTTGTGGCATCATGACAACAGGGTAGGAGTTGGCTGAGTGACCATACCAGGGTTCCCGGCTTGGGTTTAAATCCGAGTAGGTGGTACTTGGTATGGCACCCAGCTAGGGACGGACGTTAATCAGAAAATCGTGACGATCTGGTTAAGCCACCTTACCGGTGATCCAGCATGGCCGGTAAGTGAGGATTACCACACGTCGTCACGATGAGAGTAGGGAAGTGTGGCATCCACACTTCGTGTTTCATCACCGTGTGTGTAGGGCCTCACTTCCAGGAACAGTACAAAGACCGACCATCGACATGACCGTAGACAGACAGGGACACTTCCGGCTTCTCTCCCGAACCTTCGCCAAGGCAGCACCACACACACCAAAGTTATTAATACAAGTTTTAATTTTCTTTTGAGAAAGGTATTAAGTCGAAAAGCATACCATCGGTGAAATACCATTAATCGAAAATCCACATTTAATTTTCACCTCTATTTCATCGGTATTAGTCTTAGGCCCAGTTTCACCAACCGTTCTTAACTTAGTAAGTTAGCACCAAATCTGTACTAACTCAAGTAAATACTTAGTTTTAGTATTAGTAACACTGGTGAAACCCGCCCTTAGTTTTTTTTGCTTATGTTAACTAGGTAACTTTCTATCTAGAGTGGAAAGGAATTAAAATTCGTAGTGGTTTAGTATTAGGATACATACGTATAGATTTTTCCTTTTTTTTCAACATACAATACTCCGCGGTAGAGGGATAAATATCGGGTGAATTGAATTAAATATTTTTTCTGAATTTATAACTAAGTCGGTAGACATATACACACATAAATATGTACTGACACATGTACGGTCATCTGTAATAGAAATACACATTTTTAAACATTTGAAATAATCTCTTTTGTCTTAATTTTTGGTTTGGTTGGATACAATCCCCGGGGCTTTTTTTTGTTAGTTAATCGTTTTCCGGGAGCTAAAAATTTCGCCTGGGTAGGAAAGGTGAATGGAAGAAGAGGCGGAAGAACAAGTAGCGCCAGGTGGTTTGGGCATATTAGACACCAATCGTAGGGTTCTGAGAAGTACAACCAGGGCGTTACATCTGCAGAACCAAATCGCGGGTTCCATATTTACGCAGATAGACACAGGTAGACCCTATCCCGTAGACTTCGTGCCAATCGATTACCTAAACCGGTGTACCACTAGGGTTTTTGGGTCACGAGGACAAGAGAGACCTAGGATCACGGTCACAAACGAGTTTTCGTGCAACACAACAAACGAGAGCCTCAACTTTTCGCAGAAAATCGATCGCTTGCTAGCAATGTCGGACGTGGAAGAGGTAGAAAAGGAAGGGAACCCAACCGCACAGCAGTTGGAGTCAGGTGCGGGGGCCGTAAGTGGCGGGCCGAGTTCGGCAGATACCCATACTGAGCAGCTGAGCCGAATGATGGCAATGTTGGCACAGCAGCAAGATATGCTAGCGCAGTACATGGGCGAGGTGCACCATCTACGAGCCAGCGTCGCTGACATCAACCGACGTACGTCCGGAGTAGGTGTACAGACCCAATTACCCAGAACCCAATTACCACAACCCTTACCCACAAACACCTCTACACCGGAAGGAGCCAACCCTAGGCACAATGGCACGGAGCAAGATATAGGAGCGGAGCGCACCCAGGCTGAGACCTCAGCACACGCTGGTGAGTTTAGACGCTGGAAGAAAGTCGACCTTGAGAAGTGGCATATCAAGTTCGACGGGTCTAGCAAAGGCATGAGTGTGGAAAGCTTAATCTTTCGCGTAGAGAAGATGCGTGAACAACATGCGATCACGTACAAGCAGCTGTTCACGGATTTTCACTGTCTGGTGACCGGCGGCGCTTTAAAGTGGTATTGGCAAGTGCTCGAGGACCATGCAGAAAATCCCAACTTTGGTTATCTCGAACTCAAAACCGAGCTCCTATGCCACTTTAAAACCGCCGAGACAGACTACGAAATAATGGAGCGGAAACAACTACCAAACGAAAATTTTGAGGAGTTCTATGGGGAAATTCACAATTTAACCTTCCGATTAAGAAAGCGAATACCGGAAAAGGAACTGATTGGCATTGTCAGGGGAAACCTTAAACCATACCTAGCCAATTTAACTTTTGCGGCAAAAATAGAAACGTTAGGTGAATTGAAGGCGGAATGTAAGAGAGCAGAAAAGCTTATCAAAGAAAATCGTAGTAGGGCCAAACCAGTAAGCGAGATTGACGTAGAAGGAAATGGCGAGGAGGGAAACAGCGTTGAGGCAATAACCAAACCCCAATATGGAAAAGTCCAGACACCAACGCAAAATCAGTTTAGAAACGATGTGTCCTTGTCTGCTAGTAATCAACCGTTCAAGCCCGCGGTGAAAGCCCTTTGTGCTTCACCCTTTCTTTTGATGTTATGTTTCTCTTGTGGCTTGCCAGTCGATCACTTCGCTAGAAACCCGGCAGAGGCCCAACAAGAAGCTAAATGTAAGTCCAAGTTTTATAACATGGTGTGTTTGTCGTGTGGAAGTAACGCAACGTTCTGCGTATATAAGCCGGACAAGGAAAACCACAGGCTGGCAGAGATCTCCGGGAACTCATGCCAGGAGCAGGGAAACCCGGAGAACAATTAGTTATTTTAAAAAACGTAGGTTTAGACAGAGGTAAAATAAAAGAAATAGGAAGGGGTAAAGAAAGTAAGAGTTTACATCAGCGAAAGATGGAGTATGAAGAAGCACGTAGGAGAATTTTTAATGAGGAAATATCAGTTAAAAGGAAAAATAGGAACTATAACAAAATTAAGAAAATGAGAGAAAAGAAAAGGAGTTTTAGAAGAATTAGGAATAACATCGTTTCAACAATAGTCCCGCTCAAGGGAGACAATCGTTTTTTTGCAAAGACTAAGATAGGAGATCAGGAAGTAATAGCTTTACTGGATTCAGGGGCAGGCGCAAGTTGTATTGGTAGAAACTCAGAGACCTTATTGTGGGGTAAGGAGAACCTGATAATGCCAATCAAGGGTCAAAATGTTAGGACGGCTAATGGTGGAGAAACCGCAGTCACGGGGGTGATTACGTTGCCAGTTGTGTGGGATGGTATGGAAAGGGACTTAGAATTTTTGATTGTGCCCGACTTGCAACAGGAGGTATATCTCGGGGTCGATTTTTGGCAGGCATTCGGCATGAGTGTTGTTAGCAGAGGCATGAATGTGAGAGCGAATGGGTTTGGCGTCGCAGAACTCGTACCCGCCGAGGGTGATCTGTCCTTTGACGCGGTGCAACACGAGCTTACCACCGAACAAAGTGTAGCCTTGGAGCGAATAAAAGCCCAATTCCCATCATTTGCAGTGTTAGGGCTTGGAAAAACCGATGTAGAGGAGCATGTGATCGAGGTCACTGACGAGAACTTACCCGTGAAGCAACGCTTTTACCCAATATCGCCGGCCATCCAGAAACTTATATATGCGGAACTAGATCGAATGTTGGAAATGGGGGTAATCGAAGAGAGCAACAGAAGTTGGAGTTCGCCGGTATCCCTAGTAATAAAAGGAACGAAAAATAGATTATGTTTGGATGCCAGAAAGGTGAATGCTCGGACAATAAAAGATGCTTACCCATTGCCGCATATAGATGGCATTTTGAGTAGGTTGCAAACGACGCGGTATATTTCAGCCATAGACTTAAAAGATGCATTCTGGTAGATACCGCTAGAAAAGAAATCTCGAGAAAAGACAGCGTTTACGGTACCTGGTAGGCCCCTGTATCAATTTAAAGTTATGCCTTTTGGGTTGTGTAACGCGGCACAACGAATGTGCCGACTTATGGATAAAGTTATCCCTGCATCTTTGCGTGAATCAGTGTTTGTGTATTTAGATGACTTGCTTGTGTGTTCTGTAGATTTTTCGTCTCATTTGTGTCTGATTGAAAAGGTCGCAAAGTGTTTGCGCGATGCTAAACTTACAATAAATGTGGAAAAGAGTAAATTCTGTTTTAAGGAGGTGAGGTATTTAGGGTATGTAGTGGGCAATGGTTGCATTCGCACGGACGCCAGCAAGGTGACTGCCATGAAGGAGTTCCCAGAGCCAACAACGCCGAAACAGCTCAGACGGTTCCTAGGGATGACCGGCTGGTACCGTAGGTTCCTTCAAGACTACGCGACTATTGCAGCGCCGCTGCATGACTGCCTCACGAAAGACCGAATCAAGAAATTTACCATGACAGATGACGCAAAGAGGGCATTTGAACGTTTGAAGGAGAGTTTGATATCAGCCCCAGTACTGACTCATCCTGATTTTACGAAAAGATTTTATATCCAATGCGACGCATCGACCGACGGGGTGGGGGGGTGTGCTGTTCCAATTAGACGACGATGGAAATGAGCGGCCAATCGCATATATATCCGCTAAGCTCAACAAAGCTCAGCGCAACTATAGCATAACGGAGCTCGAGTGTTACGCCGCCGTGCTGAGCGTTAAGCGTTTCGGCCATATGTCGAGGGATTACCCTTCACAGTCATAACTGACCATGCGAGCCTTAAATGGTTGATGAACCAAAAGGATTTGTCTGGACGGCTCGCACGGTGGAGTCTTAAGCTGCAGGGGTATGACTTCGACATACAACATCGCAAGGGAGTGCAAAACATCGTACCGGACGCGCTTTCTCGAATGAACATGGACGAGATAGATATGGACAGCCGACTGTTAGACATCGACTTGGATTCGCCCAGTTTCAAATCCGACGAGTATGAGGAGTTGAAGAAAACGGTAACGGACAACCGCGACAGACTGCCTGAACTATGTATCTCGGACGGTTACGTTTATAGACGAACGCAATTCGCTAGGGGGGACGATCTTCAGGAGGACCAGACCTGGAAGCTCTGGGTACCGACTGAGCTTCGGCACGGCTTGGTGGAAGCTTCTCATGGCTCACCATCTGCTGGGCATTGTGGAATACATAAAACCCTTTCAAGGATACGCCAGAAATACTATTGGCCTGGCATGGTGACAGATGTTCAGATACATATTAAGGGATGTGAAACCTGTAAGGTAAATAAAACACAGAATTATTTTCACTAGCCTCCAATGGGCAAGCAACATTTTACTGAGCGATCTTTTCAGCGTTTGTTCATAGATTTTATGGGTCCTTACCCACGTACGTCAGATGGTAATGTGTTCGTTTTCGTATGTCTGGACCATTTCTCTAAATTTGTATTTTTAAAGCCGATGCGTAAAGCCACGTCAGCCGAAGTTGTAAAGTTTCTGGAAAAGGAAGTGTTTCACGTATTTGGAGTGCCTGAATACATACATTCTTATAACGGGAAGCAGTTTGTGTCCGAGATGTTTTCTACCTTCCTAGGAAAATATGGGACCAAACACATCAGAACCGCGTTCTATTCCCCACAAGGAAATGCCGCAGAGAGGGTGAACAGGTCGGTGCTGCAAATCGTGAGGTCTTATGTTAAGGAGAACCAAAGAAACTGGGATAGGCACATTAGCGATGCAGCCTTCGCACTCCGAAGTGCAATACACACTAGCATCGGGAATTCCCCATATTTCGCAGCGTTTGGTATCCCCATGATACAGCATGCTGCATCGTATGGGTTATACCGGAAGCTTGGTGCATTGAAAGACGCTGATTGGGAGATACTGACAACCAATGAGAAAATGCAGCTGATTAGGGACAAAATCATGAAGGAACTGAAGTTGGCCCATGAGAAGAACGCGAAGGTTTATGACACAAGATCTAGGGAAGTGCAATTCAAAATAGGGCAAGTGGTATACCGCCGGAACTTCAAGCAGAGCTCGCAGATCGCAAACTATAATGCTAAACTAGCTCCGAAGCAGGTTAAATGTATAGTTTTGAAGACCATTGGAAATGCAATGTACGAGCTTGGCGACATGAATGGCAAGAAGATCGGGGTATACCACGCCAAGGACATATTTGTAGTGTAATAGTTTCATGTTGTTGTTGTAGCCTGTAATAGTTTCATATTCAATGTTAGTTCTCTCTGTTGTTTGGTGTGGTTGCAACGGGCAATTGAGTCCATGACGGACTATAAATTTCTTCTGTGATATTTTGGATAGGTTGAAAACCTTCAGATCTGGGATATTTTTTTTAATATACATTTTTTTTCCCATGACTTATGTATTTATCTGTGATATTTTTTTTTTTATAAATTTTTTTTTTTTTCTCCCATGACTTATTTATTTATCAGTAATTCTATATATTCATTCCGTTTCACATATTGACAGTAGACAATCCCATTGCTTGCCATGTAGGTTTAGATACATCTGTGATATAGTTTTAAGTCCTTCCCAGTGATGATAAGGGGACATGCAATAGATTGTCAATGTATATGCTTGGTTATGTGTATATGTTGCTAGTAAACCCTGTATGTCATATGTCATAGTACAGTAGGAAGGGCGGCCTCCAAGCGATGCCAATCCAGTAGACAGGAGTATAGCTGCCCGGCTTTAGTCGTGGGTCGAGGCCACACGCGTGACATAGTAAAAGATGTAGACAGGCGGCGTTGGAACTTTCTTACGCGCACGCTCTATAGTGCGGGCACCATCGGCGGTCGCGAGCCTGTAACGCCAGCCCTGTCCCCCAAACTCGCCTAAGTGGCACGCAGCATGTATACATACGCACGTAGAAGTCCGCAGCAATGTTGCCAAAGTTCCGCAACAATGTTGCTGAAGCTCAAGCAGCATTGTATAGGAAGTACGGGCATCATGCAGAGCAGACGGTATGCCTTTGTAAATGTAAGAGTTGGTGAAAGTGTATATGTGTGAGTACGGGAAAGCCGAAAGTGAGGTAGCATAAGTGTTGGTACACGGCTAAAAAAATGGACCTAAATTTTAAACCCGTATAAAGTTTAATCAATTTTTCAAACTTTTTTGTGCAATATTTCAAACCGTCCAAATACCTACAAAGATTTTCAATTTCTTTTGGTTTCGATTTAAAATCTAAATGAAAAATCTGTCTAAATTTTTTATTTTTGGTTTGTTTTAATGTATTTGAATTTTGCCCACAAAAACTTCATGTGCGTCATAGCTCAGCGGTAGAGCAGTCGGCTGTGACTCTTGAGCGTTTTCGTTCGAGTTCTGTCAGCTGCCACATGTTTTTTAGTTTTATTTTATTCTTAAAACTTTTCGGTCTAAAATTTAAACTTTTGGGTTTGAAAATTCAAATTTATTTTTGAAAGCTTATTCAAGATTGAATTTTGCCAACAACATTTTTGTGTGCGATGTAGCTCAGTGGTAGAGCAGACGGGCATGATGCGAGGAGTCTTGGTTCGAATTCCCACCAACGGACAAAAAATTTATTTTATCTTTAAAAAATTGTTAAAACATTTCTTGTTTATAATTGAAACCCGATTCATTTAGCCAATTTTCATGAAAACTGGTCTAGATTTAATTTGAATCCAAATTTGGTTTGGTCATATATGTAGTCCAAAAAAGTTTAAAATTTAGGTTCAAATTTTTAGCCGTGTAGGAAATTTCCGTTGGTAACTTTACTTTCTAGAACACATCAGAGGGCATAAAAGAGGGTGAAACTGGGCAACGGGCCATAGTTGAAAGTTAAAGCGGTGTAGAGAAGTGTTGGCGAAAGTGCAAAAAAAAAAAAAAGTCCAAATATTGCAAAGTTTTTTTGTGCAAAGCAAAGTGCGTGATTATATTTCGAGTGCGGGCGAATAAAATATCTAAGTGAAGTATCGCGAACCGAAGCAGCCACAAGAGGTTTCCAGCGTTCCTGCTTGTTTGTTTTCGACGATCGTGTTGGAAGTCTTCCCTGGATTTATGGTATCACGGCAACAGTTCCGAATACCAGGTGAGTGATGCACTGGTTACTAATTTCGTTGAGTAGTGGCTATTTCCCTTGGCGTACACCCTGGGGTTGCGGATGCGCTATACCCCATGGTTAAAGCAAGGCAAATAAAGGATTCACTCGTTCCGTTCCCTGTGTCTGGACTGGTTAACGTCCGTGAGGAAGGGATAACGGAGTGAACAGAGAAAGATAGGAAATGAAAATTTAGAATATATATGCTCGCATGCACTAGTAAATGCCGGTAAAACGTTGACCAAACCGCATAACATCTTTTATTTTGTTCTTTCTTATATTTATTTAGAGCACTTTCCGAGCCACTAAGAGGGCAGTTCCAACCGCTCGCACTCACGCTGCACGCAACGGAGGCAAATCAAACGAAACTCCCGTCATTTCACCACCTACGCTAGCATAACAGCACTCGGAGCAACACCAGCACGGCACCACCTAAACCACACCACTTCTTAAGGAGAACGACAACCACAACATTCGGAATCCGTGGGTGGCCCTACACCGACTTCCACTGCCCACTCTCACTTTGAGGTATACAGCAAGCAAATCCCCAAAAGTAATGCTACAACAACAACGTCAACAATCGCAGCAAGCACAACACCAGCACAACAACAAGTTAACCAGATCCAGATGTCCAGATGCCACCGAGGAAGCAGCATTTTGGTTTAATTTTTCTAAATAATCTGTAGTTATTCTTAATTATGTATATAGCTAGAGCGGAGTAGTTAATAGAGGGGCAGAAAGCATTTAAATTTTTTTTTGGGCATACATTTTTTTTATCAGATCAAAGTATTTTTGTGTAAAAAGCTTATTTGAACATACGAATTGATATTAATTTTTTTGCAGTTTCCAAGTTTCCCAATTCAGTTATTGTGCTTCGATCGCAGTCAATTTCGTAGGACTTACTCGTTAGAGTTCATCTTTTTAGTTTTTTTTTTCGATTTACACACATATTTCTTTAGCCCTCTTTTTCGTTCGCTGTTGGTGCGGACCTTTTTTCGGGATTTACACTCCACTAATTCGCCTACTAAAGCACATGTTTTAGGACCTTTGTAAACTGGCTTAAAGCGATTTTGGCCTATTACCCCGGGTCAAAAATTAATATCTTCGGCGGTAAACGGTATGACCGGTGTCATACTGTCTTGGTTCAATATTAATAATTGTCTCCAATTACCTTTTTTTCTTTCGTTTTTTTGCAAGGGAAATCCACGTAGTAGTTTGTGGCGGGAGTTCGTCCACTCATCCCCAGTGTCCGGAACGTCGATCCCCACACAAGTTAAATTAATTAACACGGCTAGACACTTCAGGAAACTTTCGTTCCCACACTTTTTCCTTTTTTTGTAAAAATTAATTTTATTGATAAATTCATATATTTGCATATTCATTGAGGTCCAACCCGCGTGGTATCCCAAAGTGTGACTACTGAACGTGGTGATCGCGCTCGATGCTGAATGTATGTTGAGCATATATGTTTATTTGAGTTCATTCCTTTTTTTAGCAACAGGTTCTCAAGAGCGAGGGTACCTGAGCAACGGAGCAACCAGGTGAGTGCAAAAATATATAAAACACATATGCTAAATATATGTATGTACACCTATTGAGAGGAGCTGCTAATCCGCCACCGATCTTTTGAGGGAGTAGCAGCGAGAAAAATCCAAGCAATATTTTTTTACATACATAAATAGGGTCACATAAAAATTTGGATTTTTCTAGATTGAATTCATTTGGGTTTTCTTTGCAGTTTAAGCAGTAGAGATTAGTTCTATTGCTTTAGATTCTTTTCATACAACTTTTTTTGGAATTGTCACCTGAATTTTTAACGATAAAAATATAGGATTAGCGTATAAAGCTAGATGTAAGAATATATTTTTTTGTGAATAAAATGAAATGTTCAGTTGAAAAGTTGTAATTGAAATCATGCAGGGCTAGGTTTCAATTATTTTTTGTGTGGGTGCTGCCTCTGTGCGCACCAAGGTGTATGAAGGTGAGTAAGCCCGGAAATGACTGAGTGACGGACAGACGAACGTCAGGTTTGGGGGCACTGTAAGTAATTAGGAGTCAGCACAGGGCCATGGTTTCGCGCAAGTTGCGCGGAAGCGGGTGGGAAGACTCCGCCTGACAGGACAGGCCTCTCCTTTATCCTTATACTTTTCCATGATTTTCAGCAATCTTTCCCTTTCCTGATTTCCCTACACTTTACTCACGCCTTTCCACGTTTTTTTATGTTTTTTTTTATTACATGCAGGTATGAACCCTTTTTTTGTTCATGTGGTTGTAGGTGAGGGTGGTGGAAAGTACCCTGCCCCACGCTGACGAGCTAGCCTGGGATGCAAGCATACCTGCTTGCCACCACTCCTCACCAAACAAACTGACAGCTACATGACAGTATTGATATACAGCGAAAACTAATAACTTTTTATTAAAATGTTTTTATTAGGTCGCTTTCGTCGTTCTTGTGCCCGGATTTTTGCATTCGATTTTGAACAAACTTCCTGTTGTGCTAGGGTCCTGCAATTTTCACCACAGTTCAGATCGCGATGACAATGCAATATTATGGAAAAAAAATCTCGATAGGTGGCGCATGGGTCGCTATATTTTCAAAAATCGCATTTATGGTCCGATTTGGCTGAAATTCGGAACATGTATTACTACCATGAAAAGAAATATTTTCCTTAAATAAATTCCGCTGGGTGGAGCTGAGATCGGGGTAATAAGAACTGAAAATCCTAGTTATGGACCGATTTGGCTGATATTTAACGTGTGTATTACCTAATCAATTTCCAAATGTTAAAAAAAATGGACCCGCTAGGTGGTGCGTGAGTCGCTCTATTTAATAAATGCGAATGTCTGTTTTCGGTGTCGATTAATTCGTTTTTCAACGAACTTCCCGTTGAGGTAGGATATTGAAATTTTCATCATGGCTTTGTTTTCTACCCCAACGCAACATTACAAAAAAGTAATTCCGATAGGTGGTGCATGGGTAGAGATATTTGAAAAATTTCATTTCTAGTGATTTGGTTTGCATTTTGAATAAACTTCCCGATGAGCTGGGGTTTTGAAATTTTCACCATCGTTCAGGTTTCGCTGATAATGTATTATACGAAAAAAAATCCATAATATTGCTTTATTTGCAAATATGTATCCTATTTGTCGGCTCATATAAAGTTTAGTCGTTTTGCATATCAATCTACAATCAAAAGTCTACACAATGGAATGACAACTGTGTACACAATAAAATGTCTACAATAGAATGTGTTTGAAAAAGTTGCTTACATTTAGGCGCCCATCGTCGGTAATGTAGTTTATGGAAACGCTGTCAAAAACGATAAATGCGCAAAAGTAAATAAAATGTAAATGCAAACGGAATGTCGTGCAAACGAGTGCTAATATTTTTTATTTTTTTTTCGTTAAGTAGAATAATGGTATTCATGTAACCATAGAAACATCGCGTAAAGCCTATTAACATAGAAAATTGCCAAATGCGTACATGAGCTGTCAAAATTTGTAGGGAACGAAGTTAACACAAACTTGGTGAAATTTTGTCTGAAAAAGTCCGTAAATTTACCTATATCGATGAAGCTGTTCGACATGAAATTTATTTAATGCATTCAATGCTAACTAGACAGAAGTAGAATATGCTACAATTACTTTTTAAAGGGAATTTTGAAATAAAATGTATTTGTTTGACATAAAGTTTTAATTTATCTTTAGCGTTCAATCTAACTGTGCTACATAGATTTACGCGTTTCTCAAAGTTATACATGTGGTATTCATGTATCATATTTTCGATTTGAGCTTTCCTCAAAAGATCCAGTTTTCACTATATAGCAAGCGCCAAATGTTTTTATACATATCAATCTTGCCAAGTACTGGTTAATACCTATAAGAATTCACACTCACAAATGTTCAGGACAAGCTCTACGTGGTGAAGAATCTATGTAGGCAGAGGAGAAATTATTTTGCAGTTTTTAGTTCATTTTAAAAACATTTTAAATTAAAAATATTTTTTTATTCTATTTTTTATTTAATTTTATTTTGTTACGATGTCAAAGCTTAATCAATTCCAATTCATATTGGTCAGAACTATTTGCAAATTAGCTCAGAAATACCAAAGTTATAAACATTTTAGTAAGGCTGTATAGCCACATTTGGTAAATCGATAGTGATAATCGAGAAAATTATTTCAAAATCAACAAGTGTTTCTGCTGTCGGTTTCATATATCAACTTTTCGACTGCTTTTCTGTACAGAATCGATATTATAAATCTATCTGTAACATATTTATACCTTTCATGAACATGAAATGGTATATAACTTTGGTCCGATGTTTGTAAGTATGAGAAGAAGAAGAGATAGACCCACTAATAAGTATGCCGTTATGATCAGGACGATGAGTTGATTCGATTTAGCCGTGTCCGTCTGTCCGTCCGTCCGTCTGACCGTCTGTTTATACGCAAACTAGTCCCTCAATTTTAGAGATATCTCGATGAAATTTGGTATGGAGGCGTTATTTTATATGAGAATAATCATTCGTCGGAACCAGCAAGATCGGACCAAAACTACTCACAGCTCCCATACAATCGATTGTTCCGATAAACGGATTTTGGGCTATAACTTCTGTAATTAAAGAGCTAGTAACGTGAAATTTTGTAGGTATTGATGTTTTTATATGATAAATATTGATATTGAAAATCATTGAGATGGGATAAATATTTCATATAGCTCCCATACAATCGATTGTTCCGATAAACGGATTTAGGGCTATAACTTCTGTAATTAAAGAGCTAGTAACGTGAAATTTTGTAGGTATTGATGTTTTTATATGTGAAATATCGATGTCGAAAATCATTGAGATGAGATAAATATTTCACATAGCCCCCATACAATCGATTGTTCCGATAAACGGATTTTGGGCTATTACTCCTATAATTATAAAGGTAGGGTCGTGAAATTTCGTAACTATCGCTCTGTTATAAAGTGGAATGTCGATGTTAAAAATCAATGAGATTGGACCAACAAAACACATCGCCCCCATATAATCGATAGTTCCGATAATTTCGGTATGAGCTAAAGTTAAATTCACACAGGCTGTACTGGAGATCGAACAGTGAAAATCGTGACGCTTATTCATGAAAGGTATATAGCCTTCGGCACAGGCGAAGACAGCTTTTCTTACTTGTTTTAAATTAGATATAGCTTTGTTACTATTGAGCCGATAAGAAAAGGGTTAAGATAAATTTTGTTTGAAATTTTTAAGCTTTAAAAGGACATAAATATCAAGGAAAAATAATTATCCCTTTTCGATGTGTTTAACAATTAATGACAATTTAATTTTTAAAGCCCAAAACAAATGTGCAGTAAACCCTGCGCAGTGAAAATTTAAACACACGCCATAGTTGCGTATCAAAAAACCCAACAAGCACGAACAAGCCAAAAACAAAATGCCAAAAAAAAAACAAATATTTTATTTCGTGATTTCAATTTATTTTGAATTTTTAAATTATAATATTTGTAAAAAATGTAATCTCAAATTTAAGTTAAGTGTTTCAAACGTAATTTAACTTGTTTTTGTATGTTATAAGTGAGTTTGGTAAATGTTGTGCAAGTGTCACTGCAGGGAACTGCCAGGTAAGTTTCCCTGCACATGTGTTTACAAATCATTCTAGCAGCAGTGAAAATAGAAGAGCTGCAGGCAAAATCACTGCACATGTATTCCAGGCATAAGAGTGATGAAAAATTTCTAACAATAAAAATACAAAGCGTTTCGGTCACATCCCGTTACCTTAGAAAACGAACGTCGTATGTTACAAAACACAGTTTCGAGAAAATCGACTTTAAAGTTTAGAGCGGAGCTATGCAAAAACTGTGCGGTAGATTTTTCTAAAATTTTAACGAGTTGTAGAGAGTGGTTTTTATTATTATTCCCTATTTTAAAAAGTTTAATATCTTTAAAGTTTTAGAAGATATACGACTTTTCATTCAGAATTCATGTGTCGTATGTGACGTCTGCTCACAAATATATTTTTGACTCATAGCACATACGACAAAAGTCTTTCAAATTTTGCACTACATACGATAAAAAGCATGCACGAATTGTTATATTTTGTAACATACAACAAATTGTAAATTTTCACATACGCCGTTCGTTTTCTGGGGCGCAGTTTAGGGACACTTACCACACATTTTATAATGATAACAAAAAATTAATTTCTATGGAAATTTGTCGTACCCGAATTGTTATATTTTGTAACATACGACAAAACGCACAGTAAATAACTTAAGAACTAAAGAAGATAGAAAAAAACGGATTGCAGAAATGAAAAGATCAGTCCCGACTTAGTTATTCTGCATCAAAACCTGAAAATGGCCAATTTGCACATTCGCCGTTCTTTTTCTGAGACGACGATCCTTATACTGCATTCAAACAAGGCAAGGGCTTGCTGGCAACAGCTTGCTTTTTAGCGAATGATGGGAGAGAGAGCGACGACGGAAGGGGAATGGTACTGAGTTGCCTGTGCTCGGTCAACACGCTTTGTGTTGCCATTCTTCGCAACTTCGTTATATTAGCTGCAATTTTAAATTGCGTAGTTTCTCATTTTTTTTTTTTCAAATTCGGTCTAAATTCTTAATAAGCAGCAGAAATCAGCTACTTAGCACAATAATTTCGAAAAATTTGTGATAAAAACACAGTTTCTCATAAAAAAAAACTGCAACTCCTTGCCTGTGTATGAAGAGCATCAGCAACACTTCAGCAACAGCAAAAGAGAATTGCTGATAAAAGCAACAAAAGTTGCCTCTGTATGAATGCAGACTTAGCAAGATCGAAATTGAAATCATCGCAGCTAAATAGTACCTTTTGTTTGTAGCATTTTTCAACTTGTTTCGACAATATTCAAAGAATAATTTGATAACAAAAACTATTCGAACGGTCCAAAGTCTACAAAAATTTAACATTATACACATTATTATTATTTTGATTTAATTGAGGAATTGCGTGCAAAAGGGCACTTCTTTGAAAATTATGTTTTGAGATATTCGTGATTTAAACTTTTGAAGCTTTTTAACTTTTTTGTTGTTGTAGTATATTTTATATAGTTTATTGTTTGTTTGTGATGTTAATTTTATATAGTTTATTGTTTCTTTATTTGGTGAAGTTACAAGAGCGACACTCCACATCGCACGCCATAAACGATGAAATAACAAGTAAGGAAAGCTGTCTTCGGCTGTGCCGAAGGCTATATACCTTTCATGAATAAGCGTCACGATTTTCACTGTTCGATCCCCAGTACAGCCTGTGTCAATTTAACTATATTTACTATACACATTACACATCTTTGTTATAATTTAAAAAAACTTACAAAATAATAGGATCCGAGTTATCGGAACAATCGATTGTATGGAGGCTATATATTATACGTGTTCAATTGTACTGACTTACACTATACACATTACATATGTAGAAAGTACTAAAGGTGCAATATTTTACGTTCCTAACTTTTTAAATGCGGAAGTATTGCCCAAAAAACCTTATATCGGAACAACCGGTTGTATGGGGCTATATGTTATATTCACCCGATCTTCTTGATTTTCCTCTACACACTACATAAATTGAAAGTACTCAAGTTGCAAAATTTTATGTTCCTAACTTTTTAATTGCAGAAGTTTTGGCCAAAAAACCTTATATCTGAACAATCGGTTGTATGGGGGCTATATGTTACATTTGCCCGATATTGTTGATTTTCACTATATACACTACATAAATAGAAAGTACTCGAGTTGCAAAATTTTACGTTCCTAACTTTTTAATTGCAGAAGTTTTGGTCAAAAGACCTTATATCTGAACAATCGGTTGTATGGGGGCTATATGTTACATTTGCCCGATCTTGTTGATTTGCACTATATACACTACATAAATAGAAAGTACTCGAGATGCAAAATTTTACGTTCCTAACTTTTTAATTGCAGAAGTTTTGGTCAAAAAACCTTATATCTGAACAATCGGTTGTATGGGGGCTATATGTTACATTTGCCCGATCTTTTTGATTTTCACTATATACACTACATAAATAGAAAGTACTCGAGATGCAAAATTTTACGTTCCTAACTTTTTAATTGCAGAAGTTTTGGCCAACAAACCTTATATCTGAACAATCGGTTGTATGGGGGCTATATGTTACATTTGCCCGATCTTGTTGATTTTCACTATATACACTACATAAATAGAAAGTACTCGAGTTGCAAAATTTTACGTTCCTAACTTTTTAATTGCAGAAGTTTTGGCCAAGAAACCTTATATCTGAACAATCGGTTGTATGGGGGCTATATGTTACATTTGCCCGATCTTTTTGATTTTCACTATATACACTACATAAATAGAAAGTACTCGAGATGCAAAATTTTACGTTCCTAACTTTTTAATTGCAGAAGTTTTGGCCAAGAAACCTTATATCTGAACAATCGGTTGTATGGGGGCTATATGTTACATTTGCCCGATCTTTTTGATTTTCACTATATACACTACATAAATAGAAAGTACTCGAGTTGCAAAATTTTACGTTCCTAACTTTTTAATTGCAGAAGGTTTGGTCAAAAAACCTTATATCTGAACAATCGGTTGTATGGGGGCTATATGTTACATTTGCCCGATCTTGTTGATTTTCACTATATACACTACATAAATAGAAAGTACTCGAGTTGCAAAATTTTACGTTCCTAACTTTTTAATTGCAGAAGTTTTGGTCAAAAAACCTTATATCTGAACAATCGGTTGTATGGGGGCTATATGTTACATTTGCCCGATCTTTTTGATTTTCACTATATACACTACATAAATAGAAGGTACTCGAGATGCAAAATTTTACGTTCCTAACTTTTTAATTGCAGAAGTTTTGGCCAAGAAACCTTATATCTGAACAATCGGTTGTATGGGGGCTATATGTTACATTTGCCCGATCTTGTTGATTTTCACTATATACACTACATAAATAGAAAGTACTCGAGTTGCAAAATTTTACGTTCCTAACTTTTTAATTGCAGAAGTTTTGGCCAAAAATTCTTATATCTGAACAATCGGTTGTATGGGGGCTATATGTTACATTTGCCCGATCTCGTTGATTTTCACTATATACACTACATAAATAGAAATTACTCGAGTTGAAAAATTTTACGTTCCTAACTTTTTAATTGCGGAAGTTTTGGCCAAAAAACCTTATATCTGAACAATCGGTTGTATGGGGGCTATATGTTATACTGGTCCGATCTTGTCAGTTCCGACAAATGATTCCTATATTACAAAATGGTGGCCACATACAAAATTTCAGCCAGATATCTCAAAAATTGAGGGACTAGTTTGCGTTCAAACAGACAGACGGACAGACGGACAGACAGACAGACGGACAGACGGACATGGCTAAATCAACTCATCTCGTCATCCTGATCATTTCGGTATACTTATTGATGGGTCTATCTCTTCTTCTTCTCATATTTACAAACATCGGACCAAAGTTATAATACCATTTCATGTTCATGAAAGGTATAAAAAGGTCATAGATGTGCCCTTTTTGCATATAACCAGGAAAGCGAAATATAAATCTTGTTTTAAATTCATAAAAACATTTGTTCTGTTAATATTTTAGTTTTACTTAAGCCGAAGATGGTGAAAATTGCAATAAAATGGATTAAAAACTATTTCAGAGTGTATAAGAAAAACACTGTACAGGCGTATGAGCAACAAAAAATTATATTGAAGAAAATGAAAAGTACTCATACATAGCTCAACATTTTTCTAAGTTACTCAGCCAGTTCAAAAGATATCAAAGCCATATTTGGAGGGCGCATAAAATATAGATCCTTCTTAGCCGTTTTACGCAAAAAGGCACATCTCACTTAGTGCTTAGGGTGTCTTTTAGGGGGGTGTTCGCGCCTTGCACACACCAGCGCCACCTCAAACCGTCGACTCGTAGGTGCATGCACCCTCCTCCTCCAAGTGGGGGTGGAGCCTCCACGTGGTGACACCCGGTAACGCTTCGGCGGCTAATTCGAGCGGCGACCTCTCCGGAGTTCGCTCCGTTAAAAAGGTCACGGCCAAGCCGGACCTTAGTAAAGCTGAGAGGACTCCCCAGCGTTTCATTGCTGCTGCTGCAGCTCGACGTAGTAGGGCCGAGTGTAAAACCGGTCTGAGTAGTCCGATGATCGGTGCCTCCTCCAGGGGTTCCGATCGGGAGGCCAAAAACGAGGCTATCAACCCCGTAGCCTCCACAAGTGGTCTTGCCTTTCAGCGTAAAGCGTCTGGTGAGCCCTTGGCTGGGGGCTCCAGGAATGTTGGTGCTGTCGTTAGGGTCGAGGACCTGGCGGGCAGGCAATCCACCAAGCCCAACCACAATGACAAGCGGTCGGCAGCCCGGATCCTGTTTAAGAACGCGGCCTCACCGATAAGGGAGGAAGACGTTTCGGCAGAGGCCTGGGCGAAGCTCCAGCGCGATCTTGCGTGGGCTCGGCGGATATTGCCGGATTTTAAGGTTGAGCTGTATGGCGCTAACAACAAGGGGGAAACCTCTAAGCGAAACCGATCGCTGGAGGAAACCATCCCTACGGCACCGAAAAGGGCCAGAATAGGAGGACCGACGAGGTCCTTCGCTGACATTGCCAAGGATCGCAAGATCATTGGGGTAATAGATGAGAGCAACGTAGACGGCAGGATCCCCAAGCAGCAGTGGAAGTGGAGCAGGGCCGCGCTCGCAAAGGTGGCTGTACAGGTCAAACGTGACAACCCTGGTCCTCCACCCAACTACGCCGATGCGGGTTGGTACCAGGGCAACGTGAAGCTGATCGCTTGCGATGACAGCAGGTCCGTGGACCTGTACAAAATTGGCATACAGCGCATAGGAGAAGTCTATCCCGGCGCGCGCTTGAGGGCAGTGGACGCGGTTGATATCCCGCAACGCCCAAGGGCTAGAGTCTGGATTCCAGTTGGTTGCACGGAACCAGATGAGATTTTAGATGTGCTGCAGGAGTACAACCCTGAGCTGCCTACATCAAACTGGAGGGTGGTGAACGTGGATAAGACCGATAAGGCTACCATGCAGATCGTTCTGCTTCTGGATGAGGCAAGCATCGAGGCTCTGGCCCGATGCAAGTACGTAGTGAGGTATGGCTATGAAAAGCAGGTCCTCAAGGTATATAAGTCCGATACCGAGGCCCTAGCCAACCTCACCTCTAATCCGGAGGTGAAGCTCCCCCCCCCCCCAGTGAAAATGATATGGAGGTGGACGCGGATGACAGGCAGTCAGTGGCGTCTGACACAGGGAGTGGGTTCGCGTCGTCCAGCTCGGACGGTGGCTCGGCTCTCAGGAGACTCTACTCCGAGAGTCAGCTTCTGAGCGACGGCGACTCGGACGTGACGCTCACAGAGGAGAGCGCTAAAAAAAGTGATGAGGGTCCTCCAGATTAATCTCCATCACTGCAAAGCTGCTTCGGCCGCACTACTACTGCAGCTCTCAAAAGGCGCAGTAGACATTGTCCTGGTGCAAGAGCCATGGATCACTGGAGATAGGATCTGTGGTTTGAGGACCCCTACTTACAAGCTTTATAGCGCAACAGGTAAAGGTAAACTTCGAACGTGTATTTTAGTTAAATCAAATATTAACGCTCTTCTCTTACCCCAGTTTAGTGACGGAGATCTGACAGCGATAAGCGTCGAGGGGCTAGGTAGAAGTTGCAGGTTCGCATCATTCTATCTAGCTCACGATCACCAAGGACCACTACCATCAAACAACTTCAGAGAGTTCGTGAGTTCCACAAAACCACGGGACGATATCATCGTGCTAGGCGGCGACGCTAATGCCCATCACAACCAATGGGGCAGCACTGACACAAATGAGCGAGGTGAGTCACTCTATAACTACCTACTAGGCACTAACCTAAGTATATGTAACACGGGGAATGAACCCACCTTCGTAACAAGAAACCGAGAGGAAGTCCTCGATATAACGTTGGTCACTGACTCTCACAGTCACCTCATAGAATCATGGAGGGTGTTAGGCGAGCACTCCTTCTCAGACCATAGATACATTAGCTTCTCCTTAGTAGATATACATACAAGTCCGAAATATATACAGAATATTAGGAAAACAAATTGGGGTTACTACCAAAAGCTTATTCGCAAATATTTGTCAAATCAGCTGGTAACACCTAGAAAGGAAGAGTAGCTAGACGACCTCGTCAGGTCCTTCAATCAACACTGCAAGATTGCTCTAGACAAGGCGTGTCCGCCTAAAAAGTTAACTGAAACCCACAGACCACCCTGGTGGTCGTCCGATCTAGATAATCTCAGAAGGACATGTAGGTCGGCCTTTAACAAAGCCAAACAGGATGGTAGCGCAACATCCTGGGCTCTTCACAAAACTAAATTAAGTAACTACAAGAAAGAAATTCGCAAGGCCAAACGGGCCTCCTGGGTGAATTTCTGCAACAATATCGAATCAACATCTGCAGCTTCGCGCCTGAGGAAGGTGCTCTCAAAATCGCCAGCGACACTGAGCCACATACAAATGCCGGATGGGAATTGGACCGATTCGAGCACTGACACAATGAATCTGCTTCTGGATGCTCACTTTCCGACATGCACAGTCACGGCTACTACTACGGTCGGGAATGAAATGCTTTCGGATCAGCTGATAAAGGAAATAACCGATGATAAAAAGCTGGACTGGGCCTTGGCCAGTCTCAAGCCCTACAAATCGCCAGGACCGGACGGAATATTCCCGGCCCAGTTACAACAAACATCCGAGCTTATTAAGCCCTGGCTGAAGACCATGTTTGTTAGTTGCCTCAGGCTCAACTATGTACCTGCATCATGGAGAGAGGTTAAGGTAGTATTTATCCCAAAATCCGGGAAACCATCCCATTCTAAACCTAATGATTTTAGGCCAATAAGCCTATCTTCATTCCTACTTAAAATTATGGAAAGACTTTTGGAAGACTATGTCAGAAGATCGATAGACTCAACTCACATGTCGCGGGCTCAACACGCCTATAGTAAAGGTAGATCGACTGACACTGCCTTGCATTCTCTGGTATCTGTTATAGAAAAGTCAATTGACACAAAGGAATATACACTGGTGGCCTTCCTTGATATAGCAGGTGCCTTCAACAACGTTCTACCGGAAGCCATCACCTCGGCGTTAACGGGTCTGCGGGTCGATGCCTGCCTTGTGGAGTTTATCCGCAAATTGCTTATTAGCAGACGGATTACAACGGAACTAGGCGGTAATTCGGTTCACAGACTCGTTAACAGGGGTACCCCGCAAGGAGGTGTTCTCTCTCCGCTCCTGTGGCTGGTTATTGTAAACCAACTTCTACGTCTCATGGAAGCTGAAGGCTACCAAGTGATCGCGTACGCCGATGACATCTGCGTTATCATTCGGGGAAAATTTCCTCAAACCCTCTGCAATTTAATGGAAAATGCTCTGACTAAAGTATGCGACTGGGCGAACGCTTCAGGTTTGGAGGTTAACCCCGAGAAAACCGAACTTGTCCTCTTCACTAGGAGGTACAAAATACCGAACTTAATACCACCAAAAATTGGGAATACAACTTTAGTACTCAGTGACAAAGTCAAATATCTAGGAGTTATTCTAGACAGGAAACTACTCTGGAGCGACAATATAGCGGAACGAGTTAAAAAGGCAACATGCGCGTTGTTTACTTGCAAGAGAGCAATTGGTATATCGTGGGGGTTCTCTCCCAAAGTGGTGCACTGGATATACACAGCTATTGTTCGTCCAATTTTACTGTACGGTGTGCTGGTCTGGTGGCCGGCACTAACCAAGAACACGTACCTCAAGCAGATACAAAAACTCCAAAGGAGTTCAGAACTCTGCATAACCGGGGCCCTCGGCTCCACTCCGACAGAAGCACTCAACACGATGCTGAATCTTCCACCACTCGATCTGGTGGCTAAAGAAATGGCTGTGATTACAGCTCTGCGACTAAGGGAGACCGACGTATGGAAGGGCGGTACATGTGGTCACGCCACAATTTTAGGCTCCCATGCACCTGTGAGCATACCATTACATACTGACTATTGCACGCCAAGCAACGTGTTCGTTAGGAACTACGAGGTGAAAATACCCACAAGACAAGAATGGGATTACCGACCGCATACTGTGCGGAATGCCATGAACATATTCACCGATGGCTCTAAGCTTGAAGGGAAGGTGGGTGGAGGTATCTTTTCACCGGACCTGGGACTAGAGATCTCCTTTCGTCTTCCCGACCACTGCAGCGTGTACCAAGCAGAAATGCTGGCAATACACGGTGCAGTGAAAAGCCTAGCGTCTACGCCCCAAAACGGCAAACGGATATTTATCTTCTCAGATAGTCAGGCCGCGCTAAAGGCACTGAACTCATATGTCGACAACACAAAGTCGCTAACTGAATGCCGCAGATCTCTTAACGAGATGGCTCAGCACTTCAGTATCAGCCTTATTTGGGTACCTGGTCACAGGGATATTGAAGGCAACTGTATAGCGGATGAGCTGGCCAGAAGAGGTACCACCACTCATCTCCTTCCAGGAAATGATCTGGTAGGCATTCCCATGGCATCTTTCAAACTCCGAGCTAGCACAAATACCTTACAAAGGGCAAATGAGCTCTGGTCAGGTCTCTCGACGTGCGAGATATCAAGGCTAACTTGGCCTTCGTACAACAAAGGACGCACTAACTGTCTGCTGTCACTTAATAAATCCGGTGTCTCATCACTGATAAGGGTGTTAACAGGGCACTGCTTAATAGGCACACATGGTGCTAGGATGGGCGTAATAACTCACGATTACTGTCGCAGTTGCAGATGTATTGAAGAGGAGGAGAGTGTTCAACATCTGCTGTGTCATTGTCCTGCACTCAGCAGAAGACGATTGGCTATTCTCGGCCAACCGTTCATCGATGACCTCACGGAGGTTTCAAAAATGGATATTAGGGCTCTATCGAAATTCATTGATTCCACGAGCTGGTTTGATCCTCTAATCCAAGTTGTGAGAATGTGAGAGTGTTGATGTTTGTCTCTCGGATATGGGGTGGGTCTTAAGGCCGCATAGGGTATCACAATGGGCCAACTTGACTGGCCTAAGTGGTGGGCAGGGTCCTGCACTCTGTCCTGCCCTCGTAACCTAACCTAACCTAACCTAGTGCCCTTTTTGCACGCAACTCCTCAATTTCTACAATTGGCAGATGGGACGACGCCGTTTTTGAAAAAAAAATACAAGCCTGTTTTGATGATAAGTAGCATCCCGGCCAGCAACACTGCAACCACGCCATAGCGGTCGCCATTAAATGTTTTAAATGCGGACCCCCTTTTAGTGATAAGCTGAGTACGCCCTTTTTGAATTGAGTTTAATATTGTTCGCGCATTACTTCGACTTCTTCAGAAAGTAGACAACATCTTATGTACCTATAGCTATAGCTATATCAATAGCTTTGCCTATAGCTTCGCGAAACCATGTCAAGTAGCTCCCGTTTAAGTTCGAGAAGTTCGCGGAAATTTGGCGATCTGACATGTGCGGGTAATGCAACAACAAAAACAATCATTTTGCAAGCGTTTGCACATATCGATCAGATTGCAATGACACAACAAGCGTGGTGTATGTCACACACAAGCATTCGTCAAGGCCAGTAAGGTGCTGATGAACACAGTCGTGCGACCAGTCGTAGGTAGTTTGTCCTCAAGTATTTTACTGACCAGATGCACTTGGGTGTTCTTATTGCCAATCGTCTGAGATCATCACATTACAACAACAAACAACATATGAATGCTATAATTAACATATGGCACGTTGCTGCTGGTGTCACGCGAAATGTTTACAACATGGAAACTTTGAATGATGTCGTACCTATACATACCTACATGTTAAGTGAAGTTATGAGCGAGTTAACCAATTGAAGCTCATTTTATCCAGCAGAGCTGGCATGTGGCAAGTTTATCAGATGGCTAGTTACTATTTTAACATTTTCCACTGTAAACTTATTCTAATAGTCTTTTGTTCTCAGAAACTCATATCATGGCTTGGTGTGCTATACCTACGGTGACCATCCGTGCTGTTTTTGGCAGAACAGTTCTGTTTTTAAGGAGCTTGTTCTGCGCATTTTTTTTTAAGGAAAATAACAGAAATGTTCTGTTTTGTTCTGCTTTTTTGTGCCGGCAAACTTTTTTTACAAATGTAATAAGTAGCTCTGTAAAGTTAGTTTGCTCAATAATTTCAAAACTTTATGAAAAATTTAAAATCTTTCAAAATATTTTAAAAATAATTTAGTTTATGTTTAACGCGGTCAAGTGCTTCAGCGAAATCAAAAATTTAGTACGTTAAAATGCAAAAACGTGCCAAATTTGGAAGTTCCGTACCCGGAAAAAAATTCGTACATTTCGGCCAAAACGGCAACCGTGGTATGGAAGGTTTTAAATTAACAAGGAAATGTCTCTCGCCATCAAGAAATACTATTCACAAAAAGGAAAAATATACTTAAAAAATGACTTTCAATTGGTGCACTTTGGTTGAAATTATTTGAGATTGCAATTTCAATGTTTCTAAGACGTTGGTAACATTTTTTACTGCAAAGAGATGATTACGCCATGGAAAACACTTTTTTTTATTCCAAATAATGAGAGTGTAACCCCAAATAGTTTATAGCCGGGTAGCGAAATTTTCACTTGAAGTCAATACCAAGCCTTAAGTAAAAAGAGTTCTATTTTTTCAAGAAAAAATATATGGTCACCGTAGCTATACCGCGTAAACGCAAAAGGTATGGTATACAAAACAAGCCGAATTGTACAGGAGATATTTGCGCATAGTCATAGTCAAGATAAAGTCGGATTTTTTGACAGATAGACGGTTGGAAATTGTGCCTAACAGACGACGTTAACTTAAGTACCTACTTTATCTCGACTATGAATATACCCCATTATTTTTAACTGTTAACTTGGATCTTCTTGGTGCAAATGGCAAGGTTTCAAAATGAACACATTTAGGCCGATGTGGTGGAGTAGAGGTCCTATGCGGTAATAGGAGTTAAGGAAGATGATGATGATGGTGGAGTCGAGATAATAAAATCTCAATTTCGGAATGTTCGCGTTGGTAATTAATCTTTCAATCAAGGTATGAAACCGATTAAAATAACGTTCTGTTATCGGTTTCGGTTTCGTTCTTCAACATTTATTTCGGTTTTCCTTACGGTTTCAGTTTTAAAATAAAAACTCGAACACAAATGGGGGCACTCACAGTCGCCTTTTAAATTTAAAACGTTTCAAATTTTAACTTTACCACGACGGGACTGTTAGCATCCCCGCTCCACTGCTTGAATGCTCCTTCGAGAATATCCATTTTCGTAGTCTGAAAATAGTTCATAATGTTCAAATTATTGGAATTAATTGAAAAATATAAACAAAACTTATATTTTCTTTTTGTTTTTCTTTATTCATAACGAATTTTTATTTGACAAGAAATCAAAATAAAATCAATCTGATATCTATGTAACAACATATTTTAGCTGTAAAAAAACTGACTTTAGCCATTCTGTATCACAACAAAACCAATCTCTGACTATCCAAAAACGTTCAAACCAAAGTATATTAAACAAAGTAATAGTGAACTTGACAGTTCTCTCTTTTCTGTAGGAGTTTTCCCGTCAAATGAAAAAAAATATTAACCCGTTCTGCTTAAGATTTTTAAATTTTTTCAATAGTGTGAAGAAATAGCAAATTGTTTCATATAAATACAATACCGCTTGCCTCAGTACCTTGCACGTTTAAATAGAGTTTAGAGTTCAGATTAGCTAGACTCTAGCACATTTTAGCTAAGATGAATGGTCTACTCTTTTTTCAACCGGGCCGAAAATGAAACTGTAAGCGATTAAAATCGATCATGACCCCTGCGGGTTAGGGGTTTAGATAATGCCCGTAGTGGAATGCCTGTCGCAAGAAGCAACTAAAATCCATTTCAACCACGGTCACGGGGTTGATGAAATCGGGGAATAGTAGCATAAATTGGCTCGGCAGCTGTGAGAGCATAGACGCATGGACCGTACAACTCTGTTTGGTCCGTCACGTCCCTCTTACAACAGCAACAGCGAAGCCGATTAATTTCTCGAAACCGAAAATCGTAATCGATATTTTAATAAAAAAAAAACGAAGCCCTTTCAAAGTCCAGAACCGGTTCCAAACAAGTTTGTACATGTTTTTTTAAAATAGATTACTTCATTTCGCGGACACATATTTTCCTTGATAAGACGGTTTTGACTTCAGTATAAAAAACTCTAATGGAAACCAATCCACCAGTTTCTGCGACATTCTGGCGGCAACCCTCTTATGGTGCCATCGGCGGAAATCGACAAATATTCAATACTCGCCATTTTTATAACGCAAAGGTCCGAAAAGAGGTAGATTCCAAAGTGGCCAAAGTTACTCCGTTACTGTTTGGGCTAGCCTATTTAGCGGTATTGACAATTTTTTGTATACTTTTTCATTGGAATTAAGTTTTTTACGTGGCGGGTCCCAAACCCAGCGCACAACCCGTTTCGGGGTTTTGGAAAATATTTACACATTTATATAGCGAGCCGCTTGCTTCAAGACAGACGCGCGCTTGCAGCCGCACCTCATGGTGAACAGACGCTACGCAAAAACCTCGGTGAGCCCTTAAACCAAGTATGTCAGAGTGGCCCCACCGGGGCTCCCTCTCTTTCTGCCGCGAGCCTAGGTAGCTCCCGTTGCCCAGAGTGCACGAACGAGGACGCAAGAGTCGGGATTGAGCAAGGTCACTTAGTAACCACACTCCATTACACTCCCAAAATCGCTTAGGCGGTTAAGCGCCAATAAATGATGATGATGATGATGACAATTTTTTGGCATGAGCAAATGCTATCTAATTTTTCAGTAAAACAATTGTATGGGACACAAAAACTGTGCTTGGGTGGCAAAGGGTTAATACGATTGTTTACATTTATTTGAAGGAAAAACTCCTACAAAAACAAAATATTTCAGTTGTCAATTCTACCTTGTTTAATTTGCCTTGGTTCAAACCAAAACGCAATAACTTCAGAAGCATTCACACCAAAACGAAATAAATCCAAAGAACTTTCTGTTTAACTTTAATTCTAGTTATCCGATAAATGTAATTTTTGAACATATGTTTGGTATAATGTCATCAATGTTTTTTGAAAATATCTATCCATTTCCCCGTAATCATATTTTCTCATTTATCTACGTACTTTTTATGTGAAACTTATTGCGTTTTGGTTTGAGCTCCTCATATTTATATAAAAACGTAAGTTTGTGAGTGACCTCGGATGTTTGCGGTTCTTTAACTTCTGAACCAATGCCCCGATCTTTACGAAATCTTGCAGACAAATTCGTAGGAGTATAAAACCGGTAACAGGCATTTCGATATATTTCTCGATAACAGAGTTACCGGTCGAAATATAAATGTGGTTGCGCGTGAACTTTGGAATATTCGCACAAAATTGGTGTCAAACGAAAGGGGAAGGCCAAAGCTTTCATTTGGACTTTCATTCATTTCGATATATTTATCGATGACAGAGTTATCGGTTAAAATGTGATGTGGTATTGATAACACAGTTATCGGCCAAAATGTGGTTGCGCGTAAACTTTGGATTATTCGCACATAATTGGTATCAAACGAAAGGGGAAGATCACAGCATTCATTTATACTTCCGTTCATTTCGATATATGGGTGGAAATTTTAATTTTGTATGGAGAACATTTTTTGTTACAATGTAAAAAACGTCCGCAACAGAGATATGAAACGATTACTTACAAAAAGCTTTCCTTATCCTAACTTTCTGTTGGTTTTTAAGAACTCATTACTTTCACCCAGAGTTGTGAAGTAATGAATTCCCCAGGGAATGCATTCCATGCATTCTCACTCCCGGAATAGCAATTTTGTGTTGCAATCTTTCATTCATTGAAAATGCATTGGAATAATTATTCCGAAAAGAAGGCATTCTTTAACAACTCTGCTTTCACCTTTAATTTATTCTTAAAGGTTTTGCACCTTTGGCAGAAAATTGCTAATTTACTTATAGCGTTTTCTTGTCTCCGCGAAAGTGAAATGAATCAGATAACGTAAGTTAGCTGTTTTTGATAGCTTATAAGCTAAATTTGCGATTCTGCAATTTTAGACATCTTGTAAAATCTCCAATTTTTCAAAAAGCTAGCAAATTTTGGCGACCAAAAAAAGTTGTTGATAAAGCGCAAAAAAATAGGAAAAAGGGTTGTAGAACTATGTTGTTTTAGGCCCTAAAAATACTCAAAAACAATAAATCCGTGTAATTTATAAGAAAAATTGATATTTAATTATGTATTCGCCCATAATTTTGGAAATTACATTTTTTCTATTCTACTAAAACTGCAAAAAACACGTCGCAGCGTCGAAAGAGGAATCAAAAGTTGAGTTTCGGTCCCAGTAATCATAATCCGGAGTCACAAAAGTAATATTATTTATCATATAAAAGTTATAACTAAAAACATTTTTTGTTTCCGTATAACAATTGTATAGAGAAAAGTAAATAAATGATTAAATTAAGGTGTATATAACAATATAAAAACTGTTCTTAACCAACTTTATTAAACAAAGACAAATCTTTTTAACGAAAATGCCATTTATTTTAAAAAAGTACACTGAACCAAAAAAAATCATGTATCCAATGAAAACCTACATAGATTTTAAGAATTGTTCGTTAAAACCTCTCCAAAGAACTTTTTCGTAGAAATTTAAGAACATTTCCTAGAATATAAGTACTTTTTCGTAAAATATGTAAACAAACCCACAGAAAACTTGTATTCATTCATAAATTTTAAAAAAATTTTTTTATATTCTATGAATTTTTTCTTATATTTTAAGAAAAACCAGCGTGAACTTCTATGAAACTTTGTTCGTAAAAAACATGTACGTTTTTGGTTCAGTGTAGAGTAACGCTGAAAAGTAAGGGATTAGTAGCTAGTAACTTCGGGCATTTCGGCCTACTTCTGGCTTTTTCTGAGTTGTAAAGAATCACAACTAAATTGACATCTTGTAGTGATGCCTGCGCGCCATCTAGAGTGCAGATAACGCACTAATATTATAGCTAGGCGGCTTGTGGATCAGAATCGGAAATAAGCGTCATCTCCTAAAATTCTGAGAGTTCATTTGCTTAAGCATTTTAGCATATTTTAGCATTTACGAGATGGAGATTTCTAGAATTCGCCTGCAGGTTCCTAAATATGCCCATATATAAAAAAATCGGCCCCAGTTTTTACGGTACTTCTTACCAGTGATGCCATGCGTAGGGAAAAGAGGCTACATTTAGGGAAATTCAGCCTTAATTTTGGGATGTAGGGAAAATTTGTAGGGAATTTCTAACCTAGCCTAAATGTAAGAATATATTAAAAACGTATGATATTGAGCAGAGAATTTGACGTAATGAAAACCAGCCCTTAACTTTAATTCTTTTACATACATGCTTGCTTGCCAGCATTCAAAATTTTGCTGGTACTGTGTGTTTGAAGTTCAATCTTTGAACACAGGTACTCATTTGTCACCAAGCTTGACATAGCCAGTCACAAAAGTAATTATGCACCCCTTTATGGGAAGTTCTCACCAATTTCGACTTTAGAAAATTTATTTTAATTAATTTCTCATAGAAAAGCTTGTCAAGATCTAATAAAAAGCCATAAATTATGTTGCAAAAGTTTGTGATAAATTCACATAGATTAAATTTTGTTCTGACTTTTCTCTATAACCCAAAAACAACTGAGTCTATTCGGGGTTTTGAACGAGCATCGGCTACAAAAAAATCACCAATTTCGACTACAGAATATTTATTTTAACTAATTTCCCATAAGAGAGCTTATCAAGATGTAATAAAAAATTCACAAGGGCATAATTTTTCCATATAACAAAAAATCTCTGATGCCTTAAAAAGAAAATAAAAATCTAACAATTAAAGGAAATGTTTAAGGTACTTAAAGTACAAGAATAGAGTGAAATTGAACTAATCTGCATACGCCCAAAGTATATTAAACAAAGTAATAGTGAACTTGACAGTTCTCTCTTTTCTGTAGGAGTTTTCCCGTCAAATAAAAAAAAATATTAACCCGTTCTGCTTAAGATTTTTTAATTTTTTCAATAGTGTGAAGAAATAGCAAATTGTTTCATACACGGCTAAAAAAATGAACCTAAATTTTAAACCCGTATAAAGTTTAATCAATTTTTCAAACTTTTTTGTAGAATATTTCAAACCGTCCAAACACCTACAAAGATTTTCAATTTCTTTTGGTTTCGATTTAAAATCTAAATGAAAAAGCAGTCTAAATTTTTTGTTTTTGATTTGTTTGAATGTAATTGAATTTTGCCCACAAAAATTTCATGTGCGTCATAGCTCAGCGGTACAACAGTCGGCTGTGAATCCTGAGCGTTTTTGTTCGAATCTTGCCAGCTGCCACATTTTTTTTAAATTTTTTTTATTCTTAAAACTTTTCGGTTTAAAATTAAAGCTTTTTTGATTTGAAAATTGAAATTTTTCGGTTTAAAATTTAAACTTTTTGGTTTGAAAATTTAAACTTTTCGGTCTAAAATGAAAACTTTTTGGTTTGAAAATTCAAATTTATTTTTGAAAGCTTATTCAAGATTGAATTTTGCCAACAAAATTTATGTGTGCGATGTAGCTCAGTGGTAGAGCAGACGGGCATGACGCGGGGAGTCTTGGTTCGAATTCCCGCCAACGGACAAAAAATGTATTTTATCTTAAAAAAATTGTTATAACATTTCTGGTTTATAATTGAAACCCGATTCATTTAGCCAATTTCCTAGAAAACTGGCCTAGATTGAATTTGAAATCAAATTTGGTTTGGTCATATATGTAGTCCAAAAAAGTTTAAAGTTTAGGTTCAAATTTTTAACCGTGTATAAACACAATTCCACTTGCCTCAGTTCCTTGCACGTTTAAATAGAGTGTAGAGTTCAGACTAGCTAGACTCTAGCACATTTTAGCTAAGATGGATGGTCTAATCTTTTTTCAATTGGATCTTAGACCGAAAACGAAACTGTAAGCGATTAAAATCGATCATGACCCTTTCGGGTTAGGGATTTAGATAAGGTACCACGAAATAAATCCCAAATGAAATAAGTCCCATGAAATAAGTCCCAATGAAATAAATCCCACCAAAAAATGAAATAAGTCCCAACTTTAAGAAATGAAACAACTCCCAAAGAAGGAAATGAAATAAGTCCCAATGTTTGGTAGTTATTTCATAATGAGGCCCCAGTTTCCAAAAAAAATGAAATAGCTCCCAAATGAAATAAGTCCCAAGAAAAATGAAATAACTCCCAATTCCTTGATAAGACGGCACCCTGGTTTTGACTTCAGTATAAAAAAAACTCTAATGGAAACCAATCCACCAGTTTCTGCGACACTCTGGCGACAATCTTCTTGTGGTGCCATCGGTGAAAATCGACAAATGTTCAATACTCGCCATTTTTATAACGCAAAGGTCCGAAAAGAGATAGATTCCACAGTGGCCAAAGTTACTCCGTTACTGTTTGGTCTAGCATATTTCGCGCTATTGATAATTTTTTGGCATGAGCAAATGCTATCTAATTTTTCAGTAAGACAATTGTATGGGACACAAAACCTGTGCTTGGGTGGCAAAGGGTTAATACGCTTGTGTACAATTATTTGAAGTTAAAACTCCTACAAAAACAAAATATTTCAGTTGTCAATTCTACCTTGTTTAATTTGCCTTGGCATACGCCGAAAAATTCTAAAAATTCTGAGAAAAAGGTTGAACATTTTTTATTACATCTTGATAAGCTCTCTTATGGGAAATTAGTTACAATAAATTTTCTGGAGTCGAAATTGGTGATTTTTTTGGAGCCGATCTTCGTTCAAAACCCCGAATAGACTCAGTCACGATAATTTAAATTGCATTTGCATAATCCGATCTTTTCTGCAAGACGAAAATCTAGACTGTACCTCTTTTAAATATGCGGAAGGTCATTTAAAAAAACTGAGCTCTAAATATGTTTAAAAAAACGAATGGCGGCGAATCGCCGCCGGCGATATACCAACAGGTTATCATAACCTCTAACGAGATTTTTAGCCGAGTTTCTCTTTCCAACTTGTGGTGTGTTGCTTTTTGTGTTTTTCCTGCTAGTTGGTGGGACCTACAGTTTTTTGCCGACTCCGAACGGCACTTGCAAAGCAAATGAATTTTTTGCTGAGAAGCTTCTCATGGCAGAAATACACCCGGAGAGTTTGCCAAACTACTGCCGAAGGGGCGACCCCGTTTAGAAAAATTCTTTTTCTAAATAATTATTGATGTTACTTTTGCCGGGCATCGAACCGCCACGAAGAAGGCCGAACACTTAACCGCTACACCACGGCGGCCGCTAAATATGTTTAGTAATTATGATAAAAGGAAATTCTATTGCCTTTGACAGGTTTTTTTAATGAACTCTTTTTTATCATTTTACGAACTTTTAAGCCTATAAAACTAGCCACTGACAGCATTTATAATTTTTTGAGATAAGTATGTACCAAGATATGATTTATTGGTCTTAATTAATTTAGGTATATTATTTTTTTTCTCCTTGGTTTTTAATTTAGCAAACAGCTTTCTAAATAAAATAAGAGTTAATTTTTAAAATATGTTTTTTTTTCATTTCTTTGTATAAACAAATAAGGGAGTCTAAGTTGGGGTGAACCGAACATTAAATACCCAGCGGTAATTTTCAGAACGGGATAACAATGATATAGGCCCTAGGAGGATTTACCTAAAGTTTTTACTATCTTAGCTATTTACCTTACCGAATTATGTCAATTTATGTGATTTTCGAAATTTTCCATATCGAAAGTGGGCGTGGTCGGAAAGCGATTTCGTCCAATTATATCAGGTATGCTCGCTATTATGCTGGTATACCTTGTACCAATTTCATCGTTCTACCGTAATCAGTTTAAAAGCTATGACCCGTGAAATTTTCAAATATGCCTCCCTGAAAAGTAGAAGATGCCAGGTCTACTTTTAAAAATTTATCAAAAAAGCATAATAGAAATTTATATCATTTTACCCATTTCCGTTACCGAATTATGTCAATTTAGGTTAGAAATTTTGAAGGGGATTTTGTCCAATTTCATCAGGTATACTCCCAACGATACCAGTATGCTTTGTACCAAATTAAATCGTTTTATCGTAATCAGTTTAAAAGTTACGACCAGCCAAATTTTAAAAAATGCCTCTCTTAAAAGTGGGCGGTGCCACGCCCACTATAAAAAAATTATGGAAAAATCATAAGACAATGACCAGGGAGATTCACCTATAAAATTATATTTCATTTCAGCTTTGGCTCATTTCGATATATTTATCGATATCAGAGTTATCGGTAAAAATGTGGTTTCGCGTAAACTTTGAAATATGCGCACAAAAGCTTCATTTGCACTCTGTTCCATTACGATTTATTAATCGATAACAGAGCTATCGGCCAAAATGTGGTTGCGCGTAAACTTTGGACTACTAGATTGGTATCAAACGAAAGGGGAAGACCACATCTTTCATTTAGACTTCAGTTCATTTCGATATTTTTATCGATAACACAAAATTGGTATCAAAGGATGGGGTAAGGCCACCGGTTTCATTTGGGCTTACGATAGAAAAATAAAGTCCACAAAATTTTCAAAGTTCGTAAAAATATAAAGGCATTTGAAAAGGTTTTGGAGATATCGCTCAAAATGTGGACCAGGGTAACTTTATTAAGTGTTCGCTCAATATGGGCATCAAATGAAAGGTATTGAGAAGTGTTTCAAAATGGTGTAGGTTTCAGACCAATATGAGACCCCGTTTTCGAGATATTGATTAAAATGTCTATTAGTGCGATATGAATATCAAATTAAAGGCTGTGACAAGTGATTTAGCATGTTTTTTGTATTTTTCCCATATCAGACCAAGGTTTCGAGATATTGATCAACACGTAGACCAGGAGTGGAGCTAGAAGGCTTTTTTGAAAAATGGGTCTAAAATGAAAGGTGTTAATGAGAGTTTTAAAGGGGAGTCATTTTAAGTCATTTTGGGAGTGGGATTGAGAAAGGGATAGGAATATAGATGACAGTTAGAAAAACAATATGAACAGAGAAAAGCATATGAAAAGGATGAAGGTGGGGTGGACGGGAAGAATGTTGTGGAGCTGAAATGAGGAGAGTGAGTCACATTTTATGAATGAAAACAAATTAATGTTTGGGCAGAACAACGTCTGCCGGGTCTGCTAGAAATATCGGTCAAAATGTGGTATCTTCTATTTGCAGGTTCGAGGAGGAGTAACGGTGTCGGTTTAGGAGTGTCAGTCCCGGGATTCTGCTATGTTGAAAATCCCAACTACTCAGGGATTTTCCATATGGCTGGGTCCCGGGACTGACTTTCCTTGTGTTGGTGGTATCACAACGGGCCTTTCAAAACTGGCCTAAGTGTGCCTCTGCGGCAGCCACTTGAACCTAACCTAACCTATTTGCAGGAAAAACAAAACCAAATTTTTTAACACCTGGTAAATTGTCAAGACAAATAAATAAATTTTACTCCTAGGTACAAAGGTAAAGTACCTACATACGTAGTATGTAGCTTCAAAATAGGTCTGAATTTTTATATCTTTCGGCAATGATGGAATATCTCCAATATAATACTAAATACACAGTACAACAAAAATTGATTTTTTTATGCAACAGAGTAACCATAGTACTTTTCTGAAAGGGGGCGTCGCGTAGATAATTTTTGCCGAACAAACTTATAGTCCAGCTCGTCACAGTTCTTTTTTAATTGCACCCAAAGGTTAAGGGGGTCATATTGGGTCTTTGTACCACATAAACTTGAAGAGCTACAGCTTCGGTGTCTAAGGGAAGGTTGTTGGCAATAAAATACTAATATTTTCCTCCTAGACATTGTCCCGCTACGATTCATGGTTATGTCATTTTTTCTTGGGTTTTAGTAAAATTTCTCGAAAAAATGTCTCCCCTGAGTCTACTGTTAACAATATCTTTACGATATGATATCTTTACCTTCGGGAAAAATATTCCTCATAAAAAAATAAGGGGGGTGTCCAAATAACAAAATTTCCGTCGAGGACTCCTTTAACCATAAACTAGCAAAAACTACACTGAGAGAAATGCATTGAATGTTGTGACAATTTCGCTATTGATAGCGACGAGTTTGATGCAATATTCATTCAGAATGAGCGAGTTATCAAATATTATTTGCTCCCAATAAAAAGTAAAAAGACATGTCCACCATTTCGATATGATATACTATTTTTTATATTTATGGATAGAATACTAATATATTTGAACGGCATGTCCATATCTATGGTCGTGATATGTATTTCTATTGTCGGTATATCCATATCCATATTTACTGCATAGTAATAATGGTAGAGACACCGCATTAATATATATTGGCGAAATGTAAATTTTTCTGGGACGCATAATCATAATAGTTCAACAATTTTTACTATGGATTTTCTAACAATATTACAACTTGTTGGAGCGTCTTTTTTAATTTCAAATTTTTTTGAATTTCTTATGATTGAACATTTTTCTAAAAATTTTATAAAATGCCGTAGCCGAATGGTAGAATACTGGGCTAACGTGCCAGAGGAGCAGGGTTCGAATCTTACTGAAACCAGATGTTAACTTATATAAAATTTTGTTTTTTTAAACTATTTAGAATTTATCAATAGTTTATATGGATACCATTTCAATAGTGATTTATCAAAAAAGCATTGATGAAAAATCCATATTCATTGATGGGACAGAATTATCAATTTTTATTTAATGTGATATCAATAATTATGGATGTTCCATCCATAGATTTCCCTCCGTGTAGAGTTCATCCAAAAAACATCTAAAATACATGAGACATTCCATATGAAAACGTCAAGTTCAAAAAGCTGGTTAGTCTCGGATTTTACTCAAACTTTGAGGGACACTTCTTTAGGGTCCTAACGGATCAAATTTACACACATTTAATTTTTATAACCACTGGTTTCGGACTGGTCGAATTTCAAAGTTTGAAAAACGACGTTTTTAGGCTTACCCTATTATTGCGGTACACATGTTTCTATTAGAGATATCCTTTCATTCGATACGGCGTTTAAAGGTAAAAGAGAGTAGTTTGTTCAAAAGTAAATAATAAATCATACAGCGAGTACCTGGTATTATAAACCTGGAAGTTATCCTTTTTTGGCAAATTTAGCTGGCTCTGGCGTCTTCACTGTTTTAAGTAGCCATGCAATTTTTTTCAGAAATCAAGGGTACGCATCCTAAAAGAAACTACCCCATCCATTGGCCAAAAAACTCACTCCTTATAGGTAAATTATTATCTCGAAATTTGTAAGTTTTCAAAAATCGTGTTTTCAGGCTCTAAAACGGGCATGTTTTTCAAGAGATAAAAATACGAATTTGTTATGGACTCCAGTCCTGACCTCTAGCTTCTAATACCTCAACATTTTGTTTTGTTATATTCATACTAAAGTGGGCTACCCACCAGCCTGCATATAATTCTTATGCCTGGTCAGGAAATTTTGACGTTTACGGTATTTTCCATTTTATTGCAGATTACTATTGCAAAAATGTATAAAACATGTGCAGCGAAGTATATAGTCATCTATGCCGTGAATCTGCACGTTTACCTCAAGAAATATACACGAGCATATTTATTTCTTGAGGTAAACCGGCGTTGCCAACCATCGAAAATTGTAGTATTTTTTCTTACTCTCTTTTACCTTTAGAACGCTGCATCGAATGCAAGGATATCTCTGATAGAAACAAGTGTACAGTTATAATAGGGTAAGCCCAAAAACGACGTTTTTCAAACTTTGAAATTCGACCAGTCTGAAATCAGTGGTTATGAAAGTTAAATGTGTGTAAATTTTATCCGTTAGGACCCTAAAGAAGTATCCCTCAAAATTTGAGCGAAATCCGAGACTAGCCAGCTTTTTGAATTAGACGTTTTCATATGGAATGTCTCATGTATTTTAGCTGTTTCTTGGATGAACTCTAGTTTTTGCTAGTTTATTGTTAAAGGAGTCCTGGACGGAAATTTCGTAATTTCGAAACCCCAATGTGACCCCCTTAACCTTTGGGTGCAATTAAAAAAGAACTGTGACGGGCTGGACTATAAGTTTGTTCGGCAAAAATTATCTACGCGACGCCCCCTTTCAGAAAAGTACTATGGTTACTCTATTGCAAAATGGCTATTGTAAAATGATATTATTGACGCTATGGAAGGCCTCGAGCTCACAAAATCCAACAATTTTAAATAAATAAGGCCAGCAAAAATCAAAAATTATGGATGAAATTTTTGCAAAACAAATTCTTATTAGAAATATTAGAGTGCAACTAAATGAAATAGATATTTAAATCGTCAAAAACATTAATATGAGTGGTGTTTTCTGAGACAAGTCTGAACATTTCTTTTTCGGATCTCGTAAATTTTTTTCGATGGCTTGATTCAACTATAATCAAACTACATATGTACCTCTTTTAGAATTTTGATACTGAGGTAAAAACGGGTATCTACATATGTGCCCACTAAAAAAGGTGAGATATTAAACAAATTCAAAACCGTTTGGAACCGGTTCTGGCTTTTGAACGGTTTCGGTTTCGTTCTCTTTCAGACCAAAACAAGGGTTACGGTTTGGCCTTTGAGAAATCAATCGGTTTTAATCGGTTACGGTTTCGGTCCTTGCTTTGAATGTTTTGGTCACTTTTTAGTTTTTGCTGTGACAACACTATGTATATGGTATCGCTTACATTTTATAACACCCTACAGTGTTTTTTGTTGATTATCCGGTATTTGTTTCCTTTAGCACCCAACTACTAAAAAATTAGCTAAAATTATGGGAGAGGGTTCAAAAGACGTGGTTTGACCTCAGAATCACGAATCCGGAAGCGCTTTTTTAATTTTTTGTTTCATTGAAAAGTTATGGTCAATAAACCGAAAAATGACCCGTATCCTATACCAAAATTGGGGCGGAATCCATGGTATTTATGTGCACGGTACGCATTTTTTCGCTCGTTTTTAGGTACAGCCTAATAAAATTACAACAACCACATGAAAACTTGCAACTTTGATTGCAAATATCTCTTCAGAGAAGCAAAATATTAAAAAAGCGCTTCCGGATTCATGGTCCTGAGGCCAAAACCCGTCTTTTGAGCCCTCCCCCATAATTTTAGCAGTTGGGTGTTAAAGGAAACAAATACCGATTATTCTTGATATGCCTATTAAACTAATGTGTGTACGAGTATTCCACGCCTTTGAATGCGGCGTGGGGACAGAAAAACATGCGAATACCTTGTACAATATAACCAATCGATTAGCCTTTATGAGCTGGGCTAAATCGCAAATTAAGTCTGATGCCTAATGTTAGGTATATGATTGTTTTTGTGGAACAGAAACGATGAAATATCCTACAGTCTTCCAAGCTTTACATTCGTTAAAGCTCACACTGGGTTGCAACCCAGTTTGTCGAGTCTCTGGAGTGTAGTAAACGAAATTTTTTATTTGCACCAAATTGTGTCTAAGTGGATATTTTGCGCGTGGCTTCACAGACTTTTCGCTGGGCCATATAAACCCCTCCTTTCTCTTTATTTATTTACAGTTACTTCGCTAGTTTCATGGCTGCTAGAACACAATTTTTCCATGCACTTTATAAGGTCTCACCCCACTCATATTACATATACATTAGGGTGATTCAAATAAAAAATGGTTTTTTTTAGGTCTTACCCCCTAAAAGGTTAGGTATTGATGAGAAATAAGCCTTGCAAAAAATGTTCGCTGTAACTCAACCCTTAGGGATGATAATTTTTTTCGTCCATTGCCATACATTTTGTATGGAAAAAAATGGGTTTTTTCAAAGTGATTTTCCTCGTAAATTTTGAAATTTTTTTGCAAAAAACCTTTTCATATTCTTAAAGAATCTTTGAAGTTTCCGGTCGGAGCCAAAATTTATGTGTGATATCTGCGACTATGGTATTATGGATTTTAGGTATTAGATAAACAACAGAAAAAATTTTTTTTTTGGTCTCCATAGGGCCACCGGAACTTTGAGGCCAATGTGACACGCCTTCCTTTGAATCAGTGCCGTGCACCCGAGGGGGTTTTGGGGGCTCAAACCCACCTCGTAGGGGTTTCGTGCACCTTTATGTTTTCAAATATCAAAATGGGATTACAATTGGTATGACTAAAACTTCAAAACAAAAAACACCGAAACCATATCTTTGTTTAACGTCTAATTTGCTGCTGCTTTTTGACAGCATTCATATAAAGGTTGTATTTAAAATTTTTGTATCATCTTTTATTATTTTGTTTTTAGTTTTGGTGATTCCTAAGTTTAAATGCTTACCCTTATTTATTTAGACCAAGCTACCCACTGTTCAGTGTTGCTCGAACGTAACCGAATTTTGACTACAAACTGTATTGTCACCGTGGCCGCACCACGTGCTAAATTTCATCTAGGTTGCCGGGAAGTTAGTTAAAAGACGATCGCAAGATTCCCAATTTCAAAAGAATTTTCGAAATATCTCGATCGGTGCGCCACCTACCGGAACTTTTTAAGAGGGTTTGCATTGTAATCGGGTTATGACAAATGTGTCAAGTTTCAAGCCTCTAGCTAACCGGGAAGTTACATAAAAATCGGCCGCAAGCTTCCCCCGGACCTGCAACTACGTGCCAAGTTTCATGTCCCCAGGTTGTCAGGTAGTTAGTTAATAGTCGATTGCAAGAATGTCAATTTCAAACTAGTTTTTGAAATATCTCGATCTGTGCACCACCTAGCGGATACTTTTTTTATTCACATTGCATTGTCAAAGAGTTCTGAACTGTGTTCCAAGTTTCAAGTCTATAGATCAACGAGAAGTTGCCTAAAAAAACTTTGCAAGATGCAGAAATTTCGTATGGAAAAGAACAAGAAAGCGACTTAATATGATAATTAATATTAATATAATAATTAATATAAATATTTTTTTTTTAATTATAAAGGTTTTAAAAAAGAAGTCTTTATGTGCATAAGCATTAACATTTGCGCATAAAAAAAGGAAGAAAGCATCTCCTTCAGCCATACAGTAAGACATTCACATAAAATAACATATTAAAAAGATTTTTCGGATCGGCCTAGGTTTTCTCTCTAGATTGTGATTTGTCAAGAGATCGGTAGTTTTAATTTTTTTTCCTGGGGTCAAGGAACCGTAATTTAATTTTGAATTTTTATATTTATGTTCCATATTGCAAACATTGTGGAATAGAAAGATATTAAGAAAAAAACTTAAACAAAATTATCTACCGAGTGTTCAGCACTCTCCGAAGAGAAAACCTATGGTTACCCGAAAATCTGACTTTAGATTCGGACACCCAAAAGCTTTAGAAACCGACGAGAAAACCTATGGGATTTTTTGATTGTCTTAAAGTGTTATTTACTTAAAAAAAAGCGTGACTTGCTTTGTGATTTCTCTACAGCAATTTTGAAGCTGTTGTGTAGCAATTACCAAAATTGTCACCTTGAGAATCATATTCAAATTAGGAAATCAATGTTCAGATATGCATGGCAGTACATTCCTTAACGTTGTCTCTCAGTCGATTTATGCAACAAAAATCGAGACCTTGTAGAAGCCATAAAATCAGCCGATGCTGCAAAAAAAAGAATTGGTCAAAAAAGAGAATATGCTGTAGACAGTTTCAGAGAAATCTTTGAAAACTTGAGAAAAGTTAGCGAAGAACATTACTTCCTTATCTCGATACTTTCATCACTCATTTACAAGATCGATTTTTGGATCATCGCAATATTTTATAGAATTTCGCCTGCCTATTTCAGAGAGGCTTTTCCAAATGTTCATCAAATTCTTCGAATTATGACCGTTTCACCCGTTACAACGGCGACGAATGAACGCTCCACATCAACGTTACGTCGTCTGAAGGCGTATCTTCGATCAACTATGACTCAAGATCGGCTGAGCGGTTTAGCTTCACTGAATATACATCGGGATGTTAAGATTGATGTTCAATTGGTTTTGGATGATTTTTTTTCGGTACCTCGAAGAGTCCGTTTGTTGACTGATAGCCAATAGCTATGGTACTTTATGCTATTTTTCTTTTGACTGAACAGCTAATAAATAAGTAATTTTTCACTATTAAAAGTCTTTTATTATTTGCTTCTCTCTACTATTTAGCTTTTTATTGGCAACTGCCAAATAACTATTCCACTCACAAAGCAAGACTTGCTGATAGCTAATTCTTTTCACAATCAATTTATAATATCTTTAGTGTCAAAGTTGCATAAACCATGCCAAAAAAATTCGTAAAGCTAGGTACTAACTTCGCGCTTCATGTGAAACAGCTGTGAAAATCCATACAAAATTTCTTGTCGTGAAATAGCCGTGAAATTTCGCTTTTATTTCGTAGTACTAAGTTCACGACCTGATAATATTGCGCAAAATGGCATTAGCAAAATTTTTTAACGACTTTTTTCAATTGTCCATGTCATTTAAAACAGTGCGAAAAGTGACATTTGTTGAAATTGACCCTTGAAATTTGAACAGTAGCAGAAGGGAGATAAACAAACATTGAATAAATGAAATAAAAAAATTAGAACTGCTAGCAGCATTTCACGACAAGCTACATAATTGCATGTTGCTGGCGAAATTCCACGGCTTTGATGTTAGTACTTGGCTTTATCAAAAATCATAAAGCCCCCTCGTAGACAATTCCTGCGCACAGCCCTGCTCTGAATAAAACTGTCCAAGACTTATGGGTCAGTTATATAAAACTTTATTTTGGCTTTACCTCAAACTTTGACTTTGACAGAAAAGTTCAGTAGGTATACGTATTTAAACCAAGCATGGCAAATTGGAGACCTCAAAGTTGAAGCGAGGTTGAAATTTGGCAAACTCTCAAATTTTGCTTGCTTTGACAATCAGACGTTGATGACTTTGCTTTAATTAAAGAAATAAAAGTTGGAGGAAATAATAATTAATTCATTTTTTCTCTATTAAATTAATAAATTAACCAAAACACTCTGAATGGAAAGAAATAAATAACGAAAACAAATGTATAAAAGAGAAGCGTCAAGGCATTCATTGTAGCATACCTCTGAAGTTGGACGCAAAGTTTTGAGGTAGCAAATGTCAGGCGAGGTTAACAAAGCTTTATGTATTTGACCCTTTAGGAAATGTCTTATATACACACAAATGAAGAATTTGGTACAGTCTGTTTGCAAAAAAAGTTTTAAGTCCATTGTGCATACGTATAACCAGTATACATAACTAAAGGTAAGATTTCGTTACTATTTTTAGTGGAACAATACAATACTGCTTGGTTCCCCAGTTAGCTAAGCAATATCGATTAAATAAAATAGAACTCAACAAAGTTTTTTTCTTTTTTTGTTGACTTCACTTTCACTGCTACTTAGAAAAAAGCCGGCAACAGGATACTTTTTTTTGCATCCTTGTGCTCTACTTAATGCAAAACACTACATGATACTTTAAAATGTGGCCCACAATGCGTTGAAAATTTGAGTGAATAAAGAATTTTGCCATCCCCTAAAAAACACGCCAAAATTTAGAACAGCGATGAGGTAGTCACGTACGAGATTTTCTCATTTATTACATTTCCCTTTGGGTTTATTGCTTCTTTGCGCCTGGCTTGGACGTCATGCCCATTGGTATTTCTAATAGACTGACAAATATACAAATATGTACCTACACACTCGTACCCAGCAAACATTTTTGTGAGCGTGTTGTTAAGCAATCTTGATACCATACGAAAAATTTAACACGATTTTTTTTAAACAGAACCGTGTTTGGAATATATTCAAACATAATAGGAGCTATTTGAACCTGCAATCAAACTAGAGATGGGCGCCATGCGTGTTTTTGACCGTGACACGACTGACGCACGCGTGTGCCCATGTGTCGTGTGCGGAAATGCGATTTCGTGCAGTGCTCTGCGTCTTCTTGCTGAGTACGAAAACCAAAACAAACACGGCCTATGTGAACGAAAATTTAGGACACTTTTAGACGAGATAGGTTATTTTTGAATAAACTACTCAGATAGAGCGTTACTGAAAAAAATCTAAAATAGATTAGAGTGGGTTGATTTATAGGGTAGAGGGTAGGGTAATTTCTCGACGGAGGCGGAATAACCAAATGATTTCTTTGAATTTAGAAACTCCATAATTTCAATTGTTGAGATTTTTATAGAACTAAACAAAATTATTATGTATATTAGCCAAATGAAAAAAAATTGTATTTTTTTTTTAAACTGCTCAAACCAGCCGTTTTCACCACCCGGTCTCAACTTAGCTAAGTCGATTTTTTTACTTTTTCAGTTTCACCATGCAACTCAGCCAAGTCGCAAATTAGTCAAGCTAGCAGTTGACTAATTCTCAAAGCCCTGTAATTTCGCCGGCAACATGCAATTAGCAATTTAAATTTTTTTATTTCGTTTATTCTTTGGTTATTTTGTAATTTTCCGTAAGTTTTCCCATTTCAAGCGCCAATTTCAACAAACGTCACCTTTCGCACCGTTTGAAATGACATGGACAATTTAAAAAGTCTTGAAAAAATGTTGCTAATGCCATATTGCGCAATATTATTACGGCGTGAACTCAGTACTATTCTGCCGTGAAGTAGGAGCGAAATTTCACGGCTTTTTCACGACAAGACAATTTGTATGGATTTTGACAACTGTGTCACGTGAAACAAAAGTCAAAATATCGTGTAAAGTCAACTACTACCATCAAAGCCGTGGAATTTCACCGGCAACATGCAATTGGCTTGTCGTGAAATGTTGCTAGCAATTTTCTGTCTTTATTTCTTTTATTCTTTGTTTATTTATATCCCGTCTGTTATTTTTCTAATTTCAAGGGTCAATGTAAACAAATGTCACTTTTCGCACTGTTTTAAATGACATGATAATTAAAAAAGTCGTGAAAAAATGTTGATAATGCCATATTGCGCAATATTTTCAGGTCGTGAACTCAGTACTACTTTGCCGTGAAGTACAAGCGAAATTTCACGGCTATTTCACGACAAGACATATTGTATGGATTTTGACAGCTGTTTCACGTGAAGCTCGATGTTAGTACCTAGCTTAAGATATCAAAAACAAAAGTATTAGAATTGATCAGCTGTTGTTCATGTGTCTTTTTGTAACATTCGTAAAGATAGGACTTCCTTTCAAAAGAGGTAAACGTAAAATCGAAAGAAAAAATAAATACGACCATGTATAAAACAACTGACTGGGTTGTTGTGTGCAAAATTATTCAAGTCGCTCATTTGGTGAAACCCAAAAGTAAGTTAGCCCCAAATCTGGGCTAACTTAGGTCAAAACTTAGTTTTAGCTTAGTCGCGTTGATGAAACCGGCCCTAAGCGAGCCGACTAATCTAAGCGATTGTGACACCAACTAGCGGAAAAAATAAAACTCGTCTCGAGAGGACTTATCCAAAGAATAAACTCTCAAAATTTGGCTGATTGGTTTTTGAGGCCTTCCGTTAAACCAAAACCGAGTACAAGTTTTCACTATAAATTTACCGGCAAGTTCTTTTGCCATTTATTTTACAGGGAGAATGAAGTGTCAAATAAATTTGTAGTGAACTATAAAATTAAAGGAGCCACCGAGGTACAGCGGCAGTGTATGCTAGAAAAAGTGTTCCTAAACGGGGCAGTGGTTTGGCAAGCTGCGATTGTATTTCTGCCATGAAAAGCTCTCAGCAAACATGTATTATTTGCAGGTGCCGTTCGGAGTCAGCAAAAAAACTATAGGTCCCTTTAATTTTAGGAAAAGAAGAAGCAGCAGACCACCAATTAGAAGAGAAGCTCGGTATAAAAATCTCTTTAGAGGTTTTGCTGACAACCTGTTGGTATATCGCCGCCATCATTTTTTTTAGATGAGAAAACGGTCCTTAATATAAATAATTAGCGTTAACGAAAAAAAATCGCCAAAAATTAAGTATTCATTAGAAGAAATAAAGCATTCGTGACTTACTTTAATCAAATTTCATTGAAATCGAAGCGATGAAATTTCTAGGTGGTCCGGTCGACGAATTTCGTCCCATATAGGTATCATTAGTTTATTCCTGCCCGACAGTACACTCTCAGATACAATTCATACATTTTTTAGAGAAATGAGTTGTGTTAACATTCTTGCACCGGCTTAAGCAAAGTATTAAAGTCCCTTCGATTAGTAAAGCTGTTTTCGTTGTGCTTATTAAAATCGGATCCAAAGACATCGTTTTCACTTCCTCTTTTGCATCTCGGAGTAGTTGGGAGCTGCAAAGCTTTCCTAAGCTAGTCTTGCGAAAAGATTTTACACACCCGACGTATAGAAAAGTGGTTAAATTTTGATAGCGGCAAGTATTGAGACTTGTGAAATAACGGAGCGCGGAAAGTTTGTAGAAATGATGGGTCTTGAAAATTTGTGAAAATGACGGAGCTATAACAAAATTGTACGAGTCAATTCATATGAAAACGTCTAATATTAGCAAAAATCGTCGCTGACTAGTCTCGGATTTCGCTTAAACTTTGAGGTACACTTCTTTAGGGTCCTAAAGGAACAAATTTACACACATTTAATTTTTATAACCACTCGTTTCGGACTGGTCGAATTTCAAAGTTTGAAAAACGTAATTTTTAGGTTTACCCTATTATTGCTGTACAAATGTTTCTATTAGAGATATCCGTGCGATATGGCGGTTTCAAGGTAAAATAGAGTAGTTTGTTTAAAATTAAATAATAAATCATATAGCGAGTACCTGGTATTAAAAACCTGGTACTGAAAATACGTAATTTTTCATTTTTTGTCAATTTTAGCTGGCTCTGGCGTCTTCACTGTTTTAAGTAGCCACTCAATTTTTTTCAGAAATTAAGGGTAAATATCCTAGACGTAACTAACCCATCCATGAGCCAAAAAACTCACTCCTTATAGATAAATGAATATCTCGAAATTTGTAAGTTTTCAGATATCGTGTTTTTCAGGCTCTAAAACGGACATGTTAAGAGATAAAAATACGATTTCATGGACTTCAGTCCTGACCTTTAGTTTCTAATACCTCAATATTTCGTTTTGTTATTTTCATACTAAGGGTCTCTGCTGATGGATCTCCTAAACCAATATAAATTTTTTTTCAAAGTAAATTTTCGTATAATTTTTGGAACTTTTTTCAAGCAACCTTTACATAGTCTTAAAGTTGAAGCGTACAACTTTCCTAAAAAAAACCGCGTGCAATTATTATACCTCTTGAACTAGTTACAGAAATTTGAAAATAACTTATATAAATTTTGTACTATTTCAAGAAACACATACATTATCATAACTCTTGAACTAGTTACAGAAATTTGAAAATAACTTATATAAATTTTGTACTATTTCAAGAAACACATACATTATCATAACTCTTGAACTAGTTACAGAAATTTGAAAATAACTTATATAAATTTTGTACTATTTCAAGAAACACATACAGTATAGAATCTGAGGCGGACGCCAGCAACTTTCTTATGCATGGCTTTGGTCCACCTGTGTTTGCCATTAGCCGACTCAGACTTGCGATAGTTTTCACAGCCTTCTCGCAGGAGCTTCTTAAATGCTCCGAGAAGGTCAGCTTGTTTTCCAATTTCCAATTGATCCCCAACAGTCATGTTAATGAGTGTGGGGATCTTTCTTTTCGTTAGGATCACGATCTCTATCTTGGTTGTAGCCAGTTGAAGGCCGTGATCATTCGTCCACTTGTCTACACTAGGCATCACTTGGTTTAGTTTAAGCTGTGCCAGGTCGCAGCTTCGTGCTGTTATTACAGCAGCCACGTCGTCTACAAAGCAACTAAAAAAGTGCTTTCTGGCACTCTTGAACTAGTTACAGAAATTTGAAAATAACTTATATAAATTTTGTACTATTTCAAGGAACACATATGTACATATAATACCGCAATTAATTTTTAAATATATGTAACTAGTTTAATAGGTATGATAATTGCACGCGGTTTTTTTTTTGTTGCGAAGTTGGAAGAAAAGAAATATTTTTCTAAAAAAAAATCCGCTAGGTAAGGTAAGGGTAATAAAAGCTGAAAGTCCCAATTATGGACCGATTTGGCTGATATTTAGCGTGCGTATTACTTAATCAATTTCCAAACGTTTAAAAAAATTGAACCGGATAGGTGGCGCGTGAGTCGCTCTATTTAAGAAATACGGTCTGTTTTCGGTGTCGATTAATTCGTTTTTCAACGCACTTCCCGTTGAGGTAGGATCTTGAAATTTACAACGCACTATAACAACAACAAAAATTCTGATAGGTGGCGCATGGGTAGAGATATTTGTAAAATTTCATTTCCAGAGATTTTTCTTTCTATTTTGAACTAACCTCCCGTTGAGCTCGGATTTCGAAATTTTCACCATCGTTCAGGTCTCGCTAACAATGCATTATACAAAAAAAAAATCAAAATATTGCTTTATTTGCAAAAATCCCATTTATCGTTTTATATTAGCTTTGTTTCTTTCCTGCTAATTATGAATAATTATGAATAATTATTCCTGTAAAAGCGTTACTTGAACAAAACTAGCAGCGAATTCAGCAGCTTTTTGACATTTAATTGAGAGTGAGAGCGCCAATTCGCTGCAAGTTATTGCTGGAGATTTTTCGTCCAGCAGAAACTAGCAAGGAGGAACAGCTGATCGGTGAAATAGCAAAACAACAACAAAAAATGTAAATTCAAATTGTTAGCCAATCAGAAACGTAACAGCTGTTGTGTCTGCAAGTTTCTGCTGAACCCTGTTCGACGAAAAATTAGCAGAAATGAGATTTTGACAGCTTTTAACAAGACTCTCTTCTGCTGACAGTTCTTTGCTGGAGATTTCAAGAAACAAAGCTATTAAATATAGTCGTTTGGCCTTATTTCCATAGAAAGAACGGAATTCGCCGCGTGGTAAGTAAAGTTACTTTTGGAATATAACACGCGGCGAATTCATTTACTAGTTTCAGCATTATCTATTGATATGCAGATGGCACTGAAGGTCATAACATTCGGCGAATTCCTTAACTGTTTTGAGCATTACATATCTATTGATATTTAGATGGATGCGCGGATTTTGGCATTCGATTTTAAACCAACTTCCTCTTGAGCTAGGGTTCACAAATTTTCAGGTGGAGCATGGGTCGATATATTTTCAAAAATCGCATTTATGGTCCGATTTGGCTGAAATTCAGAACATGTATTACAACCATGAAAATAAATATTTTCTTAAAAAATTCCGCTAGGTGGAGCTGAGATCGGGATAATTAAAACTGAAAATCCTAATTGTGGACCGATTTGGCTGATATTTAGCGTTGTATTACCTACACGGAGGGAAATCTATGGATGGAACATCCATAATTATTGATATCACATTAAATAAAAATTGATAATCCTGTCCCATCAATGAATATGGATGTTTCATGAATTCTTTTTTGATAAATCACTATTGAAATGGTATCCATATAAACTATTGATAAATTCTAAATAGTTTAAAAAAACAAAATTTTATATAATTCGACATCTGGTTTCAGTAAGATTCGACCCCTGCTCCTCTGGCACGTTAGCCCAGTATTCTACCATTCGGCTACGGAAACCCCCCAGGCCCGGCATTTTTTAGGGGCCCGGGAATTTGAATAACTCGGAAAAAATTAACAGCGCCGCATAATTCGATTATTTTTGTACACCACTTGTCCCATATTCGTTCATGCTTGCCCTATAAATCGCAATTTCACCACGCAATATTTGAATATTCTCACCATACAATGACTTCTTATTCCAATAGCAACCATACAATCTATCCGAGTTTCCGACCGTAGTTTGTGTCTACGCTTTTTTTTACTTTGTTTCCGGTAAATATATAAACTAAACAGATAAAATAAGATAAACAAGATAAAAAGTGCACAAACTAGCTTCGTCGTTATTTCGAATCAAATCGCACACTGTTGCCAAATTCTGTAATTAAGTACCAAAGTAGGTGGTTTTTTTTGTCGTTTATTTAATAATCTTTTCACACAGCTCAGCTACTGCGGAACGGAAATTTTTCGAACTAAGCTTATTTAAAACTAGGTTACGAAATAATTTTGAATTTCATACTATCAATACCATAAAGCTGAACTACAAATGTATCCTTAACGAACCAAAAACCCTTATTTGAAAATATGGAGTTTTTTGAAATTCATTAAGAATAAGTCGCTTCGAGTTAAGAATCTTTGCATATGATTGCTAAGAATTTTACTCGCTTGTCAAGTTTGTTTTTGCTCTTGCATTGAAACTTTTTCGTAGCAAGTATGAGACGCCTTTGAATAAAAAGGGCATATAATTTTGTATTTTGACAGAAAAATATGTGACGCTAGAAAGAAGTGTCTCCAATTATTTAACAGTTTTCATTGTGCAGATGTGTTTATAATTTGAAAAAAGTTATTTTATGTTGTAATGCCGATATCGTTGAATTAAAGTTAAAAGCTGATATGTGAAGCATACGAAGTAAAATATATTTTTTAAATTGTTATTTTCTTTGTTAACACAATGAACCTGCGTTTTGAACATCTTGGTAATTTTTTGGGTTTTTTTTCAACAGCTTGGTAATCTTCTCTTTTAGGCCTTTGGCAACCGTGTACATAAATTCCGCGATATTTCAGCATCATATTTTTGATAGTTTAGAATTCAAACGTAGATTTCCTTGGAAATTTGATTTTTTAAGGAAAATTAATTGAGTGTGTTTATCAGCTCAGTATGCTGCAAGTGGAGTAATTAGTGTGTTTTTAGTGAGTGAAGACAGAACTTAAGCAGAAAGTGAAAGTGAAATTATTTTTATTTGATTTATTTATAAACCAGCTAAGTGCCCCACCCAGCTTAATTTTCTTTAATTGTGCAAATCTTTATTAAAGCTTACATATGTATATCTAAATACATTCAGAAATTGTCAAATGAAAATTTTATATACCGTGACACCGCCCACTTTTCTACAAATTTATTAATTGATTTTGCAATATCTCCATAATTATAGAGATCATTTTTTAGTATCGTTATTCTTTATACTTATTATGACAGAAATAATTTTTTGAAGTATGAAGTAAATATGAGTGGCCAACTACACGGTTAAAAAAATGAGCCTAAATTTTAAGCCCGTCTAAAGTTTAAGCGATTTTTTTAAACTTTTTTTGGAATATTTTAATTTTTTTATTTATTTTTTCGGTTTAAAACTTTTTTGTTTAAAATTTTTGTTTTGTTTTCATTTATTTTTGAAAGCTTATTCAAGATTGAATTTTGCCCACAAAATTTATGTGTGCGATGTAGCTCAGTGGTAGAGCAGACCGGCATGCTGCGGGGAGTCTTGGTTCGAGTCCCAGCCAACGGACAAAATATTATTTTTTCTTTAAAAAATTGTTAAAAAATTACTGGTTTAAAATTTAAACCCCATTCACTTAACGAATTTTCTTGAAAACTGGTCTAGTTTAAATTTGAAACCATATTTGGTTTGGTCATGTATGTAGTACAAAAAAATTTAAAATTTAGGCTCAAACCCACATTATACTGTATTTATTGATTGTTTGTTAAATTAACTAACATTTTCAGTCTGAACTCATAATGTATCGCCACAAATCTGGAGCTCAAAAGCGAAAAGAACGAGAACAGAAGAAAAAAAATGAAAAAGAAATGGCAAAAAAACAAAAAACCCTTTTTGGATTTAGTTTCGGCAACTCAAATGCCGGGAAAATCGACGACACAGAATAATACTACTGATATTAGCCACGATCGAACACCTGAGAGAGATTTGCAGCTTATGACTTCTACAGCCAGTTCCAGTGTTAATATAAGCGCTTCCGATTCTTCGGGAAATATAACTGAAGCTATGAGAAAAACTGAGAATCCCGAAAAAACCATTAACTCTAAAGACTGTTCTACAGAAATAATTGAAAAAGAGCCAATTTCTGACGGAGAAGATAAGGCTATAAAAACAAATTCACCAGACGCATCACAAAACGATCAACACTATCTCTACGATTACGATATTGGAACCTTAAAAACCGAGTTTGTGCCGCCCGATATAGTAAACGAAGTCGTTCGTCGTGGTCACGCGAAAATGCCTGCTTTTTTTCCACGTGATCGATTAAATGAGCCATTTCCGCTCTCGCTCCTATACATAACCTTCCCTAATGGTGAAATCGTCAATCGCGATTGGTTGGTATGGAGTAGCAGCATGGATGCATTTTACTGTTTACCTTGTCGATTACTAAATACTAATAAGCTAAATAGTTCTAAGCTTTGTAGTCCAGAAGGATATTCGAAACATCAATCATGGAAAAAATTGTATGACAAACTGCCAGGACACGAAAGAAACCCCGATCACGTTCAGTGCTTCCTTCAATGGCGCTCAACGCAACGTCGTATCCAGAATGACAGCTCACTTGATACACTTCTTGATGAGCATATTATCAGCAAAACTAAAAAATGGCAAGAAATCTTACAGCGGATTCTGCACACCATTATTTTCCTTGGTGAAAGAGGATTAGCTTTGAGAGGTGGAAGCAATCTTGTAGGAGAACCAAACAACGGTAATTTTTTGGGTATCCTGGAGCACATCAGCTATTACGATCCAATACTTCGCGAGCATTTGGAAAAAGTTAGATTCGCTCAACAAGAACACAAACGTCTCCAAGTGCATTATCTTTCTGCATCTATTCAGAATGAGATATTTGTGCTCAACACGTAATTTCAGTAATATTAGAAGAAAGAAAGAAGGCCAAATACTTTTCTATTATCGTCGATGCTACGACCGATACGAGTAATGACGAGAAAAACACTTTTGTTTTGCGATACCTTAATTTTAACTCTTTGAAAAAGACTTTTACTATCCAAGAACGATTTCTGTGTTTCGTCGATTACACTAAAAAAACTGGAGCAGAAATCGCCAATTTGATTTGTGATACTCTGGAAAAATATAACATTCCTTTGAAAGAATGTTGTGCGCAGGGATATGACAACGGTAGTAACATGAAAGGTGAAATTAATGGTGCACAAAGTCATATTATCAAGAAAAATCCGAAAGCCGTTTATTCGCCCTGCGCCGCTCACAGTCTGAACTTGTGCGGTGTCGTAGCTGCAGAATGTTGTACAGCCTCAATCACGTTTTTCGGAGTGGTTCAAAAGTGTTTTAACATATTCAGCAGTAGTGCAAAACGTTGGGAAATTCTCAAAAAACATATACCAGGTTCACTTCACAAACTCTCAGACACAAGATGGTCTGCAAGAATCGACGCAGTCAAACCCTTTGCAAAACATCTCAAAGGATTGCAAAACGCTCTAGAAGAATTAACTAAATTCGATTTGACTACAGAAACTAGGAGTGATATAAACGGAGTCCTAATGTACATAACCAAGTTTGAGTGTATCCTCATGTCGTCGATTTGGTGCAAGATTTTGAGCTCCATCAATGAAAGAAGCGTTATTCTACAAGGCACAGACGTCACTGTCGATATTGAAGTAAAAAATCTTGACAGCTTACTCTCAGATTTACAAGTCATTCGTAACCAATGGGACAGCATTTTGCGTGAATGTGAGAACGTAGCCAGCGGATTAGATGTTTCAACATCCTTCCCTTTAACCAGAAAGAACAGACTCCGAATATCTTCAGATGAACATCAACGAGATGCGATAACTGATTTCAAAAGGAACACATTTTTAGTCATAGTGGATTCAGTGATTTCAGGAATTTCTCGTCGATTTGAAGGCATGAAAAAGCTGAATACAACATTTGCTTTTTTATGGCAATTCCCAACGATGGAAGAAGACGAACTTCGAAATTATGCAACGATTTTTGTGAAAGTACATGAATTTGACGTTAAAAAGGGTTTAGAAGATGAAATAATCCATTTGAAACACATATACGAAACTAATTTTGAAATAGCCCTTACACCATTCAATTTGTTGAATGCAATTTTTTCTCAGGATTTACAAACGCTTTTTCCAAATATATGTATCGCGCTGCGTTTATTTTGCACAATACCTGTCACAGTTGCTGGTGCTGAGCGCTCATTTAGTGTTCTTGCGAGGATAAAGAACTTTCAGCGCTCGTGCTCTGCACAAGATCGTGTTTCTGGGCTAGCTACTCTTTGTATAGAATCTCGTTTAGCAAGGCAACTAGACTACAATGCTTTAATTCGGAATTTCGCCGCCAAAAAATCAAGAAAAGTTAATTTATAAGTTTAGCCACATATGTATAAAACCTTCTTGTATACATGTATTACTTTTAAATAAAAAATGAGTTCACTAAAAAAAAAATACTTCATATAGGGGGCCCGGAAATTTCGATCCCCCCGGGCCCGGAAATCCTGTCGACGGCCCTGCGTTAGTCACTCCTTCTTTAAGAAATGCGAGGGCCTGTTTTCGGTGTCGTTTTATTCGTTTTTCAACCAGCTTCCCGTTGAGGTAGGATCTTCAAATTTTCATCATCGTTTACGTTTCTGCCCCAACGCAATAGAACAAAAAAAAATAATTCCGATAGGTGAAGCACGGGAAGCGATATTTGAAAAATTTCATTCCCTGAGATTTTACTTTGGATTTTTAACTAACTTCCCGTTGAGCTGGGGATTTGAAATTTTCACCAGCGCTCAGGTTTCGCTGACAACGAAAAAAAATCCAAAATATTAATTTATTTGCAAAAGTCCCAATTATCATCTCCTTTCTTAGTCCTTATTGCTATCTGAGTATGTATCAATGGTACAGTTTCACTCTTTCGCCAATAGCACAGTTTCACTTTAGCGCCAATGTCAATGCCAGTGAAACCTCGAATATCCGGGTTTCAATTATTCGAAATGAGTTTGAAAACGTGGCCTACATTCAGGCGCAGTCATAGTTTAATTAGCTTACATCCGGTTCGGAAAATTACAATTATAATAATAAAGTGAATTTTTAAACCTCACACTGAACATCTGATTACAATCTTAGGCCCAATTTCGCAGTGCCAGGTTAACTTACGCAGCTGCAGAACTTAACCGCGCTGGAACAATATATTAAAAGAGCGTACAACTGTTGGCGTATGCCGACGACATCGACATCAGTGGCCTCAACAACCGCGCCATAACTTTCTGTTGAGCAGCCGGTTATGAAACGCAACCCACGTAACACTAACTGGCAGCTACACAATGAAATACTATCTAGGGACTTACCAGCACTGCCCCCACAAGTCCCCTCATCAGTTGGGAGTTGGAGGATCTGGTAAAGACCTTTACAACGCGCTCTCGAATGCCCTAGAGCAGGCTTACCCAGTGCCAAAACCACGCGGTAAACATAGGCCGCATTGGTGGTCCTACGACCTGGACTCGCTCCGAAGCACGGAGACTCAATGGGGTCGAAAATGTCGACGATACAGCGAGACTTAGACGAGTGCTTTCAAAAACTCAAACAGCCACAAGCTATTTGCGCAAACCTGACGGATCCTGGACCAGCACGGAGAGGGAAACCCTAGAGCTGCTCTTGAATACGCACTTCCCAGGGAACTTGCATGAGGAACCCTTAGCACCTACAACAAACATGGCTGTATACCTACCCATCACGGAGGAAAAAGTTAGGTGGGCGGTTAAAAGCTTCGAACCGTTCAAGGCTGCCGGACCAGACGGGATTATTCCCGCACAACTCATAAACACGCTGGAGACATCAGCCAAATGGCTGGTATTTCTCTATACAGCCTGCCTGGCTCTTAGCTACATTCCGTGCTCCTGGAGAAGTGCCACGGTAGTGTTTATTCCTACGGTGGGGAAGGCGTCTCATTACGAGCCCAAGGACTATAGGCCGATCAGTCTCTCATCCTTTGTGCTCAAAACCTTCGAGAGAATAATAAATGATTACCTCTCCTCTACTATTGATAGCAACCTGATCTGTAGCTATCAACATGCATACACCAAAGGGAAATCTACAGAAACTGCGCTTCACAGCCTAGTTTCTGTTATTGAAACTTGTGGCCTTTTTAGATATTGAAGGAGCCTTCAACAACATAAGCCCTGATGCTATAAATACCGCTTTAACATGTCTGGGCATAAGCAGGTCTTCTATTGGACTTATTGAGCAACTACTAAGGGGTAGACGAATAGTTTCATCACTGGGCTCGGTTGACTTATCACGCTATGTCACAAGGGGAACGCCTCAGGGTGGTGTTCTCTCCCCGCTTCTATGGAACCTCACTGTCAACTCGATGCTGCGAGACACAAGCTGGGGGGCGGGAAGGTAGTGGCATATGCAGACGACTTAGCTATAGTATATAGGGGCAAATTCCCACAAACCCTGTGCGACTTGATGCAAGTAGCACTGCGAGAGGTTTCCTCATGGTGCTCGCGCTGCGGACTGAGCATCAACCCGGGAAAAGTAGAACTGGTCCTTTTCACCAACCGCTATAAGATACCACCGCTAATACTACCAAAACTGAATGACATGCACCTGAACTTGGCTGACAAAGCCAAGTTCTTGGGCATAGTTCTGGATAGGAAACTAACCTGGAAGGAGAATGTTCTTCAGCGCCAGACGAAAGCGTGTATTGCAGTCTACACGTGCAAAAGAGCCATTGGAAAGAAATGTGGGCTCAGCCCCAAAATATGCAAATGGATCTACACTGCAATCATTCGAACAATCATGCTCTATGGAGTTGTGGTATGGTGGCCTGCGCTGAGCAAGGCAACAAACCTTAATCTGCTAGGTAAAGTACACAGATCTTGCATGATCTGTATAAGCGGTGCGTTAAGAACAACGCCCAATTAAGCACTCCAGGCCATTCTTGGCATTTTGCCACTCGATCTAAGGGAAACGTCCGGCTGGGGCGCAAGCACTACTGGACACGCCTGTATTTTGGGATCGTATAGCTTTCTTCCGCTGAGCACAGATCGTTGTGCGACCACAACAGTCGGAGATAGCGGTTTTAAAATCAACATTCCCAGCAGGGAAGAATGGGAAAGCACGGATCAGAGTCTCGCCCCTCATGGCGGCACTTCCATTTATACTGATGGCTCCAAATTAGACGGCAGAGTTGGAGGAGGGGTTTATTCAAAGGATCTGAACCTTGAGCTCTCTTTCAGACTACCTGATCACTGCAGTGTCTTCCACGCTGAAGTTTCATGGCCTTGGATAGGCCAACACACTATCAGACAGGACATTTTTATATTCAGCGACAGCCAGGCGGCCATCAAAGCCCTTGGTTCTTACTCGTTCAACTCTGAACTGACGCTCAGCTGTCGTCGATCTCTACAAGAGATGGCCCAACAGAATCGCGTGAACCTCACATGGGCTCCGGGGCATAGGGACATTGAGTGAAATTGTAGGGCAGACGAACTTGCGAGGCAGGGCACGACCAAGCAGGTTCTTCGGGATAAAGAGAGCTTAGGTATGCCGTTTGCCACATGCAAACTTATGCTGAAGGAGTACACACTCCGCCAAGCCAACTAAAGATGGCTGCAATCTCCAGGATGCCGGATATCAAAGGAAACCTGGCAGAAATGGGATCATAAAAGATCAAGACAAATTTATGCCCTAAGAAGAAGAGAAATCTCCATATTAATAAGCGTATTAACTGGGCACTGCCTCATTGGTAGGCACGCAGAAAGACTAGGTGTGCCCTACCGACGATGCTTTAGGAGTTGTAAGGATGATGAGGAGGAGGAAACGGTGGAGCACCTCATCTGCAACTGCCCGGCTTTAAGTGGCGCGAGAATGCGCTTTTTGGGAGTTCCCTTCCTGGTTAGCCTACGCCAGGTCACGGAGCTGGACATAAAGGACCTTTTGAGAAATTCTGCGATTATGTTCATAATGTATCCAGGGTATTATGAGGTTCATCGCACAGACCTAGTAGCCTGCCGTACATATGTATTTATCGATGTATCGATACTTGGCTACACGGAGGGAAATCTATGGATCGAACATCCATAATTACTGATATCACATTAAATAAAAATTGATAATCCTGTCCCATCAATGAATATGGATGTTTCATCAATGCTTTTTTGATAAATCACTATTGAAATGGTATCCATATAAACTATTGATAAATTCTAAATAGTTTAAAAAACAAAATTTTATATAATTTGACATCTGGTTTCAGTAAGATTCGAACCCTGCTCCTCTGGCACGTCAACCCAGTCTTCTACCATTCGGCTACGGCATATTATACAATTTTTAGAAGAATGTTCATCATAAGAAATTCAAAAAATTTTGAATTTAAAAAAACGCTCCAACAAGTTGTAATATTGTTACGGAATCCATAGTAAAAATTGTTGAACTATTATGATTATGCGTCCCAGAAAAATTTACATTTCGCCAATATATATGTATATTAATACGCTGTCTCTACCATTGTTACTATGCAGTAAATATGGATATGGATATATCGACAATAGAAATTCATATCACGACCATAAATTGACATGTCGTTCATATATATTAGTATTCTATCCATAAATATAAAAAAAAATACATTACATCGAAATAGTTGAGATGTCATTTTACTTTTTATTGGGAGCAAATAATATTTGATAACTCGCTCATTCTGAATGAATATTGCACCAAACTCGTCGCTATCAATAGTGATATTGTCACAACATTCAATGCATTTCTCAGTGTAGAATCAATATTGCTGTCATTGTTTTCAAATTACTTGTTGCTGTGGAAATAAACTCGTAAGAAATTCGTAATTTATAGATTTCTGTAATTAATGCAATCTTCTTAGGGGTCGTGCATATATGACGTCACGCGATTTTTGGTAGTTTTTGACCCCCCTTCTCCCCATGTCACACCCAGTCACAAACTCCAGACCCCCCCCCCCCCCCCCCCCCCCCCCGGAACAAGGACATTAAGACAAAGTGAGGCTCTACAGCGGGGAAGAGTTAAGGTCTTATTTTAAATGTTTGAATTACGAGCTCGTCATGGGCTAATTGAAAAAAATGGATGTTGCAGAAAAAAAGAGGTAATATTATAAATTGGAACCACTTGAACCTACATACCATAAATTGGAGTTTATAACTATTAATTAGTAGTTCTAAATATATATTTGAAATTTTCAGCCTTAAAAAGACCACCTGCGGCCAGGTCACCACGCTTTTAGCGGAGCTTGAAGCAAATATAGAACTGGCAACAGGTGCCCCGACATTTGAAGCTGACAAAAGCACTTTTGAGGCGCAATGGTCAGAAGTGGCCGGAAAAATTAATGCCGTCGGCCCTCCTATAAGAAATATGGTCGAATGGAGAAAGGTAAGTGCTAGGTTTAAGATTTTTTGTAAGCAAGTGTGTACAAAGCTATTTTATAATTGTAGATCTTGGCTGATATGAAAAGCAGGACGAAGAAAAAGCTGGCGGAAAATGAAAGGGCCCTTAGTGGTACAGGTGGAGGTCCGTTTCGCCGCTGACCCCTTACGGAGGTCGAACGGACCATAGAAAGGATTCTATAACGGGAAAAGGCGGCTACTCCGAAGGGCCATACATTCGGGGTTAATTTGATACGGCAGCCACAAACAGTCGCAACAACAACAACATCACATGCAGTAACAACAACACCAACATTACCAGCAACAATATTAACATCACCTGTACACACACCAGCAACATCAACATCAGATACAACGGAAACCTCCAGACAAAACATTACACAACTTTCAGACACCCCTCATATTCACGCACCACCGACGAGAGTGCTGCTCGAGGTGGAAAAAGAACGTTCCAGGATTCAATTGTATATTCAACAAAGGAGCAGGCTGAAGCCGCCAAAGAGCAATCGCAGGCTGCAAAAAAAGTGGCGGAAAACTCAACCATTGAGGCAGAGGCTTGTGTCCATAGCGGAGAGTTTAAAAACATTAATCTACATTTAAAAAAATAATAATCACATTCACGCACCACCGACGAGAGTGCTGCTCGAGGTGGAAAAAGAACGTTCCAGGATTCAATTGTATATTCAACAAAGGAGCAGGCTGAAGCCGCCAAAGAGCAATCGCAGGCTGCAAAAAAAGTGGCGGAAAACTCAACCATTGAGGCAGAGGGTTGTGTCCATAGCGGAGAGTTTAAAAACATTAATCTACATTTTAAAAAATAAATAAAATAGCTTACTGCCAAGTTTCTTTTTCCCTTTTCCTATCCTTATCCCTATCTCTATACCTATCCCTTTACCTATCCATTTCCTTATCCCTATCCCTATCCCTATACCTATCCCTTTCCCTATCCATTTCCTTATCCCTATCCCTATCCATTTCCTTATCCCCATCCTTATCCCTAATCCTATTTCTGTCCCTATCCTCATCCTTATGCCTATCCCTTATCCTTATTCGGTATCTTGACATCCTGCTATCTTTTCGAAATTATTTTCAGCTCATGACCACCCCTGGAATTTCTGCAGTGTGTTTCAAATTTGGTTAGGATCGGTGAGTCCACTAAAGCATCCTCAGTGACAATACCTAGGAAAAAATCCTTTGAATGTTGTACACTATATCTATAAATAGCCGTTTTCGAGATAGTCTAGATATAGAAAGAATAGCCTTTAGAGAGTTTTAACATTTATTTGAATATTTGCTGCAATTGACTGCTCATCTTCTACAACTTCGTTATCTATACTATAATAAAACTGTAGAAAATTCGTGTCTGTACATTGAAAATTTCTTTGAAAAACTTACTGGGGATGACTTGAGGAATGTTATATAGTCCATCTAAACCATTTTTAGAATTATTGTCTGTCTGTTTGTCCGTTTCAACGTAAGGATCTCGGAAAATAAGAAACGGATTTTAATGAGACTTTTTCTGGTGGACAGCTTGAAGCTTAGAAGGAGCTCTAAACTTTATTTTATCAAAATCGCCCAATAAACAAACAAGATATAGTCATTTTAAGTGAGGTACCTATGAAATTTTTTTTGCAACAGATTTATATGAAGAAAAATTCACTTTGTTTTTCAAAAAAAAAAACAAAGCGTGCCTCTTCAAAATTTTTGTTTACTATTTTTTTTTTTCAATTTCAGCTAAATCAAAAATCAATTGCATACCCCTCAAACATTCTGGGAGTGCTCATAACTAAGGAGTCCGATATGAGTCATAAATATTAGAAAAATATGAGCCTCCGAAATAAGATCATATAGGAGTCCTTTGTGACTCCGATTTGATGAAAATAATGAGCCGTATGCTGAAATTGTTCATTTAACAAAGCAATTTTGGAACAAATTTTTATATTTTGTTTATGAAAATTTTTTGATTTAAAATAAATATTACATCACGTGCGGACTGTTCCTGGCAATTTTTCTAGCTATCCTGTTGGCACCGTTCTAGCGGATTCCCTGATAAGTATACCTTCATATAAGTGTTTATTTTTTTCGTTGTACAACATATATGTATTTAAAGGACGTTCCCCACAAACATCTCATGCAAGTCCCGGCAGCTAGTGGGACAGTTGCCCGAAAATGTGTGACGCAAATTCAAACAGATTTTTACGCTTCTTGCTTGGCCTCTCGAACAATAAAATCGAATGCACTGACCAATCCATAGATGTTTTTACGCTCAGTCGCTCACTTGCAAGCAACGACTCAACAAAATACGCTGTTGCCTGGGTTTTTGCTAGTGAGCGGGGGAGTAAAAATAGATAACATAATATTAATGGTGTGATGATCGCTCTTTCACTAATACACCCTCTCTTTTGATTCTGCCGGTCCCTAATCTAATGCCAAAGGTTCATGTATGCTTCCCCCTTTCAATGCCGAAAAGGCGCCATTTAAGAACCCAAAAAGTGCAGTGCTCTTCATAAAAGAGTCATATTTGGCTCCTATTTAGGCTCTATATGAGCTGTTTCTGAGGTAAATAAGAGTCTTAAATGACCTCTATTCAGGCTCATTCAATATATGAAATTCAGCTCATATCGGACGACCATCGCAGGAAGGGAAATACACTCATTTCGGACTCATAAATGAGCTCATAAAGAGCGCAAACGCTCCTATTTAGGACTCCTTTCTGAATCATTTATGACTCCGATTGTTTGCTGGGTAGGTACAGTGGCGTACCAAAAAATTTGGGAACTAAATTTTTTAAATCTATTCATCCATTCAGTTATCTATAAAACTGTAGAAAGTTGTGTATGCACATTGGAAATACCTTGGCTAAAATTACTGAAAGTGACGTAGGGAATGTTATAGAGTTCATCTGAACTACTGATATATTTTTTGTCTCTATCTTTATCAATGAGGGTGGGTATCAAAGTAGGAGCAGATGAGGTACTGAGGTTAAGAAGATGGAAAGAAGGAAGTATTGCGGAAAAACTCGACTGGATTTGCCTACAGAGATAGGGGCTTAACCCAAACATATGTGACAGAAAGGAATTGGACCCGAGAATAAAGTTGGCAAAAGCGAAAAAATTGTTTCAATAGAAATTAGTACCACCCTAAAATACAGATCCACCCGGACAACGTCGGGGTCCCTGCTAGTCACTAATATTATCTTCTAATAAACTAATTGAAGGTGATTCTTAAAAAAAACACATGCGTTGTGAATTGCGCAACAAACATTTACTATTTTGGTAGCTTTTTCGGCAGAGTAGTGAACTCCTCGCGATCCCAGGATGCTCCTGAACCTATCCTTCACAACTCCTATAGAGCGCTCGATAAGGTTTCTTCCCTTCCTATGCTGCACATTATATCGCGTCTGCAATGCGTCACTAGGACTGCGAAAAGGAGTCATTAAATATGGTTGCAGTGGATAACCGGAATCACCTGTTAAGAAATAACGAAGCTAGTATAATTCATGGTGTATTTTTTTATAAAACCCACCGAGTAGCCAGGAGTTGGTCCTTCCATTGTTGAACGCACATCTAAGCTGTTCTGTTCCATACAAATGCAACATGATTGGCACCGGGGTGCCTTGTATCCACGTACGTAATTGCCATGGTGTGATCACAAATCTGCAATATTGAAAATATAAAAAAGGATCATGAAACAGTTCAGACTAGGAAGACAGCAAATCGACTGAAAAAGTGAGACTCAAAGAGGGAAGGCAAAAACGAAGTTTCAGGATGCTTACCACCATGACATTTAAACTGCTATAACCTTTTCGGTTGTAGTATAAATATCGAACGCTTTCGCCAGGTGACTTTATCCTTACGTGGGTGCCATCGACACATCCCATGACCCCGGAATACCACATACATTGAAAAAATGGGCCTTCACGGCAGCCTCCTCCTCCTGGGTTTTTTGAAAAACTATCAATTTTTTGCAAAAATGCTCCTCGAAAACGTTCAACCATTCTTCTATCGCCTTCGCTACTGTCGACTGGCTCGTTGCAGAAAAATGTTCATTTCCCACCGACTTTTGATAGCTCCCGGTGGCCAGAAATCGTAGAAACGTTGACAGTTTCAGCTGCTCTGGCAAGTGGGTAGTCCGATAAGTGTTTTGCATATGTATTTTTGTTTCTTCAAATATATGTACAAACAGCTCCTTGCTAACACGAAACTTTGCCACAAATCAGTTGTAATGTTTATCAGTAAATAAAGTAAAGGTTACCTTCCAAAATGTGTATTCAGTGAATGTGAACGCATGGATTCTATTCTGAGATGAATGTATTTCTTAGATATATGTACTTACTCAGCCTCCGATAGATCCAACACATTTAAATTGTCGCGCAAACGTCTGCGTTCTACTCGTAGCTGTTCTACTTGTAAATCTTCTTCTATTATAAAAGCAGCGGCTGCATACATTTTTAAAGCAATGTTTTCAGGTGCAAACAAAATATTTAAGAACAAAAATGGTACAATATATTTTTTTTAAATGTAAACAAACAAATTGTAAACAAATCAAATTACTCCTCCCAGATTTTTAAAATGTAACGGAATAACATGAACAACTTTGAAAACTTAACAAATTTATATAAGTGTCTATAAATATTACATACGGCAACATTCATTTAACAAATGCTCTCTCCTTCAATTTTGACATAACGTAATAAGAGGCGGACGAAAAAGATAGAGAATTCAATTTCTAGACGATATCGTCCCGAGACGATTCGTTCGTCTGGGTTTTCGTTCGTGATACTTAATGATGCCCTAACACTTTTTAAATTTTTTACGAAAACTAACACTTTTCAGATTCTGTAAGAAAACTAACACTTTTATTTTGTGTCTGACGAAAAGTAACACTTTATTTTTTTCTCTGAAGAAAATCATATATGTAATACTTCTATATTGGCAGCAAGGTATCTTCTCAATGTGTAATAATTACGAAATCAATTCGAGGTAAGCTAGTACCGTTTTTATACCTTTCATGAACATGAAATGGTATTATAACTTTGGTCCGATGTTTGTAAATATGAGAAGAAGAAGAGATAGACCCATCAATAAGTATACCGAAATGATCAGGATGACGAGATGAGTTGATTTAGCCATGTCCGTCTGTCCGTCTGTCCGTCTGTCTGTCTGTCTGTTTGAACGCAAACTAGTCCCTCAGTTTTTGAGATATTTGGCGGAAATTTGGTATGCGGCCACCATTTTCCAATATAGGAATCATTTGTCGGAACCAGCAAGATCGGGCCAATATAACATATAGCTCCCATACAACCGATTATTCCGATAAACGGATTTTGGGCTATAACTCCTGTAATTAAACACGAAGGAACGTGAAATTTTATAAGTGTAGCAGCCAACGCTGAGCGATTAACATATTACGCTACAGACAGCAGGACTCCCGCAAAGCCATATCGGGCAGTTAATCGGAACAACTCTTCGTTGATAGACAACCTCCGGGATGGGGCAAACCTCATCGATATGGGGAGGGCAGGGAAGTCTGTGCGCTCTAATGTTGGTGGCGCTTCAGATTAATCTACACAAATCTAAAGTGGCTTCGGCTGCTTTAAGTAGTCGTCTTTCTAAAGGCGACGTGGATGTGGTCCTCATCCAAGAAACCTGGGTCAATGGCTCGAGAATTTGCGGATTGGGGACTAAGGGCTGCAAGCGCATTCGAGCCAGCGAGGAGACCAAAGTCGGAACGTGTATTTTGGTCAAGTCTGAGTTGAACTCCTTTCTCCTACCTAACTACATCAATGGTGACATTACCGCTATCAGTCTAACGGTCGGCAGCACCCGCCTGACGGTGACGTCAGTGTATATGCCCAACGACGCCGAAGAACCTTTACCACAAACGGAGGTGAAAGATCTGGTGTTACATCGGCGCTCTCAAATGCTCTAGAACAGGCTTGTCCAGTGCCAAAACCACGCGGTAAACACAGGCCACATTGGTGGTCTTACGATATGGACTCGCTCCGCAAATCATGCCGGAAACAATTTAACAAGGCCAAGAGCCTCGGCCTCATTGGCACGAATATAAAGCTAAACTAAGGGCCTACAAAAAATCTCTGAGACAGGCGAAGAGAACCTCGTGGAGAAATTTCTGCACTGGCGTCGAAAAGGTCGACGACACAGCGAGACTTAGACAAGTCCTCTCGAAAAGTCAAACAGCCATCAGCTATTTACGAAATCCTGACGGCTCCTGGACCAGCACGGAAGGGGAAACCCTTGAGCTGCTCTTGAATACACATTTTCCGGGGAACCTGCATGACGCACCACTAGCATCTGCACTCAAAATAAAATCTGTGTAAATATAACGAAAACTTGCGTACATATTACGAAATTATTCGTTGTTTTGAGCCACGAAAGATTTCGTAAATTCTACAAAATTGTTTCCGTACATACTACGAAAATGTGGCATGATACAAAATTAGTACATTTTACGAATATATGCGTACTATTTACGAATGTAAATTAGTACATTTTACGAATATATGCGTACTATTTACCAAAGTAAATTAGTACATTTTACGAATATTTACGCACTATTTACGAATGTAAATTAGTGCATTTTACGAATATTTGTGTACTATTTACAAATGTAAATTAGTACATTTTACGAATATATTTGTACTATTTACTTACGAATTTACTCGGTTCTACACTAAAAGAAAAAATAAATGCAGGTTTAAAATAATTTAATATATGTATATATTTAATTAATATATTAACGTCAATTAATTGGTGACGCATGTTTCCCATTGAGAACGATTCATTGCGATTCGAGGATTTTATTCATTGCGTCCATTGGTAAGCAAACTCGACTCTAATGCCAAGGGAAACATCCGTGTTAGCAAAAAGATTGTTTTGAATGAAGATTTGTTTTTGTTAAGTGCTTAAGGACTCCGATATATGTACATAAATGAATCAAATTGAAATTGAAATGAAAAATTAATGGAAAAGAATGAGTAATACTTACGAAAAAAAGTCTAGCATATGCCCAAAATTCCAGCTAACCAAAAGATTTGCCAATTCAGCCAAATCTTCGTTGCTTCCATAGCGATGGGCTCGTGCGCATCTTCTGACACTGGCTTTGTAGTGTCACACACAACTTGCCCGGCACTGATCGAAACAATTTTGTTTGAATTTGCGTCGCTAACGGTTTGAGTTAAGTACACGAAGCTATCAGTATCTGAATATGGGACTACTTCCTCGGAAACAACAACTGCGCATGATTCATCTGATTCCATGACTTCAAGTTTTACTGTCTTGCTAAAGCAATTATTTCTTAGAACTATTCATTTTGAGATTATTTTTTAATTTTTAACAAAATTGTGTTGGGCGAATCATTATTTGCCCACGAGTAGTTTTATGTGCATTTATTTTGTTGATTCATGTTGTGTACAAGGCGAAAATGCTTGGACATGCTATGGAGCGAGTCCATATTAACACTGCCAATAAAGCAATTCATTCCAAGAATGCACACAAAACTAGCAATTGCAAGATTTTAACCAAACGTTTAGCAAAACAGCGCACTCTTGTTAGAAATTAATCTTTTTGCAACTTGTTTCTTTGAATAGAATTTCACAATAACACGCGTATGAAAAAATGGCGGAAATTTAGTATATTTTACGAAAATTTTCGTACATTGTACGAATAGTAAAAAGGACTTTGTTGAATTAGTACAATGTACGAAAGTATTTTGTACATTATACGAAATGATTCGTACAAGTTTTTTTTTTCATAGTTTACTAAATTACTTCGTAAATAGTACGCACGAATTCGTAACATTCCCTACGAAAGTCATTTCGTATATTTTACGAAAGTTTCGTAAAATCTAATGTAGCAGCAATTTAGTATATTTTACGAAAATGATTCGTACATTATACAAAATGATTCGTACAAAGATTTGTATCATAGTTTACTACATTGCTTTGTAAATAGTACGCACGACTTCGTAAATTATACTAAAAATATTCCTTACGAAAGTCATTTCGTATATTTTAAGAAAGGTTTCGTAAAATCTAGTGTATTTGTCAAATTTTCATTCGTATTATGAACGAAATTTCGTACATTATACGAAAATTAAGACTACGAAATTTTTTCGTAGCTTTTTTACGAAATTTTATTTTCAGTGTGCAGCAAACCTGGCAGTAAATATACCCATCAGTGAGGAAAGGGTAAGGTGGGCAGTTAAGAGCTTTGAACCGTATAAGGCTGCCGGGCCGGACGGGATTATCCCCGCGCAACTTATATACACGTTGGAGACATCAACTAAATGGCTGGTATTTCTCTTCACTGCCTACCTGGCTCTCAACCACATTCCGGGCTCCTGGAGAAGCGCCACGGTAGTGTTTATCCCTAAGGCTGGGAAGGCATCCCACTACGAGCCAAAAGACTACAGACCGATCAGTCTCTCGTCCTTTGTACTCAAAACCTTTAAGAGGATACTAAGCGACTACCTCTCAACGACTATTGATAGCAACCTTATCTCTAGCTATCAGCATGCGTACACCAAGGGTAAATCAACAGAAACTGCTCTGCACAGCCTAGTATCTGGCATTGAGAAATCGCTGTGTGAAAAGGACTACTGTCTCGTGGCCTTCCTAGACATTGAGGGGGCTTTCAACAACATAAGCCCGGAGGCTATCAACTCCGCTCTAACTAATCTGGGCGTATTTAGATCTCTAACTGGTTTAATTGACCAACTTCTAAAGGAAAGGAAAATAACTTCTTCACTTCGTACGGTTGAGTTATCACGCTATGTCACAAGGGGAACGCCCCAGGGTGGTGTTCTTTCCCCGCTTTTATGGAACCTCACAGTCAACTCGTTGCTACGTCACACAAGCTGGGGGAGCGGGAAGATAGTGGCATACGCAGACGATTTAGCTATTGCATTCAGAGGCGAGTTCCCACAAACTCTGTGTGACTTGATGCAAGTAGCACTGCGAGAAGTTTCGACGTGGTCCTCTCGCTGCGGAGATAGTATCAACCCGGGGAAAGTGGAACTTGTCTTCTATACCAACCGGTACAAAATACCACCTCTAAGCCTACCAGAACTAGATGGCACGCGCCTGGGCTTGTCGGATAAAACCAAGTTTCTAAGCATAGTTCTGAAAACGAAATTGAATTGGAAGGAGAATGTTCTTCAGCGCCAGAAGAAAGCTTGCATCGCTCTTTACACATACAAAAGAGCCATTGGCAAAAAAGGGGGCTCAGCCCTAGAGTATGCAGTTGGATCCACACTGCGATCATTCGACCAATAATGCTGTATGGAGTCGTCGTATGGTGGGCTGAGCAAGGAAACATACCTGAATCTGTTGCGGAAAGTCCATAGATCCAGTATGATCTGCATAAGCGGCGCGCTAAGGACAACGCGCAATGCAGCCCTCCAGGCCATCCTGGGTATTTTGCCACTTGATCTGGCAGGGTTTCGGTCAGCGGTGGCATCAGCTCTGCGCCTAAGGGAAACGTCCAGCTGGGGTGCGGCTACTAATTTACACCCCAGTATTCTGGAATCTTACAGCTTCCTCCCTCTAAGCACAGATCTTTGTGCGACTACTACAGTCGGGGATAGCTGTTTCAAAATAAACATTCCCAGCAGATAAGACTGGGAGAGAACGGATCGGAGTCCCGAAACAAATGGCGGCACTTCCATTTACACCGACGGCTCGAAGTTGGACGGCAGAGTTGGAGGAGGGGCTTATTCAAGGGATTTGGACCTTGAGCTCTCCTTCAGACTACCTGATCATTGTACCGACTTCCAGGCGGAAGTCTCGGCAATCCTGGACGCCGCGGCCTGGATAAGCAAACGTGCCATCGGAGAAGATATCGTTATTTTCAGTGACAGCCAAGCGGCCATCAAATCCCTTGACTCCTACACGTTCAACTCTGAACTGACGCTCAGCTGTCGTCGATCTCTTCAGGAGATGGCCCAATAGAACCGCGTAAACCTCACATGGGTCCCGGGACATTGAGGGAAACTGTAAGGCAGACGAGCTTGCCAGGCAGGGCACGACCAAGCAGGTTCTTCAGGATGAAGAGCGCTTAGGTATGCCGTTTGCCACATGCAAACTAATGTTGAAGGAGCACACACTCCGTCAAGCCAACGAAAGATGGCTACAATCCCCAGGGTACCGGGTATCGAAACAAACCTGGCCAAAATGGGATCTTAAAAGGTCTAGGCGCATTTATGCCCTAACTAGGAGGGAAATCTCCATATTCATAGAGGTATTAACCGGTCACTGCTTCATTGGTAGGCATGCAGAAAGCTAGGTGTGCCCTGCGACGATGCTGCAGGAGTTGCAAAGATGATGAGGAGGAGGAAACGGTGGAGCACCTCATCTGCAACTACCGGGCTATAAGCGGCGCGAGAATGCGCTTTGTAGGAGTTTCCTCCCTGGATAGCCTACGCCAGGTCGCAGAGCTGGATATAAAGGACCTGATGGCCTTCATCAAGTTATCTAAATGGTTCGAGGAGGAGTAACGGTGTCGGTTTGGGAAAGTCGGTCCCGGGATTCTGCCATGTGGAGAATCCCGAATAGGGATTTTCCACATGGCCGGGTCCCGGAACTGACTTTCCTAGTGGTGGTGGTATCACAAAGGGCCTTTTTGTACTGGCCTAGGTGTGCCTCTACGGCAGCCACTTGAACCTAACCTAACTTAACCCTTAGGGGTGGCTATTTTTTTCGCCCTTTCCCATACATTTTGTATGGGGGAAAATGGCATTTTTTTTCAAAGTGAATTTTCTTTTAATTTTTGAAACTTTTTTCGAAATATTTTTACAAACTCTTAAAGTTGAAGCGTTGAAGCTTCCAAATGGTAAGCCATGTGCGATTATCTTAACTATTAAAATAATTACAGCCATTTAAAATTGATTGAGTTTTGTATTATTGCACACACATACACAGTAACACGTATAAAATCAACTAAATTTTAAATGGCTGTAATTATTTTAATAGTTAAGATAATCACACATGGATACCATTTTGGAAGCTTCAACTTTAAGAGAAAGTAAAAATATTTTGAAAAAAGTTTCAAAAATTAAAAGAAAATTCACTTTAAAAAATGCTCTTTGTCCCCATACAAAATGTATGGGAAAGGGCGAAAAAAATAGCCACCCCTAAGGGTTAAGGTAAAGCGCTAATTTTTTGCAAGGCATATTTTCCCATTAATACCTAAAGTTTCAGGGGGTAAGACCGAAAAAAAAAACAAATTTTTTAAAATTTGAATCACCCTAATGTACATACATATTATACATACATTTATATGTTACCCGTAAGCGTACTGGAAACAACTCTCGACTGGTGCTTGTCTACAGGACAAAATGAATGGGCGATGTAAATTATCTCAAGCGGAAAAAGTTGAAAATTAAACTTAAACGTTTCAGGATATGACAGCAAGTAAACACAACAACGACAAGTAAGGAAGTTTAAGTTCGGGTAAACCGAACATTAAATATCCAGCGATTTATACCAGTTTCATCAGGAATAAATATTTTCTATACCACAATGAAACTTGCCAAATTTCATCCTAATGAGTTTTAAAGTTATGACCAGTCAAATTTTCAAAAATGCCCCCGGTGTCACCCCCTCATTATTTCATTTTTGCCAATTTTTAAAACCAACCAATCTTGGCCAGAAAGTAACCTGTATATTATATTAATGTATTACGGAAAATGACAAATTTGTTTGAGAAGAGGGCAAATGAATTTGAGAAAAGCCCAAATGCATTGAGAAATGGTGAAATTTATTTGGGAAAAGGGAAAATGTATTTGAGAAAATGCCAAATGTATTTGAGAAAGGAGTACATGTATTTCAGATATGGCAAATGTATATGAGAATAAGGCAAATGTATTCAAGAAATGTTCAAATGTATTTAAGAAAAGGGTAAATGTATTTGAAATACCCAGCCAACATTTTGTATCGCGGATGTGCCCATAAAGTTACTGTTTCATCTTTTTCTCATCTTCTTTCGGGAAAAACTGTTCCCCGTATATGTGACGACCATACGGTCCTTATGTGACACTTCGGAAATTGACTTATAAGTGTTGTCTGAAGGATAGAAAAAATGATAAAAACATTAAAAATTCCATTTAGGCCAAGGCATTGTCTGATATTTACATAGAAATTCAACAATACATATGTATTCAAAACACAAGCTGCCGGCACTTTTGCGACACTGAGTAACTAAGTAACGGAGTAACTCAAAACTGAAGCCAAGAAGTTAGATACGCGATATTTATGTTTCTTGTTGTTGTACAATGAAAAACACCTTCTAGAAGTGACGCAGGCGTTACTTATGCGATATGGCAGGGAAAACGCTCTGAAAAATGATAGCAGGGTAGGGGCATTTTTTTAGAAACATATTTTTACATATTGAAACTTTGACTACATACCTGCAAATAAAACACCATAGCAGTTTTGAAAACTATACAAATTATTTAGATATAAGTGTGCTTTGCTTTATGTAGAAGACAGCTTCGAAAAAAAATAAATTAATTGTAAATTGTGCCTTTAAACATACGTACATATTCGGTGCAAAAAAAATGGAATTTAAAGATAATTGTGTAGTTTGTACGAGCGACATGCGCAGGCAACCAACAGTTCGTGTCCTTCCATGTGGTCATTTATTGCAAAAGTGTAGCAGTCCCATAATTGATTCGCGCAAGTGCCTCATATCCCGATCCGATTTCGCTGGTAGTTACAATTACTATGTAGAAATGCTTACTTTAATGGTTTCATTATCATTCGAATAGATAACGAGGTTTTGGAAAGGAAGAAATATTCTGTATACAACGCGTTAGACCGCGCTCGTATTGTTGAGGCTGCCAACAGAGGCGAGGACTGGAACAGCTTGGCTGTGTCCCTTGGTATAAACCACAAAAGTGCGCACAACTGGCTTGGGTCAGGTGAAGTTGAAAGCCAGAGAAGGGGAAGAGGTAACAACAAGAAGCTAACTGAGGAGGATATCGATCACATAATTCGATACGGTCAAAAATGTGCATCACATGCCAGCTACCATGAACACACACACACACACTAATGGCGGCGATATACCAACAGGTTATCATAACCTCTAACGAGATTTTTAGCCGAGCTTCTCTTTCCAACTTGTGGTGTGCTGCTTTTGAGTTTTTCCTACAAGTTGGCGGGACCTACAGTTTTTTGCCGATTCCGAACGGCACTTGCAAAGCAAATGAATTTTTTGCTGAGAAGCTTCTCATGGCAGAAATACACCCGGAGAGTTTGCCAAACTACTGCCGAGGGGCGACCCCGTTTAGAAAAATTCTTTTTCTAAATAATTTTTGATGTTACTTTTGCCGGGCATCGAACCGCCACGACTTGGTGTACAAGGCCGAACACTTAACCGCTACACCACGGCGGCCGCCGCTACCATGAACACAGACGAAAATAAACGAAAACGATGCGATTTTGTATCGTCGTTGAGTCAATACATACAAGAGGGGAAGCAAATTGTATATATTGACCAGACGAATTTCAATCTATTTTGTCGTCGAACCAAAGGTCGCTCTAGGGCAGGAACACGCGCAGTATTAACGTTGCCACCGCCCAGAGGGCCAACCGCCTAGGCGATTTTGGTAATTCTATGTACATATGTTATCAATAAAACCACGACGTTGCATGTTATCTTACTTTCCTTTGTTTTATTTATTTTATTTTATACTTCACTGTCTTAAATGTAAGTAACTAAAAATATTTCTCTACTCTCAAATACATTTGCCCTTTTCTTAAATACATTTACCCATTTCTTAAATTCAATTGCCCTACCGTCGAATGCATTTGCCATATCTTAAATATATTAACCTCTTTCTTAAATACATTTGGCATTATCTCAAATACATTTTCCCTTTTCCCAAATACGTTTGACATTTTCTCACTGTATTTGGGCTTTTCTCAAATTTATTTGCCCTCTTCTCAAACAAATTTGTCATTTTCTTAAACACATTAACATTTGTCCAAATTTGTCCTATTCTTAAATCCAATTGCCCTACTCTCAGATACATTTGCCATATCTTAAATACATTTACCCCTTTCTCAAATACATTTTCTCTTTTGTCAAATACATTTGACCTTTTCTCAATGCAGTTGGGCTTCTCTCAAATTCATTTGCCCCTTTCTCAAACTAATTTTTCATTTTATTAAATACATTGACATTTTCTAAAATACATTTGCCCATTTCTTCAATACAATTGCCCTATTCTCAAATACATTTGCCATATCTCAAATACATTTACCCATTTCTCAAATAGATTTGCCCTTTTCTCAAATACATTAAGCATTTTCTCAAATAAATTTTCCCTTTTCTCAAATTACTTGGAAAAGGTGTAGTACGCTGGGTATAAAAAAATCTTAAAACCCCACAAGGCAAATAGTGGGGTGCAACCACTATTGGAATGTTATGAATTCTGGATTACCAAAGCAGCCAGGAACTCTTACTCGCTGAATCTTAAGATACATACATACCTACATATAAATATTTTGGTAACATGAACATGTTAGGCAAAACCTATTGTTCGTTGCCACTGACCACATCGGCTGCATAATTTGCAATTTCGGTATTTTGTCGTTATTTGGTCACACAATTTTAACTTAATATATGATGATATAATCACTTCCGGAGATATAGTTGTGAGAATGTAAGAACAGGGCTATTGCTTTGTAGCCAAGCCGTTTGTACAGCTTGCAGTTATTTTACCTTTGACGTTGTTGCTCATTGTGTGGAACAAAATAAATATTTTGTAACAAAAGTTTCCTGTAAGTAAGATAAGAATGACCAGTACCTAAGTTTCTTTGGAAAGACTGTTTAGGAATTCAAGCAATTTAAGCAAAATCACTCTTTCCGGCTGTTTAATACGCAGTGACAAATGGCGCTAACTAGACAAAGTGGGTGATTACTTGGTAAATTATGAACTTAATATTATGAAGATAAGGGGAATAAGGAGTTCACATCTCGACCATGATCTAATTTATTTTAGTGAGCTATTGGGAATCAATCAGGTACGGAAAAGATGGTACAATTGTATTTTTAAAGGTATAATCCGGTAGTCAAAAGTACATAGGTACTACACTGGCATATTTTGTACAATTTTGCCAAATACCTACAGCAATGCACCCCATGAACCAAAGAGAGAAGATTGTGCCAAAATCGAATGAATGAAAATAGAATGAATTTGCCTGTTTTGACAGAATCAGCTGATTGCTACGTCATAAGTTTCCACAGAATTGCCACCATTCACTACTTTTGTGATTTAAAAAAACTATCTTGGGTGGGGGGGGCAACCATGGACAAAGTCAAGATGGCCGACTGAGCAGCGCAATCGTGACGTCATACGCTAACTGGGGGAGTCATGGGCCTGACTGTACCCCAACTCCATTAAAATGCATATCTGAGTATATAAAAATAATTTTTTATTTGTCTCTATATAACTTCGGAAACAATGGCGGAAATCGAAATACCGAAAATTTTCAAGATCCTATTTGAAGGCCTTAGAACCAAAAGGGTCTGAGTGACATTTTTTTTGAAATTGAGTTATACCAATATTTGTATAGTTAAATATAGTGTCTATTTGTTGACAATGAGATCCAAGCGGTTTTTGACATTTTAGTGCCATATATTTGCAAGGCCAAAAACGTACTAAATTTTAGTGCATTATTGATTGGAGCCAAAGGGATCTAAGCGCTCTCCTCCAAGCAATAAAATTCAATTGCTCGGCCAAAAGAACATGTAGAATTTTTTCGAGTATGCAGTTTGGTAGCCCGTTTAATTGTAGTATAATAAAGTGCTAAGCTTAAGTTCGCTGATTTTTGGCATTTTTTTTTTTACGAGGATAAGGACTTTTCATATAAAACAAATACCTTAAAAAATCCTATGGGGTATAACTCAAGAAAAAATATTGCCAAAAATTAGGGAAATTTTTTACAAAACTAATATTAACTTACTTACTGGATTCAACACTGCTTACTCAAAGGAGTTTTTTTTATTAGATTTTAGCTCATATTTGAATAGGAAACTATATAGAGTTGCTGCAAAATTTTTGTTTACCTTTACTCTTTTGATGTCTTTGTACTTACCTAGATAAATTTCTGCAAGGAAATAAATGAAAAGAAATGCAGAAATATATCTAGGAAAGTACAAAGAAATCAAAAGAGTAAAGGTAAACAAAAATTTTGCAGCAACTCTATATCGTTTCCTATTCAAACTGTAAATTATACATCAAATGTGTAGGCCAAGTTCGCGAAAATTTGCCAAATCTTCAACTTTTTTCTCAAGATTTTTAGAACTCGTTTGAGTAGGCAGTGTTGAAGCCAGTAAGGAAGTTAATCTTAGTTTTGTAAAAAAATTCCCTATTTTTTGGCAATTTTTTTCTTCAGTTATAGCCCATAGGATTTTTTAAGGTATTTTTTATATGAAAAAAGTCCTTATCCTCGTAAAAAAAAAAAATCCCAAAAATCAGCGATACATTCTACGAACTTAAGCTTAGCACTTTATTATACTAAAATTAAACGCCCTACAAAACTGCATACTCGAAAAAATTCTACATGTTCTTTTGGACGAGCAATCAACGTACTAAATTTTATTGCAACAATTTTTGAAACCAAAAGGGTCTAAGTATGCCTGGACCCAGAAAAAAAATTGACAAAAATCAGCGAAACTTCCTACGAACTTGAGCTTAGCACTTTATTCTACTAAAATTAAAGGGGCTACAAAACTGCATACTCGAAAAAATTCTACCTGTTCTTTTGGACGAGCAATCAACGAACTAAATTTTATTGCAACAATTTTTGGAACCAAAAGGGTCTAACTACTTCTTCTATGAGATATATAACTTTTTAACTCTGATTTAGTTGCTTTTAAAATTACGTTGCCCGCTAGAAAACATGCAAAAAATAACGTGATATCACGTAAGTGCTACTCCCCCCTCCCCCCATGTCACACTTCGTCACAAATCGCAGACCCCTCCCCCCCACCAAAGAGCGTGACGTCATATATGCACGACCCCTAATACGGCTGATACATTAGCGCAAATTCCGAATTAACTGCGCTTTTGGGAGTTAACTTGAGCATAATCTTCATTATAAACTCCCAAAAATTAAGAAGATTTGAGCAGTTTAAAAAAATTTGCACTGGCACACTCTGTACATAAATAGACAACAACACCAAGAAACACTAGGAAATTAAGGGTAGCTGACAGATAAGCGTCGCGCTGGTTTCTAAGATCCGACTTTCGACAACTAGATGTCACTGAGGTAGGTAAGAATATAGTGCAATAACAACCAAAGTAGTAATTCTCAATGCTGTTAATCTTCATTTTTGTGTGTATCAGGGTAAAATTTGGATCTGATTAAAGAAGATAATCTCCGTGTGTGTATCCATACCATAAGAGTCCTATTTCGCTCAAACAAGAGCCACAGATGCTAATGGAAGAGTCATTCATGAGTTTTCGAAGAGTCATTTATGACTCATGGGAGAGTCATTTATGATTCATGGAAGAGTCATTTATGATTCATGGAAGAGTTTTGGAAGAGTCATTTATGACTCATGGAAGAGTCATTTATGATTCATGGAAGAGTCATTTATGATTCATGGAGAGTCATTTATAACTATTGGTATAGTTATTTACTACTCACGGAAGAGTCATTAATTACTCAAGGAAAATTTATTTATGACTCATTTTGTTATATTTTATTTTGTTTAATTTAATTTTATTTTATTTTAATTCATTTCATTTTATTTTATTTATCTCATTTTACCTTACTTTTTATTTTTATTTTTTTTACCTTATTTGATCCTTTTTAACATGCATATTGGCGAGCCTTTTGTTTCTCCAACGTCCAAACAAATGTTTTACGCCAATTTGTAATAGATTCATCATAAAAAAACAGTACCGCGTTTCTGCATTCTAAATTTTATTAACTTATCTTATTAAAAATTAATTAGGTAAAAACAAAAAATAAAAGTAAAAAAATAATTACTCAAAGAAATTGCCAAGAATCGAACTCGAACCCCCCGCTTACTAGCGCGACGTCTTAACCGCTAGGCTACTGTGGCGCACTGCATTATCATTTTTACCTAGAACTACATTACCATTGTTACTTGGTAGAAAAAAAAAAAAAAAAAAAACTAATGGCGGCGATATACCTACAGGTTATCATCATAACCTCTAACGAGATTTTTAGCCGAGCTTCTCTTTCCAACTTGTGGTGTGTTGCTTTTTGAGTTTTTCCTACAAGTTGGCGGGACCTACAGTTTTTTGCCGACTCCGAACGGCACTTGCAAAGCAAATGAATTTTTTGCTGAGAAGCTTCTCATGGCAGAAATACACCCGGAGAGTTTGCCAAACTACTGCCGAGGGGCGACCCCGTTTTAGAAAAATTTTTTTTCTAAATAATTTTTGATGTTACTTTTGCCGGGCATCGAACCGCCACGACTTGGTGTAGAAGGCCGAACACTTAACCGCTACACCACGGCGGCCGCCACTATGATATACTTAAAAAAGAAGTGCACTTCAACTTTTTAGTATTACTCTTACTAAAGTGTACACTAATGGCGTTTTCTTTTCTCGACAAAATGTTGCCCTAATGTTGCCCTCTTAAACTGTAACTTTTGTCCTCGGCAATTTGGCGCCTATCAAAATGGCTTAATTTGTAGATAGTGGTGTCCCTCTGCCTACTTATAAGGTATTTTTTTGTGAAATGCACCTATAAACTTAGAGAGAGCTGAGAAAAATCTACAGGGCAACACTTTTTCTAGAAAAGAAAACGCCATAACTAAGGACTATGATTATGCGCCAAAGACTTTAAGCCATCGTTACTATGGTTTACTTTACATTCAGTTTTTTCGAGCTAAGAAAATAAGTGTTGTGGTCTATTTCTCTCATTAATCTGCTAAGATCTTTAATCCGCTGAACAGCGGGGTTCGATCGGATAAGCAAAGCTGGAGATTTTTCGTAAAATACAAAAATTGTGTTTTCTTACTTTTTTAAAAAGAGTCGGAATCTGCACGTTTTTATAATCTGCTGCACCCTGAATGCATATAATTTTTAAAATTTTCAAATGCAACGTGCAAATTCTAAAATTTATCCAATTCGAGTGAAAATGTGCACTGCTTTTTAGAGCAAAGCCTATCTTATTCCGCCCGGTGAACTCAATATTTGCCAAAAAAGTAGATATAAGGAATAGCTTAATGTGTACCAACCCGGACAAAAGGGTAAACATGATTTTAGAATAAATATCATTTTATTATTATATTATAAGCTTTTATTTAGCTGAAATTCGTAACATGTATTACTACCATGAAAAGAAATATTTCTGTAAAAAAAAATTCCGCTAGGTGGGGCTGAGATAGCGGTAATAAAAACTCAAAATCGTAAATATGGACCGATTTGGCTGATATTTTACGTGTGTGTTACTAAATTAATTTCTAAATGTTAAAAAAAATTGGACCCGCTAGGTGGCGCGTGAGTCGCTTTATTTGAGAATTACGAAGGTCTGTTTTCAGTGTCGATTAATTCGTTTTTCAACGAACTTCCCGTTGAGGTAGGATCTTGAAATTTTCATCATCGTTTAGTTTTCTGCCTCCACGCAAAATAACAAAAAATTAATTCCGAGTAGAGATATTCGAAAGTTTTCATTCCAGGAAATTTTGCTTTTGATATTGTACTAACTTGCAGTTAAGATGGGATTTTTCAAATTTTCATCATCGTTCAGGCTTCGCTAACAGTAAATAAAAAAATTAGCTTAATTTCAAAAATCCCATTTATCGTTTAGTTTAGTCTTTATTCCAATATCCCAAAAGTAACTTTATTAACCACGCGGCTTTATTGTAAAAGATTCTATGGTTTCTGTAGCTGCTAGCAGCCGATTGATGTCGCTGCGACATTATTGCCTCTTGTTGATAAACCGAAAGTAACTTTATTAACCACGCGGCTTTATTGTAAAAGATTCTATGGTTTCTGTTGCTGCTAGCAGCCGATTGATGTCGCTGCGATATTATTGCCTCTTGTTGATAAACCGAACTAAAAAGTAAAAATTAAATTAAAGAAAAAACAACTTTTTTAAAAATAACCTTTTATTATTGGTTTATAAAATTAACTAAAAAGTAAAAAATAAATTGACTGTAAAGGAATATAACACTTTATAAGTTCATTGTAACCTTTAAAGATAATTTGGCTTCTTCGTCTGCCACAAAATAATTCCATATTGTACATAATTATATATTTCTAACATTAAAACTTTACACCTAAATTATTAAATCTTCCAGTATATATCACATTCCTAATTTTATTAATAATAAAAATTATTTAGTTTCACCTGACGGCTGTCTGTAATCAAATCTTGCAAGCTAAATTTGATACACTTCCCGGTGTCCGATTGATCTGAAATTCTGCACCCATGTATAACCCCGATGACAATGCAATATTATAAAAAAATAATTTCGATAGGTGTCGCGTGGGTCGCTATATTTTCAAAATTCGCATTTATGGTCCGATTTAGCTGAAATTCGTAACATGTATTACTACCATGAAAAGAAATATTTTTGTAAAAAAAATTCCGCTAGGTGAGGCTGAGATAGCGGTAATAAAAACCCGAATCGTAATTATGGACCGATTTGGCTGATATTTTACGTGTGTGTTACTTAATTAATTTCTAAAAGTTAAAAAAAATTGGACCCGTTAGGTGGCGCGTGAGTCGCTTTATTTGAGAATTACGAAGGTCTGTTTTCAGTGTCGAGTAATTCGTTTTTCAACGAACTTCCCGTTGAGGTAGGATCTTGAAATTTTCATCATCGTTTAGTTTTCTGCCTCCACGCAAAATAACAAAAAAATAATTCCGATAGGTGGCGCACGAGTAGAGATATTCGAAAGTTTTCATTCCAGGAAATTTTGCTTTTGATATTGTACAAACTTGCAGTTAAGATGGGATTTTGCAAATTTTCATCATCGTTCAGGCTTCGCTAACAGTAAATAAAAAAATTAGCTTAATTTCAAAAATCCCATTTATCGTTTAGTTTAGTCTTTATTCCAATATCCCAAAAGTAACTTTATTAACCACGCGGCTTTATTGTAAAAGATTCTATGGTTTCTGTTGCTGCTAGCAGCCGATTGATGTCGCTCCGACATTATTGCCTCTTGTTGATAAACCGAACTATAAAGTAAAAAATAAAATTAAAGAAAAAAAAACTTTTTTAAAAATAAGCTTTTATTATTGGTTTATAAAATAACCTAAAAAGTAAAAAATAAATTGACTGTAAAGGAATATAACACTTTATAAGTTCATTGTAACCTTTAAAGATAATTTGGCTTCTTCGTCTGCCACAAAATAATTCCATATTGTACATAATTATATATTTCTAACATTAAAACTTTACACCTAAATTATTAAATCTTCCAGCTTTGAGGTGTCTGGCTGAAGTTTTTGCCATGGGGCAAAGTCTAGAAATGACTGAAACTACTTAAGGGTAGTGTCCTACGAAACATCTGAAAAGATCCGTCGTTTAGAAGTTGTAAAAGTGGGACAAACAAGAGAAAGAAAATTAATAGGAAAATAAAAGTTCCCGAACTTTGAGGTGTCTGGCTGAAGTTTTTGCCATGGGATGATGTCTGGAAATGCTTGATTCTACTTAAGGATAGCATTCTATGACACATTTGTGAAGATCTGCTATTTAAAAGTAGTCAACGTTTGTCAAATCCACTTAAACATGTGAAAGCGCAGTAAAAATTAGTGAAATTTCCCGAGTTTTGAGGTGTCTGGCTGAAGTTTTTGCCATGGGACGAGGTCTAAAAATTACTGAAACTACTTAAGGGTAGTGTCCTACGACACATGTGAAAAGATCTATCATTTAAAATTAGTAAAAGTGGGACAAACAAGAGAAAGCAAATTAATAGGAAAATAAAAGTTCTCGAACTTTGAGGTGTCTGGCTGAAGTTTTTTCCATGGGATGATGTCTAGAAATGCTTGATTCTACTTAAGGGTAGCATTTTACGACACATGTGTAAAGATCTGCTATTTAAAAGAGGCCAAAGTTGGTCAAATCCGCTTAAACATGTGAAAGCGCAGTAAAAATTAGTGAAATTTCCCGAGTGTTGAGGTGCCTGGCTGAAGTTTTTGCCATGGGGCGAAGTCTAAAAATTCCTGATACTACTTGGGGGTCGTGTTCTACAAAAAATGGGAAAATATTGGGTAGTTAAAAGCAGCCAAAGTGGCCCAAATGCGTGAAATTAGTAAAACAGAATAAATTTCCATAGGAAAATCCGCGAACTGGGGGTGTCTGGCTGGAGCCTTGTCACTGGTAAGGGTCTAACAACACTTGATACTGACGCGGGGTGGTAATCTACGTCAAATATGTGAAAATCATCCATTATAAAATAAGTGAAGTTAGGGTCATTTTTTGGCGACTTTGACCCCCGATTCCTAAGCCCTTGTCATAGGCACAGCTTTAAAATTTTCACATTCTTTCTAGATTCGGGGAGGACTATCGATCGGTATTGGTTTCATCCATTATAAAATAAGTGACGCTTTTAGGCTCTGGGATCTTGGTCTATTAAGGTTAACTAAAAGTCAGGTTCGAAAAGTGGAAGCAAAGTCAAAGAAATTATTTTCAACTGTTTCATTTCTGGATGACTTAAGGGCTAGATATAAACCCATTTGTATAAATTGACTTAAAGATATTTTTTTGTTAGACATGCCACAAAAGTCCCGACTGTGTTATTCCTATTTTTAGAAATATTTACATTAATCATATATCAATTTTAAATTGAAATTTTTGAAAATGGCATGGTATGAGCTCTTAATGTTCAGATTCACACGAACTTCCTCTCTTGTTATATTAGACTTTGTCATATGAATGTGCATTCAAATTACCATGGTGCCTCCAGAGAACAAACAGAGGGTAGCGATACAATGCAGCCAACACCACGGTTGCCGTTTTGGCGGAAATGTACCATTTTTGGTACGAATTTTTTCTCCGGGTACGTTGGTACGCAACTTCCAAATTTTGTACATTTTTGCCATTTTAAATTCAACGCAACTCCAATGACACTGCTACAAATATCAAAACTACATTTGAATGACTACAAAAAAAAATTATTTAGTCGTAATGTTGTGTCTCTTTCACTCTCATTATTTACTGGCAATAGAAGTGAAGTGGTACCACTTGGGAAAAGGTACGTTTTTTTCTGATTGGTATGAATTTTGGTACGCAAAATTTTACGCAAAAGGCAACCGTGGCCAACACCTGAGCTAAGGTGGCAATAGCAAATCCAGTGGTGTCCCACATGTGTTGCTTACTACTGTTAGCGGTGAAGTTGATATAGCCCATGCGGCAATAATAGCAGTGGTGTGTCAGAACTTTGCAACGATATGATAGGTGGTAGTTTTTAGCATAGGTTGGTTTTGATGGAAGTCACTTCCATCACCATTTTGACTTGACATTATGTACAACTGACTTACCTACTTTTAGCCTAACTACTAGCCCTACTTGAAATCCAATTTTTTGTTCTGACTCGTTGGTTCGTGGTTTGATACCAACCCTCGTTACTGTCGATGTGGCCGTGTTAACTGATAATAGGCCAAGAAAGTATTGTGTACTAATCAACGCGTAAAAGCATTGCAACAACCACGAAATTACAAAATTAACTAGCGTATATGCTGATAAAATAGCCGTTGGCTGTGGAGCTTTCTACTGATATGTAGGCACTTACCACTTCCCCATGGCTCACATGTGTAAGAAGTGAATGAATGTGTACCTGTTCGACGCCTGTCGCCGCCGCCTTTGAGGTGCGCGCGCATAATTAATGAGTTTTTTGTATGGTTTATTGAACCGCAGGAGCCAAAAAAAAATAAAGTGAAACTCAAGTTAGGCAGGTGATAGTACTACATTAGTAGGTACCGTAGAATAAATGATATCTTCAAAAACGGTGGTGGCAAAGTCGAGTTTAAGAAGCATACCTATGTACGTATGTATTATCATAAGTTTATACATAACACATAACAATGTATATTATATAATTGCTACATGAAATTTCCACTACTTCACAGAAGCAGGTTCTCAGAAAAAAAAACAGAATTTTACGCTATAGTTGTTTTTATTCAAACTACAGGTCTAAAGACAATCGTTTCTTGATTGGGAATGGAAATTTGTTGGTGCCTAATGACTTACTGTCTCTCTTAAAAAAAAAAACAGTGTTGTGCTTGGTTAATTCCGCCTCAAAATGCTTGACAAATAAATTTATGTTTATTGTTCTTATTATACTAGCTTCGTTATTTTTTTATACACACACATACTTTCAGTGGCGGATCTAAAGAGGTGCGTTTAAAATGAACTACACTAAGCCAAAAAAGTTCATGCTTCCAAAGTAAAAGTATATGGATTTTAACAATTAATCATTATAATCTCTCCAAAGAACTTTTTCATAGAAATTTAAGAATTTTTCTTAGAATATAAGTATCTACTTGTTCTAAAAATATGTAAACAAATCCTCAGAAAGCATGAATTCATTCATAAATTGTAAACTAATTTTCTTACACAGTAAAAAGAAAAATCTAACTTTAATACCATTTTGGTGTTTATATATAAAAACGCCGAAAAGTATTAAATTAATACCATGTTCAGTCTAATTGAGAGAGAGAGGAATTCAGTCGAAGATTCTCTCAGGCAAAAAAAATAAATTATTGCCTTCACCGAGAGTCGAACTCACAATTTATTGAATGCTGAACGGAGATGTCTACTATCAAGCCATCGAGTACTTATGCTTGCCAGCGTCTAATTGCAGCTTTGTTCTATATGATGGCGACGAACCGGTGCTCTGAAGAACAAACCACCGGACTTAATTTAATGCTAAGAAGTGATAAATTTAATACTTTTCCGGTTTTGTTTTTAAACCAAAAATACTTAAATATTATAAGAAGAGAGAGCGCTAAAGAGAGAGCGATTTAGTATTATTTTGGTATTATCTTAATACCATTTTGGATTATCAATAGCGCCTGGCACTAAAAGTAAACTTTCATATTTTACTGTGTATGAATGTTGAATCAACAGTTATTTCAACAAAAAATTCCGTTTAAATAATCAAAAATTGGTCAATTCAACAGAATTTGGTCAACTTAAGGATAAGAGTACGAGATTGTTGATTTTACCAGTACCCTCTTTTTTTGTGCAGAGCGTGATCTTTGTTATTCGAGAGAGGACTTCACTTCTCAATTGCCTACACATGTTCGCAAAAGTGATTCTCCGTTGGATTTCTAGACAGATATTATTTTCGGTGTTAATACTGGTTCCCATATAGACGAAGTCCCTCACAGTTTCAAATTTGTAACTATCAACAGTGACGTGGCTGCCAAGGCGCAGGTGCGCCGATTCTTTCTTTGATCACAGCAAATACTTCGTCTTGTCCTCGTTGACCGCAAGACCCACTTTTTTCGCTTCCTTATCCAGTCCAGAGAAGGCAGCGCTTACGGCGCGGTTGTTAAGACCAATGATATCAATATCATCGGCATACGCCAGCAATTGCACGCTCTTGTAAGAGATTTTACCATTGCGGTTTAGCTCTGCTGCTCGAATTATCTTCTCCAGCATCAGGTTGAAGAAATCGCACGAAAGGGAGTCGCCCTGTCTGAAGCTTCGTTTGGTTTCAAATGGCTCAGAGAGGTGCACTCTTGTTTGCACCACCTTTTCCATACGAAATTTCGGAATCTTGCAAAGTCTCTTTAGGTACCTTCCCGGTAAGCTAGACACTTGAAACTTGGAAAATAGTTCAGAGCTCCGTGACAATGCAATGTGAACGAAAAATGGGTGCCATGACAAAATCCCAAGTAAAAAAATTGGGATTATGATACTGCAGGGGGAGTGTTTTTGCTTGGGAATATGACACTGTAGAGGGAGCGTCATACTCCCAATTGGGGTTTTGCACCTTTGAGCTGAAAAATGAAATTACAAGATTTATTTTGAAGTTTTTGGCAAGAAACAGTGGCTTAATTCCAGAATACAGACTCCTCGCCCCGGGAAAAAGTAAATAAGTGATGAGGAATGGTTCGCATTTTGCTCCTGATTATAACGGTATACTTCTTTTTGGGTGCAAATGAAAATTGTTGGAGTTAGAGGGGGAGGAAGTTCGAAAATCATACATTTAAAATCGCATATATCGCTCATTTGCTGCAACATTGTCATAACTCAAAAAATGTGATATTACAGAAAACGCATTTTTAGTTTTTGAATTGCGGAATATTTATATGGGATAAGAAATCAATTCTATCGCGGTGCTGCGTGAAATTTTAAAACCTCGGATATAAAACTTTGCCAGTTGATCAAACATATTATTTCCTATATATTAGTGTTAACTCAAAATTTGGATTTTTTGAGTTATGACGGTGTTACAGCAAATGAGCGATATATCCAAAACTAATTAATCGATTTTTACATAATTGGTATAGGTATTTAAAACCCCTTTCGTTTGATATGCATTTTAACATACCTATACCCTGCAGCGAAACCTCAAACTAGTCAAAAAATACTAGTATACAACTATAATTTTCTGGCAGAACTCATTCTAGTCAGGAAATATCCACTTCATACTAGTATACAACTAGAATTTTCTGGTAGAACTCATACTAGTCAGGAAATATCCATTTCATACCAGTATACAACTAGAATTTTCTGGTAGAACTCATACTAGTCAGGAAATATCCACTTCATACTAGTATACAACTAGAATTTTCTGGTAGAACTCATACTAGTCAGGAAATATCCATTTCATACTAGAATTTTGTGGTATAACTCATACTAGTCAGGAAATATCCACTTCTCACTAGTATACAACTAGAATTTTCTGGTACAACTCATACTAGTCAGGAAATATCCATTTCATACCAGTATACAACTAGAATTTTCTGGTAGAACTCATACTAGTCAGGAAATATCCATTTCATACTAGTATACAACTAGAATTTTCTGACTGAATCCATACTAGTCAGGAAATATACATTCCATACTAGTATATAACTAGATTTTTCTGGATGAAATTATTTCAGTTGAAAAATACAAAATTCATTCGTTTCGTTTTCTCTTATAATTCATAGATGCTTTTTCGTGATAGGGTAAATACAAATAGCCGCTGCTTTCTAAGAATAAACATGAAAATAAAGTCGAGGGATAAAATAAAGGGTAAGCCAGGAAAATTCTGGTTGAAATCATACTAGTCCAAGTTTAATGATTTTTGGACTGGTATGGGACTAGTATATTCTATACTAGTCCTTTTTGGACTAGTATGTGGACTAGTTCATTTTATGGAAATTATACTAGTCCAGGTTGAACTAGTATGGAACTAGTATTTTACAACTAGTATGAAACTGCTATTTCCTGACTAGTACATAACTGGTATATTCTGGTCGAAATCTGACAATTGACATCTCGTAGGACATCAACACGTAAAAAATACCAGTTGCTTATATGGAAAAAAGACAGAACACTGACTAGTTGGGCCCGGCGCACCAACCAGTTGTAAAGTAGTTTTCAACTAGTTGCTTTAGCTGCAGGGTATTTAGTCGAAATCAACGAATAAAATTACAAAAATTCAATAAGTGATTTTTTTAAATAAAATAATTTGTCGAAGTACTGTGCATGGCGTAGTCGGGACTTGGGTTGGCGTAGCCCAGGTTTATTTTTTTAAGCGCGGCTGCAGGCCGTCTCCGCAGAAGGGTTTACTACGCAGAACTACTGTGCATGGCGTAGCCGGTGTTGGATTGAACCTGTACAATGATACCAATTTTGTAGATTGAGTAGTTTGGAAAATATATGCGATTCTAAATGTACGATTTTATCCTGCAGCGCTTTCTTAAATATTTTTGAAATAATATTCTAAAATCTATATATATAAAAATGAAATAGTGTATAATTGTAACGCTAAAACTCGAAAACGGCTGAAACAAATGAAATACTTCCTTTGGGGGATTTGTTTGTTATTACCACGCGCAGGTCATGTCTTAAAATCAGAACAAAATATTAAGGGGGCGTGGCACCTCCCATACAAACTGAATTTTTCAAGTTGAATATCTTCAAAAGTGTTTAAGGTAGGGACATGAAAATTGGTACAGAGCTACAGGATAACAGCACCACTCTCACCTATAAATCCGGGGTTATCCAATAAGGGGGCGTGGTACCTCCCATACAAACTAAATTTTTTAAGCAGAATATCTGTGAAAGGGTTCAAGGTAGGGACCTGAAAATTGGTATAGACTAATATGGTATCAAAAGCCTTCTTACACAAAAAAGAAGGGGTAATCGGAAAAGGGGGCGTGGCACCTCCCAAACAAACTGAATTTTTCAAGGTGAATATCTTCAAAAGTGTTTAAGGTAGGAACATGAAAATTGGTATAGAGCTATTGGATAACAACACCATTCTCACCCATAAAACTTGGGGTTATCGAAAAAGGGGGCGTGGTACCTCCCATACAATCTATATATATAAAAATGAAATGGTGTTCAGTCGTTACGCTAAAACTCGAAAACGGCTGAACCAAATCATATACTTCCTTTAGGGGGTTTGTTTGTTTGTTTGTTTATACAAACATTTTTCTTCAAGGTGAATATCTCTAAATGGGTTTAAGGTAGGGACCTGGAAATCGGTACAGACCTATAGGATAACAACACCATTCTCACCCATAAAACTGGGGGTTAACCAAAAAGGGGGCGTGGCACCTCCCATACGAATGAAATACTTCATAGTCGATATCTCTGGAAGTATTCATGTTAGACCACTGAAATTTGGTAAGGGATTATATGAGATCAACCCCTACCACCTCCAAAAAAGCTGGGGATAACGAAAACGGGGGCGTGGCACCTCCCATACAAATGAAATATTTCTTAGTCGATATCTCTGGATGTATTCATGTTAGACCACTGAAATTTGGTAAGGGGTTATATGAGATCGATACCTACCACCTCCAAAAAAACTGGGGATAACGAAAAAGGGGGCGTGGCACCTCCCATACGAATGAAATACTTCATAGTCCATATCTCGGGAAGTGTTTAGGTTAGACTACTGAAATTTCTTGAGGAGTTAAATAAGATTAATCCCATCATCTCCAAAAAAACTGGAGATAAAGAAAAAGGGGGCGTGGCACCTCCCATACGAAGGAAACATTTCATAGCCCATATCTCTGCAAGTATTTATGTTAGACCACTGAAATTTGGTGAGGGTTTATATGTGATCGATCCCTAATACCTCCCAAAAAACTCGAGTTAACGATAAAGGAGGCGTGGCACCTCCCATACGAATATAATACTTCATAGTCCATATCTCTAGAAGTATTTAGGTTAGACCAGTGAAATTTTGTGAGGAGTTATATAAGATCAATCCCGGACACCTCCAAAAAAAACTGGGGATAAGGAAAAAGGGGGCGTGGTTTCTCCTATATGAAGGAAACATTTCATAGCCCATATCTCTGCAAGTATTTATGTTAGACCACTGAAATTTGGTGAGGGTTTATATGTGATCGATCCCTAACACCTCCCATACGAATGAAATACTTCATAGTCCATATCTCGGGAAGTGTTTAGGTTAGACTACTGAAATTTCTTGAGGAGTTAAATAAGATTAATCCCATCATCTCCAAAAAAACTGGAGATAAAGAAAAAGGGGGCGTGGCACCTCCCATACGAAGGAAACATTTCATAGCCCATATCTCTGCAAGTATTTATGTTAGACCACTGAAATTTGGTGAGGGTTTATATGTGATCGATCCCTAATACCTCCCAAAAAACTCGAGTTAACGATAAAGGAGGCGTGGCACCTCCCATACGAATATAATACTTCATAGTCCATATCTCTAGAAGTATTTAGGTTAGACCACTGAAATTTTGTGAAGAGTTATATAAGATCAATCCCGGACACCTCCAAAAAAAACTGGGGATAAGGAAAAAGGGGGCGTGGTTTCTCCTATATGAAGGAGATAGGGATATGGTTTAAAATAGATATAGGGATCGGGTTAGAGAAACAGACAGGAAAATAAATTTGTGGCAGGACAACGTCTGCCGGGTCAGCTAGTAATAATATGAAATGAAAATTTGGAATTAAAAATACCGCGATTTTTTATTCCAAATTTTCGCCTCCGGTGCTTTCTTAAATATTTTTGAAATAATATTATAAAATAATAATATAAAATAAAAATTTGGAATAAAAAATATAATACCCTTGTACTAGAACTAGTACGCTGGGTATAAAAATTGGATCAAAAACACCGAAAAAAGAGAGAAATATGATTGTTTTTAAATTTAATACAAAATAAAGATGTTTAAGGTTTTTTGTAGCCCACTCAATTTCCTTTAAGAATCTGTATCTATCTTTGTTGTACATGGATATTTGCATTTTTGCCAATTTTTGAAAGAAAAAATGGGAAATCGAAAAAAAACATGCTAATTTTTGAAGCTAGAATACTAGAAAACGGCTAGTCTGAGAAAATTTTGGTCAATGCAAATTTGGTAGAAAATTCGATTTCCTTCAAAAATATGTTCATGTAAATGGTGTTTTACAACAATGCTTGTCGTTTTAGACTTTAATTAAAAAATCTGAAAAAATCACAGTAATTTTTTTCACCTTTCTTAAAAAGAAAATCAATATAATTTTTGAAAAAGACGAAATTTTGAATTTTTGGCTCAGTCTATTGTATATGTAGTAGAAGCAGACGTCCTGTTTAAATGTGAGCTCATCTTTCTTGGCCTTCACATTATCTCTCCCTTTTCTCTTCATTCCCGTCTTTTCTGCTACCACGCCCCTCTTCCCCTATATCTCATTCGTATTGGCCACTGTGAATTTAGGCATAATTGTACCCACGTACCGAATTTGAAGGAAAACGCACCATGTATAAAATATTTTCGAATTGTTCGGTTCCCTGGTTCACTTCCCGGAAGTAAGAAATTGTGAATCTAAACCATTCTTGGATACACCTTATTCATATTTCGCTATTTCGGAATTTTAGAAGTTAACTTCTTTCAGGTACATTGGCTATACGCGGTTTTTTTTGATGAGGGATTGCATTGTCATCGGGTTCTGACAATGTGTCAAGTTTCAAGTCTGTAGCTTACCGATAAGTTACTCAGGAATTTAGTCAAAAGTCGATCACAAGATTCCCAACTTCAAAATAATTTTAGAAATATCTCGATCCGTGCGAAACCTACCGGAATTTTTTGATAAGATATTGTATTGTCACCGGGTTCTGACAAATGTGTCAAGTTTCGAGTCTCTACCTAACCTGAAAGTTACTCAAAAATCGATCGCAAGATTCCCCCGGTGATTGAAAATTTGTTTAAGATTTACAATTATATCAACCAGCGTGACACCTATCGGAATTTTGAGTTTTACAAATTCTATTGTCACTGTGCCTTCAATTTAATGCCAAGTTTTAAGTTCCTAGGCTACCAGGAAGTTAGTCAAAAGTCGATTGAAATCCCCAACTTTAAACGAATTTTCGAAATAGCTTAATTCGTGCGTCACCTACCAGATTTTTTTTGATGAGATATTGCATTGTCACCGGATTCTGACAGATGTGTCAAAATCGTGCGATTTTCAATTCCAAATTTTCATTTCATATTATGATTTTAGAATATTATTTCAAAAATATTTAAGAAAGCGCCGCAGGCGAAAATTTGGAATAAGAAATCGCGCGATTTTTAATTCCAAATTTTCATTTCATATTATGATTTTTTAATATTATTTCAAAAACATTTAAGAAAGCGCCGAAGCCGAAAATTTGTAATAAAAAATCGCCCCATTTTTATTTCCAAATTTTCATTCATATTATTATTTTAGAATATAACTAGCAGACCCGGCAGACGTTGTCCTGCCGAAACATTAACTTTTTTTCATTTATAAAATGTCATTTCAGCTTCACAACCTTCTTCCCGTCCACCCCACCGTCATCCTTCCATACCTTTTTCTCTTTTCATATTGTTGAGTTTGGAGATTGCTCGAATGCGGATGTCTTTTAATTTGCTCTCGCAAAAGCATCTGAAGGTAATGGCCTAATGCACGCTTGCTTTGCTGGCTTTGCGTCGAGAAATGTCAAAATTCTTTTGAGCTCTACTGAAATGTATGAAAGTTAGCCCAGTGGCAGCCTTACTTTGCTTGCTTGAAACGCTTCAAAGCGTCGAATAGCTCAAATCTCTATTTGACAGCGCTTTACACGCTTCGCTGTTTGTCTTGTTGTTGTCTTGTTTGTCTCATCCTGTATTTTTGACAACTTTTGTAGCTTCTATTGGGCCATAGAAGCTTTAAAAGCAAAGCAAGGTACTCACAAACCTTTAATTTACAAAGCGCAAGCGATATTAATTTCAATAAAATCCACAATTCTATTGACAAAATAAAATATCTATTATATAAGATTTTTTGGCATCATCATGGCGTACAGTGCACTGTGCACAGTGGTCCCGATTCCATTTTTTTGGCATAAATTCAACCAATGCAGCTACGCAGTTGAAAGTTGACAAATCCTATAGCAATAGCATATGGAAGAAAACTAGCAAATATCTGATGAATCAGACCACGCCCACCGTGACTGGCAGTAGGGTGTCCCTTCCAGGTATGAAAAAAAATTTCCTTTTGAGATACGATATCGCAAAAGATGTCTAAATTTGCTTAATTGAATACATGTTAAGGTAAATATCAAATAAATCAGCTAATTTAAATTTCTAAAAACCAATTTAGACACTAATAGGGTGTGTCGAAATACTTTTTTGAGGTTTTTTTTTTTTACACAAGACCCCTTAAAACTTGCGTGTTTCATAGCAGATTACGAATAGCAGATTACTGAAAAATCAATAAATTCGTTCAAATGTAAAATCCGCAAATTTAACACATTCTGTGCCAGTGAGTCACCGGTGCGCACAACTAAAAACTTACCTTAAATAACAAGTAAATGTACGTCACTTACCATGACATGAAAACATCTCAAAAGCGTCGTATTATTTTAGTCCTGATAAAAAATTCCTTTATAATTCAGAGCGTAATATTGTTTTTCTTTTTGGTATTTGTGTTAATTTTTTAATTATTATTAAATATTTATTAATTTTTCTGAACAAAAGTAAACACCAAATTAAAAGTTTGTACTAAATATACAAAAAAAAGAAAATAAACAAAATAATATCTCGTCGCTCCCAACGAAGACTAGCACAGTTCAGTTAGCGTGGAAGACTAACACACTTCGTTCTCTGCGTGGAAGACTAGCACAGTTCGTTGTTACTAGACTTTACACCAAGGTCTGAAACCGATTAAAATAACGTTCGGGTTACGGTTTCGGTTTTGCAACGTGTTTCGGTTTCGGTTCCGGTTTCGTTCTTCAACATTTATTTCGGTTTCGGTTACGGTTTCGGTTACCAAATAAAAACACAAACAAAATTAATTTTACTACTAAAATAGTCAAGTACCTATGTAGCTTCGAAATAGATCTGAATTTTCATAACTTTTTCCTGCTGCCATGATGGGATTTCTCTAATATAATAATAAATTTTATTAACGCTATGCATGGATGAAATTTCTGCAAAACAAATTCGTAGAATTAACTCTACTTTTTTATTAGAAAAATATTAAATGAAATGTATAAATCGCCAAAAACATTAATATGAGTGGTGCTTTCTGAGTCAAGCCTGAACATTTCGTTTTCGTATCTCGTAAATTTTTTTCGGTCGCTTCATTCAACTATAATCAAATTTCCTCTTTCGGAATTTTTATACTAAGGTTAAAACGCGTATTTTGTAACCTTGCTCGACAATCCTCCCTGAAAGTTTTCAGAGTACCTGTTTGTGCCCACTTAAAGAAGTGATACATTAAAAAAATTCAAAACCGTTTGGAACCGGTTCCGGCTTTTGAAACGGTTTCGGTTTCGTTCTTTTCCAGATCAAAATAACGGTTACGGTTTCGGTTTCGGTTTTGAAAAATGAATCGGTTTTAATCGGTTACGGTTACGGTTTCGGTTTCGGTTTCAGTCCTTGCTTTACACAATCTTTTTCTCCAATTTTAATCACCATATGCCACTTCTGATGTTTTCTTTTGAATCTTTCAATATCTCCCTTGAATTTTTTGAAAAAATCTCTTAATATAAGTGTGAAAATTTGTAATTTGTTTGTTAATTTCTAGAATTTTTCGTTTTGTGAGACTTGCTTTTATTTTTTCAAACACCCACTTCGCGATTGATTCCTTTTTTTCCATTTGATACCCAAATGTCGAACAATTCGGAATTACTGCGATAGAAGTTAACTGGAAAAAAATCGAATTTTTTAAACACGGCTATGAACGGCTATCAAATATCTACACGGCTTTATTAAATACACTTTACTAAATAATATAGCCTCTTTACTTTTGTGAATCATTGTGCAGTTATATTACTTTTTGTGTACGAAACACAAAAGTAAAAAAATTTTTTTAACATAAAATACCCTTCGCAAAGCATTTCAAGCTACCCTAATCAGGGGCGTCACGTTTTTTGAAGTCGGTAATTTCTTATATGTAGTCGGCATTTTTGACTAAATTTCTTATATGTAGTAGGCATTTTTGACTATATTTCTTACATGTAGTCGGCATTTTTGACTAAATTTCTTACATGCAGTCGGCATTTTTGACTAAATTTCTTATATGTAGTCGGCATTTTTGACTAAATTTCTTATATGTAGTAGGCATTTTTGACTATATTTCTTACATGTAGTCGGCATTTTTGACTAAATTTCTTACATGCGGTAGAGGAGTCGGAGATGTCCGACTCGGAAAGTATGGTATCTGCCACGTCAAATGGCGAACGAGCAGTGAACAGCTCGGAGATGGGAGACAGCCTGCTGGACGGGGAGGACCTCAACGTCACAGTGATAGCAGCTAGTCCTGAGCGCACCAATGACAATACTGCCACAGTTAGTAAGATCTCGGCTACGCCAAATCGTGGTCTGAACAAATCGTCGTTGAAAGATAAGCCTCCAGACGAGGTGGAACTCGACGATACGGCGGTGGCAGGGAAGTCTGAGCGCTCTCATGTTGGTGGTGATTCAGATAAACCTGCACAAATCTAAAGCAGCCCCGGCTGCTTTAATCAGTCGTCTCTCTAAAGGCGACATAGATGTGGTCCTCATCCAAGAACCCTGGGTAAACAGCTCAAGGATTTGCGGTTTGGGGATTAAGGGTTTTAAGCTAATCCAAGCCAGCGAGGTCGGCAGGGTTAGAGCCTGTATTCTGGTTAAGTCTGAGCTGAATGCTTTTCTCTTGCCCAACTATACCAATGGTGACGTTACAGCTGCCAGTTTAACAGTCGACAGTACCAGTCTGACGATGGCATCGGTTTATTGCCCTACGACGCCGAAGAACCTCCGCCACAGAGGGAGGTAAAAGACCTGGTGGCAAATTTTTCCATGGGTCATCTTATTATCGGAACTGACGCCAATGCTCATCACGTCCAGTGGGGAAGCTCCGATATCAATGCTAGAGAAGAGTCGTTGTTTGATTATTTGTTAACAACTAACCTGGTAGTTTGCAACGTGGGTAACGAACCTACGTTTATTACTAAAACCCGTAGGGAGGTAATAGATCTCACTATTTGCAGCGAAGGCGCTTATGAGTGGGTCAGAAAATGGCGCGTTCTCGATGAGCACTCATTCTCCGACTACCGGTACGTAGAAATAGTTCTAGACTTTTCTGTTGAGCAGCCGGTTATGAAACGCAACCCACGTAACACTAACTGGCAGCTACACAATGAAATACTATCTAGGGACTTGCCAGCACTGCCCCCACAAGTCCCCTCATCAGTAGGGGAGTTGGAGGATCTGGTAAAGACCTTTACAACGGCGCTCTCGAATGCCCTAGAGCAGGCTTGCCCAGTGCCAAAACCACGCGGTAAACATAGGCCGCATTGGTGGTCCTACGACCTGGACTCGCTCCGTAAATCATGTAGGACACAATTTAATAACGCCAAGAGCCTTGGCACGGAGACTCAATGGCTCGAATATAAAGTTAAACTCAGGGCCTACAAAAACCTCTGAGGCAGGCGAAGAGAGTATCGTGGAGAAATTTCTGCACTGGGGTCGAAAATGTCGACGATACAGCGAGACTTAGACGAGTGCTCTCAAAAACTCAAACAGCCACAAGCTATTTGCGCAAACCTGACGGATCCTGGACCAGCACGGAGAGGGAAACCCTAGAGCTGCTCTTGAATACGCACTTCCCAGGGAACTTGCATTAGAAACCCCTAGCACCTACAACAAACCTGGCTGTACACATACCCATCACGGAGGAAAAGGTTAGGTGGGCGGGTAAAAGCTTCGAACCGTTCAAGGCTGCCGGGCCAGACGGGATTATTCCCGCACAACTCATAAACACGCTGGAGACATCAGCCAAATGGCTGGTATTTCTCTATACGGCCTGCCTGGCTCTTAGCTACATTCCGTGCTCCTGGAGAAGTGCCACGGTAGTGTTTATTCCTAAGGCGGGGAAGGCGTCTCATTACGAGCCCAAGGACTATAGGCCGGTCAGTCTCTCATCCTTTGTGCTCAAAACCTTCGAGAGGATAATAAATGGCTACCTCTCCTCTACTATTGATAGCAACCTGATCTGTAGCTATCAGCATGCATATACCAAAGGGAAATCTACAGAAACTGCGCTTCACAGCCTAGTTTCTGTTATTGAAAAATCGCTGTATGAAAAGGAGTACTGTCTTGTGGCCTTTTTAGATATTGAAGGAGCCTTCAACAACATAAGCCCTGATGCTATAAACACCGCTTTAAGCAGGTCTCTTATTGGACTTATTGATCTACTGCTAGGGGGCAGACGCATAGTTTCATCACTGGGCTCTGTTGACTTATCACGCTATGTCACAAGGGGAACGCCTCAGGGTGGTGTTATCTCCCCGCTTCTATGGAACCTCACTGTCAACTCGATGCTGCGAGACACAAGCTGGGGGCGGAAAGGTAGTGGCATATGCAGATGTCTTAGCTAGACATTGAGGGAAATTGTAGGGCAGACAAACTTGCGAGGCAGGGCACGACCAAGCAGGTTCTTCGCGATAAAGAGCGCTTATGTATGCCGTTTGCCACATGGCAGCTTATGCTGAAGGAGTACACACTCCGCCAAGCCAACGAAAGATGGCTGCAATCTCCAGGATTCCGGATATCCAAAGAAACCTGGCCGAAATGGGATCATAAAAGATCAAGACAAATTTATGCCCTAAGGAGAAGAGAAATCTCCATATTAATAGGAGTATTAACTGGGCACTGCCTCATTGGTAGGCACGCAGAAAGACTTGGTGTGCCCTACCGACGATGCTGTAGGAGTTGTAAGGATGATGAGGAGGAGGAAACGGTGGAGCACCTCATCTGCAACTGCCCGGCTTTAAGTGGCGCGAGAATGCGCTTTTTGGGAGTTCCCTTCCTGGTCAGCCTACGCCAGGTCACGGAGCTGGACATAAAGGACCTGATGGCCTTCATCAAGTGATCTAAATGGTTCGAGGAACAAGTAACGGTGTCGGTATAGGAAGGTCAGTCCCGGGATTCTGCTATGTGGAGAATTCCGCTAATACCGGGATTTTCCATATGGCAGGGTCCCGGAACGGACTTTCCTAGTGTTGGTGGTATCACAACGGGCCTTTTAATACTGGCCTAGGTGTGCCTCTGCGGCAGCCACTTGAACCTAACCTAACCTAATAATGTTACGATTGATTTGATAAACTCTATTGTACAATTGGAACCCGAGTTTTTCAAGGAGGAAGTCGAATATTTGCTTTGTGAGTTACAAATTCTTTTTGACTCATGTCGAAGTTGTAAATCTTTCGAAGATATTTCCGCGGTAGCATTCAAGTTAAAACGAGTTACTCCCTTAGCATATAAACTGGTTCGTTATATTTTGACTGCTCCTGTCACGTCAGCATCGTGTGAACGTGCCTTCAGTAAATTGAAAATAGTTTTCGACCATTTGCGCACAACAATGGGAGATGATCGTTTAAATTCGTTGATGTTGCTCTTCTCTTCAAAAGATAAAGTGGATGAAATTGACCTTTGTGAAGTTGTTGTTGTTTACTAAAACATCGCAGAGTCAAAATTTGAATTTAATTCTTCCATTTTTTTTCTTTTGTAAAATTATTTTATATATACGACGAAAATAAAGAAAGAGTAAACAAACACTGTAATTTTTAATTCATTCGGTAACATATTGCGCATTTTCACAAGTGTATTTCACTTATTTATTTTTTTTTTTATATCCATTATTATACCTATAAAAAATGTCAGCAAATTTTCGAGATCAGTCGGCATATCAGTAAGATTCACCCCCCCCCCCCCCCACGATCGGGACCTTCACGACGCCCCTGACCCTAATACACGTAGAAACATGGAAAAACTTGTTAAGAGTAAATTCTACTTACTTTTCCCTGTTTTAACCATAAAAATGTGCACTTGTTTTTAATCAAGCTTAAGTTTTCCACTCTTGAATAGTTCACAGCAAAAAAAAAATACGCAAAACTTTAATATTATTGTGGCGAAACAGCTGACTTTTTTGAACACTCAAAAGTTATAAATTGAGTTTATGCCACAAATTTTGGATTTGGGACCAATATGCAGTTTGGTCGCATACTTTTTTTTAAATAACAGCATTCGTCCTCGGTCATTGAAATTTTGAACAGGGTATGTGTCAAGTAGTTAATATACATTTAAAAAAAATTTGAAATTGGGCAACCCCTTAGACCTATAAATAATACTAGCTCTGTTATCGATAACTATATCGAAATGAACCGAAGTCTAAGTGGAAGCTGTGGTCTTCCCCATTCGTTTGATACCAATTTTGTGCGAATATTCCAAAGTTTAAACCACATTTTGACCGATAACTCTGTTATCGATAAATATATCGGAGTGAAATATGTTTTCTTCCCCATTCGTTTGAAACCATTTTTGTGCGAATATTCCAAAGTTTACCCAAACCACATTTTGAACGATAATTCTGTTTTCGATAAATATATCGAAATGAACCAAAGCCCAAATGAAAGCTGTGGCCTTCCCCATTCGTTTGATACCAATTTTGTGCGAATATTCCAAAGTTTGCCCCAAACCACATTTTGACCGATAACTCTGTTATGTTGTTGTTGTTGTTGTTAACAATGCATTGCCCTGTCTAGAGTGTATGATCATTCCGAAGATCTTCATCAAGCTCTTCTAAGGGGAGTCCAAGGAAACGTGCAGTTTCAACAGGGTTTGTCCAGAGGGACAGAGGGGTTAGAAGAGTAGGTTCAAATGAACAATTGAAGAGATGTAGAGTATCATGGGGGGTCCTACCGCATGCAGGGCATGTGTTTGAGATTGTGTCATTAAGTCTGGACAAGTAGGAGTTTAACCTTACACTATATCCAGACCTAAGCTGTGCCAGGGTAACTCTTGTCTCCCTTGGTAAGGTGCGTTCTTCTTCAGCAATATCCGGTGGAGGACTGTTCAGAACGGGGTTCACAGGTAGAGATCCGACAAAAGTATCTACCGACTCGGTGTGGATGTCGGTTAGAGCCCGCTTGTGATTCTGCAGATCAAACGGCAAGGTAATATGATGCCGGATCTCATCATAATGTTTACGGAGATGTTTCCTTATGTCTCTCGGGGGCGGATCTATGTCCAAAAGATGACGGTTTGGATGTGCTGGCTTGTGGCAGTTCAGAAGGAATTGCTTGCTCAGCATTTCCGTATGCTCTTTTACATTGAGCAGTTTTGCCTCCTGATGGAGGTGAGACTCGGAAGACATGAGGAGACATCCCGTAGCAGTTCTGATGGCAGTATTTTGGCAGACTTGTAACTTCGTCCAGTTGGTGTTATGTACATTAGGCGACCATATGGGTGCAGCATAGTCAAAGACTGGTCGGCCAATGGCCTTATATGTAGTCAACAACGTTTCTTTGTCTTTTCCCCAAGTACTGCCGGCAAGTGACTTGAGGATCTTGTTGCGACCACGTACCTTTGAGACCATTGCAGACACATGACCAGCAAATGAGAAAGTATTATCCAATGTCATCCCTAATAACTTTGGGTGGCTGACAGTTGGTAGCTTAGTGCCGTCAACGAAAATGTCTAATTCATTTCTCACCTGGTGCGTCCACGTCGTAAAAAGCGTCGCCGTTGATTTAGTCGGAGATATCGTCAGATCTCGCTCTGTGAAAAACCTGGAAAGGTCGCAGAGGTAACCGTTGATTTTATTACAGAGTTCATCAGTATAGGGGCCCTTCCCCGTCGCCATTATTGTACAGTCGTCAGCATAAGAAACGACGGAGACACCCTCTGGTGGTGGGGGCATCTTCGATAGATAGAAATTAAACAGTGTCGGGGATAGGATACCACCCTGTGGCACCCCCTGTCTAATTCGTCTTGGTTTTGATGTTGCGTTTCTAAAGTTGACCGACGCCTGCCTCCCATTCAAGTAATTAGCGGTCCATCTCTTTAACCCATCAGGTATTTGTGTTTCTAATAGATCTTGTATGAGAGTGGCATGGTTGACTGTGTCAAAAGCTTTCGACAAGTCAAGTGCCACTAACACAGTCCTGTGATTTGGTTGGTTTTGATTTAGACCGCTATTTATTTGCGTTGTAATGGCATTGAGTGCGGTGGTGGTGCTGTGCAGCTTACGGAAGCCATGTTGATGATTAGCCAGGTGCAGATTTGCGGTGTAATACGGGAGCAAAATGGACTCTAGCGTCTTCACTACCGGCGACAAAAGTGATATAGGGCGATATGAATCGCCTATGTTTGCCGGCTTTCTAGGTTTTAATAATGGAACCACTCTCGCCTTTTTCCATATTTCAGGAATGACGAAAGTGTTCAGTGAAAGATTGAATAGAGCCGCTAAGTATTTGTGTCCCTCCTGGCCTAGATGTTTCAGCATATTCATGGCAATGCCGTCGGGGCCGATGGATTTTGAGGGCTTAGCCTGTCTGATGGCTTCCTTGACCTCTGAGGCAGTGATGACAATGGACGTGTTTTGGTTTTTGTATTTACGCGCCTGTCGCATGGTTCTACGTTTAGCTCTATCGGGTGGGGAATGTAGTACAAATTGTCTACAGAAGGAGTTCGCACATCCCCTAGGGTCCTTCTTCACCCTGTCACCGAAAGTAATATCTACTTTATCCTTGTGTTGTGTTGGATTAGATAGAGCTTTGACCGTAGTCCATAATTTGCCAACACCGTCAGAGAGGTTGCATTGCTCTAGGTGTTGTTTCCATTTGGCCAGTTTGTGTTTATCGACCAACCTACGAATTTCCGCGTTGAGATCCCTTATACGGGGGTCTGCGGGATTGAGACTTCGCACTTCATCTCTTTCTCTAGCCATGGCCGCTGCCTCCGCGGGGAAATTTGGTCTTATTCGGGATATTCGACCCGCAGGAATGAAGCGTCTAGAGGCCAAGTCAATGATGTTGCGGAAGTCTCGTTCGCCTTTGCGTACGTCCGTAGGAATGGATAGAGCAGCCAAGGATTCGTCCGTATATGTCTGAAAACTGTCCCAGTCCGCCTTGGTAAAGTTGATGTATGTACCATGCTCAGGTGTTATAAAGTCCGTCGGTCGTTCGATGGTAATGACTATTGGGAGATGGTCAGACGCCAACGTGAGTATGGGTCGCCAATTGGTGTTGTTCAATAGTCCTGCACTTACGATAGAAATATCTGGCGAACTATAGCAGTTACCCGATACTCTCGTTGGGGCGTCTCCGTTCAATGTACAGAAAGCCGTATCATCTATTTGTTCTGCGAGTACATGCCCCCTACTGTCTGCTGGCAAGTTTGAGTGCCACATGTCGTGGTGCGCATTGAAGTCGCCCAGGATCACGCGGTTATCTCCTCGTAATAGCAAGCTAATGTCGGGGTGATAACCGGTGGGGCAACTTGAGACAGGGGGTATGTAGATGTTAATGATTTGCAGATCGACATCTCCTGTACGGATGGTAATACCTTGGCTTTCTAAGATATCATCCGTTCCTTCGATGTCGGTATCAAATAGATGATACTGTACAGAGTTGTGCGTTATGAACGCTAGACCACCTCCCAGACCTCCTGTTACTCTATGACGGTCTTTCCGGTGAATGTTATATCCGCCATAGGTAATGAGGTCCGACCTTGGACTGAGCTTGGTTTCTTGGATTGCGGCAAGTTTTATGTCATATTGCGTCATCAAATTGGTTATCTCTGCGATCTTACCAGTTAATCCGTTACAGTTGTGCTGTAAGATTTGGAAGTGCGCCGGTGGGGTCGATGTCGAGTTAACCAAAGGCGTGAGAGACGTATGTGTTCGCCCAGGTGTTGGTAGGCGAAGACCAAGGCTGTGCCTCAGCCTAGTTAGCTGTGGACCTGGTGTAACCGGGTTGGCTGGCGTCGTAGGCTGAGGCGTGTTACAGCCTGGTGCGATGAACGCATCCGTCCAAAGATTCCTGTTAGCGAGCCCAGAGCATAGATGCACGTGGCATTGGCCTAAGCAGTTATTGCATTTGACCGATGACGCGAGCGTGTATAATCTTTGCCGACAAACAGTACACGTCGAGACAGGTGCAAGAAGATGTTGATCCTGACTCACGTGTAAACGGGAGGGGGGGTGTAACAAAGAAACAGACAGAGACTGATGCTCGGAGTTGCTCATGTCTAAACTGCTCCGGTGGGAGCAAGAGAGCTGCTGCGCGTGATGTTGACGCCGTAAGGCACGAGCAACAGTCTGGAATTTGTGTGGCGGGTATAGCAGAAATTCTGCTAGTCGTTAAGACATTATTATTATTATTATTAGTATTGCTACTAGAAGGTGGCGGTAGGGGTGCGCTTGAACGGCGCTTACCGCGGGACGCCCGACGGCGCAAACAACAAGGGGCCACGAAAGTACTAAAGAAAGTACGGGGTCTGTGGATGTTAAGGTTAAGCCCTGAACATCCAGATTTATGGAGCCATCTCTTACACGAGAAGCATTGCACAGAATGCGACCGTTTAATATATATTTTTTTGCAACAGACACTGCATATCCATTCTTTTGGTCCGGGGTTCGGCTCAACGCCCGCCCGTAATAAAAGAATATCTTGCAGCCCTGCTGCAAGGGGGGAGGATGATAGTTTCGGAATGGGACAAAACATACTAAACAGGGTTACATTGAAAGTGACAGTCCTTGGCCGAGGTAAAACCCCGGGTGGTTCCACTGCGCAGAGATCCATGGCGATGTCCTGGGTTTTCTGCTCTGAGAAGTGACTGTACATAGGGAACCATAACTCTGTTATCGATAAATATATCGAAATGGAACAGAGTCCAAATGAAAGCTGTCGTCATCCCCTTTCGTTTGATACCAATTTTGTGCGAATATTCCAAAGTTTACCCGAAACCACATTTTGACCGATAACTCGGTTATTGCTAAATATATCGAAATGAAACAGAGTCCAAATGAAAGATGTGGTCATCCCATTTCGTCTGATACCAATGTTGTGCGAATATTCCAAAGTTTACCCGAAACCACATTTTGACTCTGTTATCGATAAATATATCGAAATTTAATGATGCCTGTTGCAGATTTTATACTCTTAAGAATTTGTCTGCAAAATTTCGTAAAGATCGGGGCATTGGTTCAGACGTTAAAGAACCACAAACATCTGCTGTCAGTCACAAGCTTACATTTTTATATATTAGTAAGATAAGATAAGATAAGATTTCAAAAATATTTAAAAAAGCGCCGCAGGCGAAAATATGGAATAAAAAATTGCGCGATATCTAATTCCAAATTTTCATTTCATATTATGATTTTAGAATATTATTTCAAAAATATTTAAGAAAGCGCCGCAGGCGAAAATTTGGAATAAAAAATATTTTTGAAATAATATTCTAAAATCATAATATGAAATGAAAATTTGGAATTAAAAATCGCGTGATTTCGACACATCTGTCAGAATTCGGTGACAATGCAATACCTCATAAAAAAAATTCTTGTAGGTGACGCACGAATCAAGCTATTTCGAAAATTCGTTTGAAGTCGGGAATTGCAGTCGACTTTTGACTAACTTCTTGGTAGCCTAGGGACTTACAACTTGACATTAAATTGAGGGCACACACACAATACAATTTGTAAAACTCAAAATTCCGATAGGTGTCTGCTGGTCGATATAATTGTAAATCTTTAAACAATTTTCAACCACCTGGAGAATCTTGCGATCGATTTTTGGGTAACTTTCAGGTTAGGTAGAGACTCGAAACTTGACACATTTGTCAGAACCCGGTGACAATACAATATCTTATCAAAAAATTCCGGTAGGTTTCGCACGGATCGAGATATTTCTAAAATTATTTTGAAGTTGGGAATCTTGTGATCGACTTTTGACTAAATTCCTGAGTAACTTATCGGTAAGCTACAGACTTGAAACTTGACACATTTGTCAGAACCCGATGACAATGCAATCCCTCATCAAAAAAAACCGCGTATAGCCAATGTACCTGAAAGAAGTTAACTTCTAAAATTCCGAAATAACGAAATATGAATAAGGTGTATCCGAGAATGGTTTAGATTCACAATTTCTTACTTCCGGGAAGTGAACCAGGCGACCGATCAATTCGAAAATATTTTATACATGGTGCGTTTTCCTTCAAATTCGGTACGTGGGTACAATTATGCCTAAATTCACAGTGGCCAATACGAATGAGATATAGGGGAAGAGGAGAGATTCTGTCAGTTGCGGCCATCTTGCTCCCTGAAAAATTGTCATTCACATTCTGGGTAGCCTTTTAGCAAAATCATGTAAAAAAGTAGTTAGAAAATTAGTTTAAAATAGTAGTAGTTAGAAAAATAGTAGAGGTTAGCTTTTGGAAAATTGATGAATTTATTATTAATAACCGGCTTTAAAGATTTTTCTTCTGTGATTAGAGTATGTTATTTTCATTCTTAATCATCAGCCGAGTGTGCATGAAAGAATTGGAGGTAAATTTATTGGAAATGGTTAAATTTGGTTAGTAAAAAAGAAAAGAAATGTCAACTGAGTAAGACGTGTTTCTTCGCGCTCTAATATTATTGTGTTTTTTTCCTCGGAAAAATTTAAAAATTTACCAAAATTCGTGCATTTTCTGAGTGCGTGTATGCTGCATATTGTCTTTGTTGCCAATTTCTTTGTGCGGGTTTGCCTGTCCATCGCAGTCACCTGCTTTAGCTTAATAAAGAATTGAATATTTAACCAAAGCAAGCAAAGAAAGCAAAGCCGAAAGAGAACAAATAAGCTACCAACAACAACAATGTCGAAGAGATATCCATTGAGAGGACCGGTTTCCTCCCCTAAAACCCCACTCACGCCTACACCAACATCTACTTTACTGGATAAGCAGTTGGAAGAGTTGAGAGACTCTATTGTTAAACAGTTGACTGACGTAATGGGGCAAACCGAAGATCGTGTGATGCAGAAAATTGGTAAGTTGGCTGCTGATACAGCAAATTTGAAGCTAACGATTGCAGCATTAGAGAAGAGAGTATCAACAGTTGAGAATGCGTGCGCTGACGCTCTTATTCTTCGGAGTAGTTTAACTGCAGCTCAAGCCCAAATTAATGCACTTGAAAGCAGTGCTGTCGCCACTGACGTAGTTATTACTGGCATCCCCTCAACAGCAAGTGAGTGTTTACCTGAGCTCTTCTCAAAAATATGCAGAGCGGCTGAGCACAAAGCACCACCATTGCGCGACGCTTTTCGGCTGAGAAATGTAGGAGCCAACAAACCACAAAAGCCCAACAATTCTTCTACCATTGTAGTTAAGTTGTTTTCTGCACCTGACCGCAACCAACTACTCAAATCTGTGGCTATGTTCTGCAAAGCAAAAAAGAGATCGCTTGCGCTCTCTGATATTGATTTGCCGGGCTATGGCTCATTCTATATCCATGAAAGTTTGCCAAAAAGGTTGCGCGAGGTGATGGCCCACGCTTCAGCGCTTCGGAGGCAGAAGCAGTTAGTGTCGGTGTTTTCAATTCGCGGCAGAGTTTTTGTACGACTCAAACAAGGTGAAGAGGCCAAATCAGTGAGCAGCATTGCCGAGGTTAATGCTGTTGTTGGAAATTGAGCGCGAAATAGATTATTATTAGTTTTTATGTATGTATATGTTTTTGCTTAAGTTGCATTTGATTATACTTTTAAGTGATGGATGTAAACTTTACATACACATCGATTATTTCCCTCCTTTTTCACCTCGAAACTTATTCTTTCTTTTATCTCCGAACGTCAATCTATGTCAATCTATTTGTTTAAGTCTTCTCTACTCATTGTTTCTTTTATCTCCATTTTTCAGTCTATATCAATCTATTTGTCTATGCCTTCTCTTCTCAATTTCTCTGTCTTTACACATTTTATTTTGCTGCAGTCTCTCACATTTAAATCACAATTGTGGTTGTCATGCAATTAGCACCCTTTTTAGTCGTTCCCTCTTATTCTGATGGACCCCTGCAGGAATTCTGCCTTCAGCTTAAGAGATAGTCACAAGACGCTAATAAATATTTTGTGCAAGCGTTCTGATGGGCTTAACCCTAATCTCCTAATTTTAAAAAGTTACACAGATCGTAAAGTGAGACTCTAAAGCTCATATAGAGAAAAGTGCTTAAAAACATAGTTTTGGTAATTCATTTTATATGTAAAGATGAAGTAACGAATTGTAAAACGTTTTCAGTCATATTTATTTAATTTTTTTAAAGAGTTTTAAATATATAACATAAAAAAATTGTATTTATAAAGTAATTAAGGGCAAATTATTCATTACATTTTTCACAAATTTTCGTAGTTGTAGAATGCTGGTTACAGATATTTTTTTTTGCATTTATTACAAATTTGTTTCTGCATTTTGGATATTTTCGTTGGACAAAGATGACAGCGCTTTCGTTTCAAGGTGGCAGAAGAATAGGGTTGCGAATCAGCAGCTGGTGGTATTACAGCTTTTATGGCTGCTTGTGTTTCTGCTCGCAAATATTTGGCCGACTGTCTTTTTTGTATTTGTGACTCCACAAGACTTTCTCCCAATTCCCGCAAAAACCAATATCTTTTGTTTTCTTTTTTTCGTGCCACTCTGGATGAGTTTTTATCCAAATAATGTATGAAGCAATACCTGCAGCATCAATTAAATTCATAAAAAAGGCAAGAGGCCATCTATTACATTTTCGCTTGATCATGTATTCGTGAATTAGTTGGTCAAATGTGTCTACGCCGCCTTTGGTTTTATTATAATATTTATTGATCTCTGAAATTCGTTTTCCTTGTTCTTCAAAGACCGTATCATCATGATGCATAGTCGACATGAAAATAACTGATTTTCTTGCTTTGGGGACATGAGAGGTAATCGTTATATGTTTTTGAAACCCGTAGATTGTTGAGTTAATTTCTCGAGACTTGTTCGGCAGAAATTCTGGAGGAATATATGTTTTGTTTTTCCTTAGCGTTCCCACCAATGTTAAACCTTTACTCAGTCGACTTTCAGCTAGTTCTTTACTTGTAAAGTAAATGGGCATATAATACTTTCCAAAGTTGTGATTAACTTTATCCCAAGCATAGCGTATAGGTGCTAATTTATCCGTTTAACGGCGGATACTTCGGGTAGACTTATTGAGTACACAAAAAAGTCGTATGTGCTGCCTATCAGTAATAGTCCTGTATACGTTGAAGATATTCCAAAATTGGTTGTTGGTAATAGTGTGCTTTCGTTTACTACCAGGATTAAAAACCTAGGCTTTGTGATTAATTCTAAGCTAAGCTGTGTCGACCACGTGAATAAAGTTGTGAGCAATGTCTATTTAGTTTTGCGCAGATTAAGAATGTCTTCATCGTTTACGCCCTTAGAGACCAGAAAAAAGCTAGCCATTCAACTTATAGTGCCACATATAACCTACTCAGAGCTTGTTTATAGTCGACTTGATTCTGCTTCGTACCACAAAATTGAGGTTGCCTTTAATAACATAACGCGTTACGTGTACGGCTTAAAAAGATATGATCACATCTCTCCTTGGAAGTGCAAGGTCCTAGGATGTACCATTTTTGACTATATGGCGGCTCGGAACTGTATATTTATGTTTAACCTCATTGAATTTAAAACACCTCACTACCTCTATGAAAAACTGCAATTTTCAAGGTCGCAACTTGACAATTCCCAGATATGTTTACCTGTCTTCCTCGAGACTATTTCTTGTAAATGCTGTAAGGCTGTGGAACTCTCTTCCTGAATCTCTTAAAGGTGTCCTGAGTAGGAGCAACTACAGAGGGTTGATTCATGACCACTTCATTTCAGCGTGATTAATGTGTCTTCGAAGCAAATACGTCTTTCATCTCTTTTCTTTACTCTCACCTAATAAAAATGTCACTCCTCTCTTTATATGTAAGAATTATATTTATTCTATTTTAAGTACTTATAAACTTTGTAATTAATGGCTGATGATGTGCTTTAAAAGACTCTGTCTTACAGACATAACCACTTTATTAAATAAATTGAATTGAATTGAATTAAAATGGTAATACTATCCCTTTGGCACACTTTTTCCGATAGTATTTATGACCTGAAAACCTTACAAGGAACTTTTAGTAAAAATTTAGGTTAAGACCAAGGTCTGAAACCGATTAAAATAACGTTCCGATTTCGGTTTCGGTTTTTGCAACGTGTTTCGGTTTCGGTTCCGGTTTCGTTCTTCAAAATTTATTTCGGTTTCGGTTACGGTTTCGTTCCGGTTTCGGTTTCCTAATAAAAACAGGAAAAAAAAAAATTACTACTAAAATACTCAACTACCTATGTAGCTACGAAATAGGTCTGAATTTTCATAACTTTTTTCCTGCGGCCATGATGGGATTTCTCCAATATAATAATACATTTATTAACGCTATGCATGGATGAAATTTCTGCAAAACAAATTCCTAAAGTTAACTCTACTTTTTTATTAAAAAAATATTAAAATGGAAGCCAAATGAAATGTATAAATCGGTAAAAACATTAAAATTAGTGGCGCTTTCCGAGACAAGCCTGAACATTTCTTTTTCGGATTTCGTAAATTTGTTTCGATCGCTTCATTCAACTATAGTCAAAATGTGGCTCGAAAATCTTCCATGAAAACTTTCAGGGTACCTGTTTGTAAAAGGAAGTACCTATGTGCCCACTCACAGAAGTAAGGTATTGAAAAAATTCAAAACCGTTTGGAACCGGTTCCGGCTTTTGAAACGGTTTCGGTTTCGGTCTTTTCCAGATCAAAATAACGGTTACGGTTTCGGTTTCGGTTTTGAAAAATGAATCGGTTTTAATCGGTTACGGTTACGGTTTCGGTTTCGGTTTCAGTCCTTGGTTAAGACTGCTTTACATGAGTCGATATCCTATTCGATTTGACGTTCAATTGTGTTCAACCATCAAATACAAGTTGTCGATCGGTCGAATTACTATTATGGATCGAAAAAAAATCGACCAGGAAATCGACACTTATTTTGAGGCTAGAATACTAGAAAATGGCTAGTCGGAGAAAATTTTAGGCTATGCAGCTTTTGAAGGGATTCCGAGTTCTTACTCTTAATATGAGGTAAAGTCTGTGAAATCTAAACTAGCGATGATAGACCTCTAGCATTTAATGTTAAGATCTGTAATTTTTGCAGTAATATTTTTTCACTTTCTGAAAAATAAAATCAATATAATTTTTGAAAAAAACGAATTTTTTTTGGCCCCGTCGAATGTGTTAGTTTACTTTGCAATTTTTTAATTGCTTTACAATTTATATCCTCCTTTTTCGATTTTTCTACTACCATTTCCTTGACGAAAGAAAAAAAAAAACATTCCTCCTTTTTTATTCGCAAACGAAACCCGTACACATTTTCATATTGGGAGTGTCAATTATAAACGTCAAGGGAAGAGCAAACCTTCTTATAATTGAACCATGGGACGTCTGCTTCTACTACATATACAATAGACTGGGCCAAAAATTCAAAATTTCGTTTTTTTCAAAAATTATATTGATTTTCTTTTTAAGAAAGGTGGAAAAAAATTGCTGTGATTTTTTCAGATTTTTAAATTAAAATCTAGAGGTCTATCATCGCTAGTGTAGATTTTACAGACTTTACCTCATATTTGGTATAAGAACGACAAACCCTTGTTGTAAAACACGATTTACCTGAATATATTTTTGAAGGAAATCGAATTCCCTACCAAATTTGCATTGACCAAAATTTTCTCAGACAAGCCGTTTTCTAGTAAAAATTCTAGCTTCAAAAATTAGCATGTTTTTTCGATTTCCCATTTTTTCTTTCAAAAATTGTCAAAAATGCAAATATCCATGCACAACATAGATAGATACAGATTCTTAAAGGAAATTGAGTGGGCTACAAAAAACGTCAAACAACTTTTTTTTGTTACTTTTTCAAAACTTTTTTAGTATTAAATTAAAAAAAAATCATATTTCTGTCTTTTTCGGTGTTTTTGATCCAATTTTTATACCCAGCGTACTAGTACTAGTACAAGGGTATTATAATTTTGTTCTCATAACGGTAGTAAGTAACGGCACAAAATAATCGAGATAGATATACAGTTCCATATATGAAAGTTCTTAGGATTAAAAGAGGAGTTGATTAAGGCATATCCGTCCGTCTGTCTGTCCGTCCGTCCGTCTGTGTACAAGATAACTTGGGTAAAAATTGAGGTATTTGCCTGAAATTTGGTATACAGATTGCTTTCTGGCCAAAGTAGCTTGCTAGAGAAAATGGGCGAAATCGGATGATAACCTCTGAACTAAAAAGTTGAAAATAATTGTAAAACCCCTACACAGTAGTCTTGTGGAAAAAGCGTGGTCCGCATTACACTCTAAAAGCGTGAGTTTTAGTTTTTTTAAACTATATTTATTTTTTACTTTTTAGTCAAATGTCCTATGAAATTATCGAAATATATCGAAATCCAAATGAAACCTGCGGCCTTCCCCTTTCGTTTGATACTCATATTGTAGGGAATTTTAAGTTATTTGGGCCTCACATTTTGACGAAAACTCAGTTAGCGATAAATTTATCAAAATATATCGAAGTCCAAATGAAACTTGGGACCTTCCCCTTTCGTTTGGTACCCATATTGTAGGGAATTTTTAAGGTTTTTGGGCAATCATATATTGACCGCTAACTTAGTTATGGATAAATTTATCGAAATATATCGAAGTCCAAATGAAACCTGGGGTCTTCCCCTTTCGTTTGATACCCATATTGTAGGGAAATTTTAAGGTTTTCGGGCATCCACATTTTGACCGATAACTCAGTTATCGATAAATTTATCAAAATATATCGAGGTCCAAATGAAACCTGGGGTCTTCCCCTTTCGTTTGATACCCATATTGTAGGGAAATTTCAAGCATTTCGGGCAAGCACATTTTGATCGATAACCCAGTTATCGATAAATTTGTCGAAATATATCGAAGTCCAAATGAAACCTGGGGTCTTCCCCTTTCGTTTGATACCCATATTGTAGGGAAATTTTAAGGTTTTCGGGCATCCACATTTTGACCGATAACTCAGTTATCGATAAATTTATCAAAATATATCGAGGTCCAAATGAAACCTGGGGTCTTCCCCTTTCGTTTGACACCCATATTGTAAGGAATTTTTTAGGTTTTTGGGCAATCATATATTGACCGATAACTCAGTTATCGATAAATTAATCGAAATATATCGAGGTCCAAATGAAACCTGGGGTCTTCCCCTTTCGTTTGATACCCATATTGTAAGGAATTTTTTAGGTTTTTGGGCAATCATATATTCACCGATAACTCAGTTATCGATGAATTTATCGAAATATATCGAGGTCCAAATGAAACCTGGGGTCTTCCCCTTTCGTTTGATACCCATATTGTAAGGAATTTTTTAGGTTTTTGGGCTATCATATATTGACCGATAACTCAGTTATCGATAAATTTATCGAAATATATCGAGGTCCAAATGAAACCTGGGGTCTTCCCCTTTCGTTTGATACCCATATTGTAGGGAAATTTTAAGGTTTTCGGGCAACCACATTTTGACCGATAACTCAGTTATCGATCAATTTATCAAAATATATCGAGGTCCAAATGAAACTTGGGCAATCATATATTGACCGATAACTCAGTTATCGATAAATTTATCGAAATATATCGAGGTCCAAATGAAACCTGGGGTCTTCCCCTTTCGTTTGATACCCATATTGTAGGGAAATTTTAAGGTTTTCGGGCAACCACATTTTGACCGATAACTCAGTTATCGATAAATTAATCGAAATATATCGAGGTCCAAATGAAACCTGGGGTCTTCCCCTTTCCTTTGATACCCATATTGTAAGGAATTTTTTAGGTTTTTGGGCAATCATATATTCACCGATAACTCAGTTATCGATAAATTTATCGAAATATATCGAGGTCCAAATAAAACTTGGGCAATCATATATTGACCGATAACTCAGTTATCGATAAATTTATCGAAATATATCGAAGTGCAAATGAAACCTGGGGTCTTCCCCTTTCGTTTGATACCCATATTGTAGGGAAATTTTAAGGTTTTCGGGCAACCACATTTTGGCCGATAACTCAGTTATCGATAAATTTATCTAAATATATCGAAGTCCAAATGAAACCTGGGGTCTTCCCCTTTCGTTTGATACCCATATTGTAGGGAAATTTTAAGGTTTTTGGGCAATCATATATTGATAAAGTAGATGAAATTGACCTTTGTGAAGTTGTTGTTGTTTACTAAAACATCGCAGAGTCAAAATTTGAATTTAATTCTTCCATTTTTTTTCTTTTGTAAAATTATTTTATATATACGACGAAAATAAAGAAAGAGTAAACAAACACTGTAATTTTTAATTCATTCGGTAACATATTGCGCATTTTCACAAGTGTATTTCACTTATTTATTTTTTTTTTATATCCATTATTATACCTATAAAAAATGTCAGCAAATTTTCGAGATCAGTCGGCATATCAGTAAGATTCACCCCCCCCCCCCCCCACGATCGGGACCTTCACGACGCCCCTGACCCTAATACACGTAGAAACATGGAAAAACTTCTTAAGAGTAAATTCTACTTACTTTTCCCTGTTTTAACCATAAAAATGTGCACTTGTTTTTAATCAAGCTTAAGTTTTCCACTCTTGAATAGTTCACAGCAAAAAAAAAATACGCAAAACTTTAATATTATTGTGGCGAAACAGCTGACTTTTTTGAACACTCAAAAGTTATAAATTGAGTTTATGCCACAAATTTTGGATTTGGGACCAATATGCAGTTTGGTCGCATACTTTTTTTTAAATAACAGCATTCGTCCTCGGTCATTGAAATTTTGAACAGGGTATGTGTCAAGTAGTTAATATACATTTAAAAAAAATTTGAAATTGGGCAACCCCTTAGACCTATAAATAATACTAGCTCTGTTATCGATAACTATATCGAAATGAACCGAAGTCTAAGTGGAAGCTGTGGTCTTCCCCATTCGTTTGATACCAATTTTGTGCGAATATTCCAAAGTTTAAACCACATTTTGACCGATAACTCTGTTATCGATAAATATATCGGAGTGAAATATGTTTTCTTCCCCATTCGTTTGAAACCATTTTTGTGCGAATATTCCAAAGTTTACCCAAACCACATTTTGAACGATAATTCTGTTTTCGATAAATATATCGAAATGAACCAAAGCCCAAATGAAAGCTGTGGCCTTCCCCATTCGTTTGATACCAATTTTGTGCGAATATTCCAAAGTTTGCCCCAAACCACATTTTGACCGATAACTCTGTTATGTTGTTGTTGTTGTTGTTAACAATGCATTGCCCTGTCTAGAGTGTATGATCATTCCGAAGATCTTCATCAAGCTCTTCTAAGGGGAGTCCAAGGAAACGTGCAGTTTCAACAGGGTTTGTCCAGAGGGACAGAGGGGTTAGAAGAGTAGGTTCAAATGAACAATTGAAGAGATGTAGAGTATCATGGGGGGTCCTACCGCATGCAGGGCATGTGTTTGAGATTGTGTCATTAAGTCTGGACAAGTAGGAGTTTAACCTTACACTATATCCAGACCTAAGCTGTGCCAGGGTAACTCTTGTCTCCCTTGGTAAGGTGCGTTCTTCTTCAGCAATATCCGGTGGAGGACTGTTCAGAACGGGGTTCACAGGTAGAGATCCGACAAAAGTATCTACCGACTCGGTGTGGATGTCGGTTAGAGCCCGCTTGTGATTCTGCAGATCAAACGGCAAGGTACTATGATGCCGGATCTCATCATAATGTTTACGGAGATGTTTCCTTATGTCTCTCGGGGGCGGATCTATGTCCAAAAGATGACGGTTTGGATGTGCTGGCTTGTGGCAGTTCAGAAGGAATTGCTTGCTCAGCATTTCCGTATGCTCTTTTACATTGAGCAGTTTTGCCTCCTGATGGAGGTGAGACTCGGAAGACATGAGGAGACATCCCGTAGCAGTTCTGATGGCAGTATTTTGGCAGACTTGTAACTTCGTCCAGTTGGTGTTATGTACATTAGGCGACCATATGGGTGCAGCATAGTCAAAGACTGGTCGGCCAATGGCCTTATATGTAGTCAACAACGTTTCTTTGTCTTTTCCCCAAGTACTGCCGGCAAGTGACTTGAGGATCTTGTTGCGACCACGTACCTTTGAGACCATTGCAGACACATGACCAGCAAATGAGAAAGTATTATCCAATGTCATCCCTAATAACTTTGGGTGGCTGACAGTTGGTAGCTTAGTGCCGTCAACGAAAATGTCTAATTCATTTCTCACCTGGTGCGTCCACGTCGTAAAAAGCGTCGCCGTTGATTTAGTCGGAGATATCGTCAGATCTCGCTCTGTGAAAAACCTGGAAAGGTCGCAGAGGTAACCGTTGATTTTATTACAGAGTTCATCAGTATAGGGGCCCTTCCCCGTCGCCATTATTGTACAGTCGTCAGCATAAGAAACGACGGAGACACCCTCTGGTGGTGGGGGCATCTTCGATAGATAGAAATTAAACAGTGTCGGGGATAGGATACCACCCTGTGGCACCCCCTGTCTAATTCGTCTTGGTTTTGATGTTGCGTTTCTAAAGTTGACCGACGCCTGCCGCCCATTCAAGTAATTAGCGGTCCATCTCTTTAACCCATCAGGTATTTGTGTTTCTAATAGATCTTGTATGAGAGTGGCATGGTTGACTGTGTCAAAAGCTTTCGACAAGTCAAGTGCCACTAACACAGTCCTGTGATTTGGTTGGTTTTGATTTAGACCGCTATTTATTTGCGTTGTAATGGCATTGAGTGCGGTGGTGGTGCTGTGCAGCTTACGGAAGCCATGTTGATGATTAGCCAGGTGCAGATTTGCGGTGTAATACGGGAGCAAAATGGACTCTAGCGTCTTCACTACCGGCGACAAAAGTGATATAGGGCGATATGAATCGCCTATGTTTGCCGGCTTTCTAGGTTTTAATAATGGAACCACTCTCGCCTTTTTCCATATTTCAGGAATGACGAAAGTGTTCAGTGAAAGATTGAATAGAGCCGCTAAGTATTTGTGTCCCTCCTGGCCTAGATGTTTCAGCATATTCATGGCAATGCCGTCGGGGCCGATGGATTTTGAGGGCTTAGCCTGTCTGATGGCTTCCTTGACCTCTGAGGCAGTGATGACAATGGGCGTGTTTTGGTTTTTGTATTTACGCGCCTGTCGCATGGTTCTACGTTTAGCTCTATCGGGTGGGGAATGTAGTACAAATTGTCTACAGAAGGAGTTCGCACATCCCCTAGGGTCCTTCTTCACCCTGTCACCGAAAGTAATATCTACTTTATCCTTGTGTTGTGTTGGATTAGATAGAGCTTTGACCGTAGTCCATAATTTGCCAACACCGTCAGAGAGGTTGCATTGCTCTAGGTGTTGTTTCCATTTGGCCAGTTTGTGTTTATCGACCAACCTACGAATTTCCGCGTTGAGATCCCTTATACGGGGGTCTGCGGGATTGAGACTTCGCACTTCATCTCTTTCTCTAGCCATGGCCGCTGCCTCCGCGGGGAAATTTGGTCTTATTCGGGATATTCGACCCGCAGGAATGAAGCGTCTAGAGGCCAAGTCAATGATGTTGCGGAAGTCTCGTTCGCCTTTGCGTACGTCCGTAGGAATGGATAGAGCAGCCAAGGATTCGTCCGTATATGTCTGAAAACTGTCCCAGTCCGCCTTGGTAAAGTTGATGTATGTACCATGCTCAGGTGTTATAAGGTCCGTCGGTCGTTCGATGGTAATGACTATTGGGAGATGGTCAGACGCCAACGTGAGTATGGGTCGCCAATTGGTGTTGTTCAATAGTCCTGCACTTACGATAGAAATATCTGGCGAACTATAGCAGTTACCCGATACTCTCGTTGGGGCGTCTCCGTTCAATGTACAGAAAGCCGTATCATCTATTTGTTCTGCGAGTACATGCCCCCTACTGTCTGCTGGCAAGTTTGAGTGCCACATGTCGTGGTGCGCATTGAAGTCGCCCAGGATCACGCGGTTATCTCCTCGTAATAGCAAGCTAATGTCGGGGTGATAACCGGTGGGGCAACTTGAGACAGGGGGTATGTAGATGTTAATGATTTGCAGATCGACATCTCCTGTACGGATGGTAATACCTTGGCTTTCTAAGATATCATCCGTTCCTTCGATGTCGGTATCAAATAGATGATACTGTACAGAGTTGTGCGTTATGAACGCTAGACCACCTCCCAGACCTCCTGTTACTCTATGACGGTCTTTCCGGTGAATGTTATATCCGCCATAGGTAATGAGGTCCGACCTTGGACTGAGCTTGGTTTCTTGGATTGCGGCAAGTTTTATGTCATATTGCGTCATCAAATTGGTTATCTCTGCGATCTTACCAGTTAATCCGTTACAGTTGTGCTGTAAGATTTGGAAGTGCGCCGGTGGGGTCGATGTCGAGTTAACCAAAGGCGTGAGAGACGTATGTGTTCGCCCAGGTGTTGGTAGGCGAAGACCAAGGCTGTGCCTCAGCCTAGTTAGCTGTGGACCTGGTGTAACCGGGTTGGCTGGCGTCGTAGGCTGAGGCGTGTTACAGCCTGGTGCGATGAACGCATCCGTCCAAAGATTCCTGTTAGCGAGCCCAGAGCATAGATGCACGTGGCATTGGCCTAAGCAGTTATTGCATTTGACCGATGACGCGAGCGTGTATAATCTTTGCCGACAAACAGTACACGTCGAGACAGGTGCAAGAAGATGTTGATCCTGACTCACGTGTAAACGGGAGGGGGGGTGTAACAAAGAAACAGACAGAGACTGATGCTCGGAGTTGCTCATGTCTAAACTGCTCCGGTGGGAGCAAGAGAGCTGCTGCGCGTGATGTTGACGCCGTAAGGCACGAGCAACAGTCTGGAATTTGTGTGGCGGGTATAGCAGAAATTCTGCTAGTCGTTAAGACATTATTATTATTATTATTAGTATTGCTACTAGAAGGTGGCGGTAGGGGTGCGCTTGAACGGCGCTTACCGCGGGACGCCCGACGGCGCAAACAACAAGGGGCCACGAAAGTACTAAAGAAAGTACGGGGTCTGTGGATGTTAAGGTTAAGCCCTGAACATCCAGATTTATGGAGCCATCTCTTACACGAGAAGCATTGCACAGAATGCGACCGTTTAATATATATTTTTTTGCAACAGACACTGCATATCCATTCTTTTGGTCCGGGGTTCGGCTCAACGCCCGCCCGTAATAAAAGAATATCTTGCAGCCCTGCTGCAAGGGGGGAGGATGATAGTTTCGGAATGGGACAAAACATACTAAACAGGGTTACATTGAAAGTGACAGTCCTTGGCCGAGGTAAAACCCCGGGTGGTTCCACTGCGCAGAGATCCATGGCGATGTCCTGGGTTTTCTGCTCTGAGAAGTGACTGTACATAGGGAACCATAACTCTGTTATCGATAAATATATCGAAATGGAACAGAGTCCAAATGAAAGCTGTCGTCATCCCCTTTCGTTTGATACCAATTTTGTGCGAATATTCCAAAGTTTACCCGAAACCACATTTTGACCGATAACTCGGTTATTGCTAAATATATCGAAATGAAACAGAGTCCAAATGAAAGATGTGGTCATCCCATTTCGTCTGATACCAATGTTGTGCGAATATTCCAAAGTTTACCCGAAACCACATTTGAAGATATTCAACTTGAAAAATTCAGTTTGTATGGGAGGTGCCACGCCCCCTTAATATTTTGTTCTGATTTTAAGACATGACCTGCGCGTGGTAATAACAAACAAATCCCCCAAAGGAAGTATTTCATTTGGTTCAGCCGTTTTCGAGTTTTAGCGTTACAATTATACACCATTTCATTTTTATATATATAGATTTCATTTTTATATATATAGATGATATGAAGACATGCATGGATGAAGGGGGTATCTCGCATTTTGAGTGAAACGAGAAAATCGGCTTTAAAGTTTTGCTTAAACATTTGAGGTTTTTTCGAATCTTTATGGAAAACTGACAAAAAAATTATGCAAAGCCATAAAAGACGTTGCAAAATATGCAATAAAAAGCATAAGTTTATATTTAGTGTTTTATATGAAAAAATAGGAACATACCCCCTTCTTCCACAATACATATTGAAAATTTGTGTACATACCCCCTTCATCCATGAATTATCTTCTACAATTTTCACGATAGGCAGATTCTGATAAGACAGAAATATAGATCTGCATAAACACTATTCACCAATGCCAAAAACAGAAATTGAGTGAGAATGCGACATACCTCCTTCATCCATGCATGTCTTCATATGCGTCCACATTCAAATTTACAGTAATTCATGTCAATAGGATAGTGTCCACTTTCAAATTTACAGTAATTCATGTCAATATGATAGTATATTCGAAGAATGATAGGTGGTCACTTTCAAAATTGATATTACCCACTGTTGGACGAAAAATGACAGGGTTAACTGTTAATTTGACGGCCGTTTCTTGTAGATTTTTTGTTCAGTGAAGTCATATAGCGGATAAGCGATGTTGTCTACCGCATACAAACTGTTGGAAGGCCACTAAACAAATTGAAGGTGGTTCAACCGGAGAGGCTAGCAACGTTGGGATCGGGAAATGTGTCTGATCGGTACGATCAGACTTAGGGAGGGCAGTATGGCGAATGTTCTCAAGGATCGCTCATCCTTACTTGTACTCCCACCACTAGCATCACTACGACAACTACAGCTGTTTAGGTACATGTCGCGAGAAAGAGAGAGGCGGCTCGCATATTTTCGAATGTGACACAAAGAGGAGATGGCGATAGATAAACGCTTCGAGAATAGACATTTCTAGGTGGTGAAGCTGTAGCTCCGCTAGGGTATATAAAGGCGCATAGCCAACGCACATCATTCAGTTTATTTTCAAGTGTTGTACAGTGAAGTTTGAACAGCAAATTTACCCGCGGTATTGTACTACGATTTTTAGTAGTGAATAAAGTGTACTATTTATGAAGCAGAATCTCAGTGTTTTATGTGTACGTATCGAACTCAAGGAAAATAATCGAGGAATCAGAATCGAGTTTAAACAATTGAAGCATCATCGCGAATAACGTTCTAAGTGTAATTTTTTCAAATCAGGTTTTCTTGTATTGCTCTCTTGCATTGCATTTGACACACAAAAATTGTAATAATGCATTTAAAAATAGTAGGTTAATCTAAAGTTGGAGTGTAATGGGGTGTGGTTGCTGTGCGACCTTGCCCAATCCTGACTCTTGCGTCCTCGTTCGTACACTCTGGGCAAGGTGAGCTATCTAGGCTCGCGGCAGAAAGAGAGGGAGCCCCGGTGGGGCCACTCTGACATACTTGGTTTAAGGGCTCACCGCGGTCTTTTGCGCAGCGTCTGTTCACCATGAGGTGCGGCTGCAAGCAGGCGTCTGTCTTGAAGCAAGCGGCTCGCTACATAAATGTGTAAATATTTTCCAAAAACCCCGAAACGGGTTGTGCACTGGGTTTGGGACCCGCCACGTAAAAAACTTAATTCCAATGAAAACGAATGTACCAAAGCCTCGGATGAGAACCCCCTTTAATGTTGACGAATAAGGCATAATGATTTGGATATTAGGAATTTCCGGACCCTTTCAAGGGACGGTACCGCTGCCCGACTGGTTGATGACCTCGTAGGCGCAAAGGCCGACATCACCACCCTGCAGGAAATGCGATGGACGGGGCAAGGAAAGACGACCATCGGTCCTACTACTACTATACTGGCCAGGCACGCGACAAAGCGCGTGGTGTAGGATTCGTGGTGGGAAAGAGACTTCGCCGCCTAGTATTAGCATTCACTCCTGTGGACGAGCGTCTCGCTGCGATCCGCATCAAGGCGGGGTTTTTAAACATAACATTTATCTGCGCCTATGCGCCGACTGAGGAGACGGACGACGCAGAGAAGGACTCCTTCTACGATAAACTTGAACAGACTTATGATCGCTGCCCCCTGCATGATATCAAAATCGTGCTCGGCGACTTTAATGCCAAGGTGGGCAAGGAAGGAGTCTTTGGTCCTACAGTTGGAAAATTCAGTCTCCACGATATAACATCCCCCAACGGCACTAGGTTGATTGACTTTGCCGCTGCTCGTAATATGGTCATCAGTAGTACCAGGTTCCAACATAAGCGAATACACCAAGCCACATGGCGGTCCCCTGATAAAAGAACTAGAAAGCAGATTGATCATGTCATGATCGACGGTAGACACAGCTCCACCGTTCTGGACGTGCGTACCCTAAGTGGTCCCAATATCGACTCGGACCATTATCTTGTTCGGCGAAGAAAGTGCGCACAGTAACGGAAGGAAAGTTTGACGTCGAGAAGCTGCGCACAACACAGACAGCTGATAATTTCTCCACTCGACTCTCACACCTGCTATCGGAGAGCAATCCCCGACCTAACAATGTTACCGAGCAATGGAAGCATATCTCTAACTCATTACGTACCGCCGCTGAGGCCCGAAAGAACAACTGGTGCGATGAGGAATGTAGCACTGCCTCGGACAAAAAGGACGCTGCATACAGGGAGTCGTTGCGAATGGGCGCAACCCGCAGTGTATGGCAACGCTATAGTGAGGCGAGGAAGGAAGAGAGATGCATTTTCAGAAAAAAGAAACGTGAAGCCGAAAGGCATGAGTGTGAGGAGCTTGAGATGCTGGTTGACAGGAATGATGCCCGAAAATTCTATGAGAAGATCCGGCGGATGACGGAAGGTTTAAAGACCGGGGCAAGTTCCTGTAAGGACAATAATGCGACCTGGTAACCGACGTTCAGAATGTACTTAAATTATGGAGGGAACACTTCTCCTCACTGCTAAATTGCGAGGGAGACGTCGAACCCGATACCCCAATCCCTGAAGATGGAAAAGTCGTCCCACCACCTGACTATGATGAAGCTATATCCCAGCTCAAAAACAACAAATCGCCTGGGAAAGACGGACTACCCGCCGAGCTGTTCAAACACGGAGGCGAAAAGCTGGTGAAAAGCATGCATCAGCTCTTATGCAGAATATGGTCAGATGAGTGCATGCCTCCAGATTGTAATTTAAGTGTGCTCTGCCCAATCCACAAGAAAGGCGATCCCGCTATCCCCACCAACTACCGCAGAATCTGTCTTCATAATATCGCATACAAGGTTCTTTCTAGCGTATTGTGTGAAAGACTGAAGCCCATCGTAGACAAACTGATTGGACCTTATCAGTGTGGCTTTAGACCTGGCAAATCTATCATCGACCAGATTTTCCCGATACGCCAAATTCTGGAGAAGACCCATGATAAAAGAATCGACACTCACAATCTCTTTGTCGTTTTTAAAGCCGCTTTTGACAGCGCAAAAAGGAGTTGCCTGTATGCCGCCATGTCTGAATTTGACTTCCCTGCAAAGCTTATACGGCTTTGCCAAATGACGTTGAGCAAAACCAATAGCTCCGTCAGAATCGGGAAGGACCTCTCTGAGCCATTTTAAACCAAACGAGGCTTCAGACAGGGCGACTCCTTTTCGTACGATTTATTTAACCTGATGCAGGAGAAGATAATTCGAGCAGCAGAGCTAAACCGCAATGGCACAATCTTCTACAAGAGCGTGCAATTGCTAGCGTATGCCGATGATATTGATATCATTGGCCTTAACAACCGCGCCGTAAGCGCTGCCTTCTCTGGGCTGGATAAAGAAGCGAAAAAAGTGGGTCTTGCGGTAAACGAGGACAAGACGAAGTATCTGCTGTCATCAAAGAAAGAATCGGCGCACCTTCGCCTTGGCAGCCAATTCACCGTTGATAGCTACAAGTCTGAAACGGTGAGAAACTTCGTCTATTTGGGAACCAGCATTAACACCGAAAATAATATCAGTCTAGAAATCCAACGGAGGATCACCCTTGCCAACGAGTGTTACTTTGAACTAAGTAGGCAATTAAGAAGTAAAGTCCTCTCTCGACAAACAAAGATCACGCTCTATAAGTCTCTCATCATAACAGCCCTGGTGTACGGCTCGAAATCATGGACAGTGTCAAGAGAAGATGAGATGGCTCTTGGAGTATTTGAGAGAAAAGTTCTCCGGAAGATTTATGGTCCTTCCCGTGATGCCAACGGCGAGTATCGAAGGAAATTTTACGATGAGCTCTACGAGCTTTACGCAAACCTGACCACAGTTCAGCGGATTAAAGCCGAAGGCTCCGCTGGCTGGGTCATGTTATGCGAATGGACAAAGAAGCACCAGCGCAGAAAGTTTTCCTATCGACGCCCGAATTCGGCAGCAGAGGAAGGGGAGACCTCGACTGAGATGGAAACAACAGGTGGAGGATGACTTGAACTCCCTTAGGGTTTCCAATTGGCGTCAGTTATCGCTAAAAAGGAATGACTGGCGTGCTTTGATACTAACAAAAAAAAAAAAAATAATGGCGGCGATATACCAACAGGTTATCATAACCTCTAACGAGCTTTTTAGCCGAGCTTCTCTTTGCAACTTGTGGTGTGTTGCTTTTTAAGTTCTCCTACAAATTGGCGGGACCCACAGTTTTTTGCCGACTCCGAACGGCACTTGCAAAGCAAATGAATTTTTTGCTGAGAAGCTTCTCATGACAGAAATACACCCGGAGAGTTTGCCAAACTGCTGCCAAGGGCGACCTCGTTTAGAAAAATTATTTTTCTAAATAATTTTTGATGTTACTTTTGCCGGCCATCGAACCGCCACGACTTGGTGTAGAAGGCCGAACACTTAACCGCTACACCACGGCGGTCGCCATTTGATACGAAACGGCCAAAATCGCCTAGGCGGTTATGCGTCATTATGACGCAAGCCAAGATTAGATTTTAATCTAAAGTGACATACATTATTTTGCTAGAAGCGTCGAAAGTGATTCGTAACGGCACTGGAAGATCATAAGGAATGTATAAGGAAACAGATGAGATAAATAAATTTAAAAAATATGACTTTCGCGTTTTATTGCTCTCCTGGCAAATTCTTATTTTGTAACTTAGAACGTTATTCGCGATGATGCTTCAATTGGTTTTGGATTTTTCTAAAATCTAGAAAAACATGTTCTCAATCTCAAAATTGTAAATAATTTGACAAATTTTAAAAATTTACTTGATTTTCACTGAAATTAGTCAAAAAAGTCTTGCATTGCATTTGACACACAAAAACTGTAAAAATGCATTTAAAAATAGTAGGTTAATCTAAAGTGACATACATTATTTTGCTAGAAGCGTCGAAAGTGATTCGTAACGGCACTGGAAGATCATAAGGAATGTATAAGGAGACATATGAGATAAATAAATTTAAAAAATATGACTTTAGCGTTTTATTGCTCTCCTGGCAAATTCAATTGGTTTTGGATTTTTCATGCACGGAGAAAAATATTTTTCTAAAATCTAGAAAAATATGTTCTCAATCTCAAAATTGTATGTAAATAATTTGAGAAATTTTAAAAATTTACTTGATTTTCATTGAAATTAGTCAAAAAAGTTTACTTCAAACAACCAAGTTATTTTCTTATCAAAAACAAAACCGAAAACTTTAATGAAAAAATGTTCAAAAAAAAAAAATGTTTAATAAATACGAAAATTTTTCACTTTATTGAAGAACTATTTTCTTATTTATTTAATGAGCAACACTAGTTATAGTAATTTCCTTTATTTTATTTGCATTACAAACTCCTGTAATTTGAATATGCTTTTTATTTAACAGTTTATGGAAATACATAATTTATGTTTGCAATCACAAATTGTGGTTTTTTCACAAGCAAACTTAATACAATCAGAATGGCGCGATGATGAGAAGGTAAAGGTAAGGTCAATTAGAGGTAGAATTCGGGCCGGGACTTCCAGGCCAACTTCCTCAACCATAATAATTTTGCGTCTATGAAGCTGCAAGAAAAAATTTGTTTATTTTAAGTAATTATTTCTTATTTATTTTAGTATTTATCAAGACATGATTAAGAAAAATTGTCCAAGTTCCAAATTATTCCTCGATTTTATTGTTTGTGCCTTGTTTCTAGTAAAAAATTCGGTATTTGTTTCCTTTAACACCAACACCCAACAGCTAATAAATTAGATTGGAAATTTTTTGTATCCTTAGTACCTACCTACCTACCTACCTGGGTGAAAACACAAAAGTAGTACAACTTGATGTCATCAGTCAATCAATCGAAAAGTTTTAAAGTGACTTGATATAATACAACAGTTTATGCAAATTTAGAACCCTATTTATATATCCCCTCAATTTCAATTACATATTCTATAAGCCAGTTTGTAAAATTATGGACTAAATTCACGTATCATCAGTACCGTGGCGTGTCACAATTCCTTGAACGCTTAATAAAGTTGTCGTAAAACCAAATATCCTATATTTATTCCAATATTTCTTGTTTCTATTCATTATTTAATATCTGTTTAAGATATATTTAATAGATTTACTATTATGATCTATAATAATCTGATTAAAAAAGTGAATAAACTTTGTTATCATTTTTGGCCGTCAGTCTCCTGGGCCAGGTTAAAATGTGAAATTCTCGCAAAATATTGCCGGACGTTGATTAATTCATTGTGCAGGTTAAATGGCAATGCTTCATTGAGATGTAGAACAAACAATATTAACGGTAACCATTATAATATCAGTTCTAGCGTAACTTTTACCCAGTCTATTTATACGGTTCCACTCAAATCGTCATTCTCCTGGCTAGCTCCTATTTTCTTTAGTGGCTATATCTCGTTTTAATTTATACATGGTTAAATGTGAGTCGTATGGACATATTATCTTAAATATTTAAGGTTTAGCTAGGACGTTAACTTTAGATGTAATCTCATATTTATATGCAATTCGTCATTCTCCTGGCGTCATTCTCCTGGCTCTTGTACTGATGTTCGATATACATATAAGATTTTTTTTCAGTATGTAGTATTGTAGCTCTTTGAATTTTAATATATGAGGTACAAGTTTTAAGCCGATTAGAAAGTTCCGTGATTTTTGCGAATTTTTTTTCAAAAATGCAGTATACCACAAACTCCCAAACTAAAAAAACAAAATATAGGGACAGATACATATAGTTAAGGAGAGTATAACCGTATTTTTTTTGCGGAGTAAACAACAACAACAAAAGTTATTAAAGGTCAAAGTTCATATGAAGCATTTTTTAAATTGCAATTACTCGAAAAGTACCAAACCGATTTTGAATATATACCATTCGATAGGTACTTTGATTCCCGTGAGTTCGCTGCTGTTAGTCGCGAAAAAAAAAAAAAAAAAAAAAAAACTCACGAAAGGGTTAAAAAAGTGACCGGCCTTGCATAGGATAGTATAATAAGAAGGTAAGAAGTACATACCGCGCAGCGTATATGTAAAATGTGGTAAAAAATAATGTTTTCAAAATAAGCCCCAAAATTTTATCACTTTCATATTTTCACCCACCTACATTTGAACAAGTTATGTTACCTACGTCATTACGAACATTTTTATTATTTTTATTACCCGCCGAATAACTCATGAAATGAATCCGTCCCAACGGTACTGGTAAGTAAAAGAGACTACGCGACGTGTCATAATTGCATATCTACACATTTAATCAACGCAATAATAGAAATTTTTAATTTTAATTTCCACTCAAAATTAATTTGTCCGCATTCACAGACAATCAAACATTAAGCGAATACATGCGCAAACACAATCACATCGTTAATAGCAGACAAACGCCTAAAGCCACCCCAAAAAGCTCTTTTTGTTAGTGAATTTGCTGCAGTGTTTCACCCTTGGCACTTAACCCTTTAGCGCAAAGCAATGAATTGAAATGGCTGACAGAAGGCGGATGAAAAATATGCGATATCCCACCCATTCGTCGGCAGCTTTGCGATACGAAAGATGGTTCACGTATTGTTGCTTTTTGCGTTGTCAAACTTTACAATGTGACTTTGAATTTTATTAATTTCTTACTCTGTAAAAATAAACCGTACTTATGATCATGTACAGCACTCGTACTAAAAGGTTTCTGTGACCCATGCTTAACCCTTTCATGAACTGCTCGTTTACAGTACATTCAAAATGAAAACAAGGGCAGTAAAGAGGCAGGCGACCCCGAAAACTTATCTTTATTACAAGGATGGCAAATTGTAGAATGTCTGATTTTGCTATGCTGATAAAGCGACGATGTTAAAACACAGCAACAAAATATAGAAGGCCGAGCTAACATTTAGCACTTGCGGCACAGTTTTTTTCTTCTATCACCACAGAGTTTTGCAAGTGATTTACTGTGACTCCATATTCAACAAACTGTTAGCAAACACATTAATGTATTGTATGTTTGTATTGAAGTTTGCATGCATACAAGTGTAAATATTAAGCTGTTCCTTAAGAAAACAAATTTTTTCGCCGGGCGGAATATGATAGATCTTGCTCTAAAAATAAGCTATGCCAAATTTCACTCGAATTGGATAACTTTTACAACTTGCACGTTGCATTTGACCATTTTAGAAACCATATGCATTCAGGGTGCAGCAGATTATAAAAAAACATTGGTAGCCGTAAACTTGGTACACATTTATTAGGTGAAAAAACGTGCAGATTCCGATTCTGAAGAGAAAAATCAAAAATTCGCTATAGGTTTTGAGCTTTCGCAAAGTTATCGTTTTTAAAAAAGAGAAAAAAACACAATTTTTGTATATTACGAAAAATCTCCAGCTTTGTCTTTCCGATCGAACCCCTCTATTCCCCGCATAAAAGTTCTTCGATATCTCTAAAAGTCCGCCATATAATGGGTTTCAATCAGATGCCCAGTTTAAGAGCTATTAGTCGAGAAATATTACAAATTCCAAGTCACATCGTCATTAATTGTTAAATACATCGAAAGAGATAATTATTTTGCCTTGATTTGTATGGCGTTTTAACCTTTAGTAATCAAAAAAAAAAAAATTTTGTCCATTCATACCATTCCAAAGATATTGCATTTTTTTGTCACCCCTTGCGATCAGATTGTTAAAATAATGATATATAAAAAAATGTTTTTAAACAAATAAAATTTTTTTTCGTTCTGCATGCTGAAAAAATTGAAAATATGTCAAATAGTGCGAAAAACGGTCATCTTTGGTAATAAAAAAATGTTTGTCCTTTCATACCAATCCACAGATTTCTTATTTTTTGTCACCCTTTGCGCTCTCCCAATGCGTTGCACATAGACCGTTGGGTGGTGTGCTGAACAATAGTGTTCTGCATTGGTCGTTGTTATCAAGTTATTTTCAATTATAACATACATACATATCTACATTTAGCAGAACGTATCAGCATAGGAAATAAAAAGGGATAACGTTTTTAAGTCTATATTTTATATCTTTATTAGTTGTAAGATATTAGGAAAAAAAGGTAATTGTTTCACAATACGTAAACCTACATATTCAATACATAGGTACATACATACATATTTAACAATATGTTTGTTACAAAATAACCTGAAATATTCCACCATGACTTGTACAAAATGGTTTCAAAATTGTTCAGTGTAATTTTTTGTTTTACGTTGCCTACATGCAAATAATATTTTCCACACTTGATTCATCACTTGAGAAAATTTTACTTCGAATCTTTTTGTTAAACATTGGTTGAAAATGATGGAATGTTTTTTGCCGTGTGTTTTTTATTGCTATGGCTTTACTTGTGCGATTTTGAAATTTCTTTTCATGAGCGTCGTGATCCACTTGGGAGCAAAAATCGAAATCTATTACCTGAAACGCATTTTTTGCCCATTCAAAAAGACTTCGAGCGTCGCGTATGTGATTTTCCGCAATACGCTGAATACTTGCTTTTCGTGCCAGCCTTTTGACAGTGCCCCACACCCCATCGCAAGCTCCCTTACCGTGCGATCTCGCGAAAAAGTTCCACTCAGCTGCAATTCCAAAGTCTTTTTCGTGTTTATATACATTTAAAAAGTTAAATTTATTTTTGTATTGCGCTGCGGCTCCGTCAGAGTAATAGAAATTTTTTTTTACATTCCTGGACCCAATTTTTTTTCATATAATTCGCAAGTCTTGTATTGAACAAGTGAACTGAACTTGAATCATGAGTCAGTTTTTCCGATATAATCACAAAACATAAGTGATGTAGAACACCATCAGCACGATAGTAAAATACGTAAGGGTGTATGGTTACTTGAGTGTTTGACCAATGGTGCGCCTAGATTTCATCTTGAATCTGAATTGCATAATTTTTCGCATTGGGAAGCGCAAAGGGTAACAAAAAATAAGAAATCTGTGGATTGGTATGAAAGTACAACAATTTTTTTATTACCAAAGATGACCGTTTTTCGCACTATTTGACATATTTTCAATTTTTTTTGAGCATGCAGAACGAAAAAAAATGTTATTTGTTTAAAAAAATTTGTTTAAATATCATTATTTTAACAATTAGATCGCAAGGGGTGACAAAAAATGCAATATCTTTGGAATGGTATGAATGGACAAACATTTTTTTTTTTTATTATTAAAGGTGACTGTTTTACGCGTTATTTTTCATATTTTGAAATTTTTTTGATCGTACACAGAGCCAAAAATGCCTAATAAAATTAATAAGATTGTCTTCATGATCAGCTTTTGGGCAAAGGGGTAGTCGCAACGGTACAAACGAAGAAAAAACTGTAGGGAAATCTTTTTGGTTTTAAGAAGAAATTCTTATTAAAAAACTATACATTTAGTACAAAGGTGTAGTTAGACGCTGGCAATTATTAGTATACGATGGCCGGATGGTTAGCAGCTGGGTTTAGCAATCGAAAAATTGTAAGTTCGATTCTCTCTCTTTTTTTCCTAATTATAAATGTTAAAAAGAAATCTTCTTAAATATATTTATAAGATTTTCCTTTGAAACATTAACAACTCTACACATATCAGTAATTAGATGCTAGAAATCAAAAGTGAGCGATGGCCTGATGGTTAACAGCTGGGTTTATCATTCCGAAAATTGTAAGTTCGATTCTCGGTGAGGGCGATATCATTTTATTTTTCATTTAAAATATTAAAAAGAAAATCTTCTTAATAAAATTAAAAAGACGGTCTCTATAATAATAAGAAAATTGAAGAAAATCTATAGAGATATCTTATGACTTTTGTTCTGTTTTATTAGGCATTGTTGGCTCTGTGTATAGAACGAAAAAAAAAATTATTTGTTTAAAAAAAAATGATTTAAACTATAATTGTTTAAACAATAACATCGCATAAAAATACCTATAATATATCAAAAACAATTATCTGTAAGTAAAAAAAAATTCATTGATTTATCTGCAGTAGTTTATGAGAAAATAATTTTTCAATATTATCATGATCTGAAAATTATCAAAAATTCAACCTCCAATAACAATAACAGAGACACGAATTTTGACGAAATATTTTTAGCACGAAGTTTGAGTCTGGCCCACTGTTTAATGAAACGATAGTTTTCAAAATCGTCGATTAAGTGATTTTACCTGTGCACACTTCACATGGCTTTACCCTTTTAAAAACGATAACTTTGCGAAAGCTCAAAACCTATAGCGAATTTTTGATTTTTCTCTTCAGAATCGGAATCTGCACATTTTTTCACGTAATAAATGTGTACCTGACATTAATTTGTGTCTGACGAAAACTAACACGTTTATTTTGGGTCTGACGAAAAGTTACACTTTTATTTTTTCTCTGAAGAAAATGTACTACCTAAAAGTGTTACTTTTCGTTAGACACAAAATAAAAGTGTTAGTTTTCTTACAGAATTTTTAAAGTGTTAGTTTTCGTAAAAAAATTTAAAAGTGCCAGTTTTCGTATGGCACGTCGATACATGCTCCCTCTGCTTAAAATGAGCGAAATCTTTTTATAACTTGGATTATTTCATTGCTTAAATTTTTTTTCTTTAGTGCTTTTCGGCGTCTAATTGCAGCTTTGTTCTATGACAGTACCTTCGCTTTGATTAACTGCAAGTTCTGTCAGTTTTATCAAATTTGGTTAATTAAAAATTGAACAGCTGAACGCAGTTAGTATTTCAACAGAAAAGTTCCGTTCAAATAACCAAAATTTAAAATTCCACAGAATTGGGCCAACTTCAGAAAAACAGTACGAGGATGTTGATTTTACCAATGCCATTTTTTTCGGCGTACTGACTCAAACCCTGCGTGGTTTAGAACATGGGTCGGCAGATTTGTAAAAGCAGGTGTATAAGTGAGAACGCTCACACACGCGCTGTGATCATCCGAACTATATTTTTAACATTCGCTGACCAAACAAGCGACACCCCCACGCGATGTGGTTTCACCCCTTGCCCAGCGACGACTAAATCAATTGGTAAACAAAGAGCGCAACGTGTCTGTGTGATGAATCCAACTTGCTTGACTGATCTTAAGATCTATGGGGCGCCGATGCTTGGTTTAGAATATGACCGAGGTTGGTATGCTTGTCGTAAGAAGCGACTAAAGTACACAAATGGCAATGACGTGCAACTTGATGTTTGATCTTCGGATAAGATACCTCCCACCTCTCATTTCCAAACTTCTTCTTCCTTACAGAAGGAGGGGGTAAGATGGCCCACTGGTCATACCAAACCGCTCCCGCGACATTTGGGTAAGTACAGGGAAGCGCTAGTACCGGAGCGCACCAAGATTATAACCGGCAAATGACTGTTACTGTCGACAACACTCCTCAAAACCTACTGGAATGTTTTTGTCGCTGCAAGTAGCTGTTTTAGTCCGGTCAAATAAGACATTTGAAATAACAAAAACTCCGACAGAGCTAGAATTGTAGAATTTACCCTCAAAAAGAAAACTGCAAACATTTTGGGGTAAAAAGTCGGTAAAATCAATTAAAATGTTCAAATATGAATTCCCACTATACCATTTCCTCCATTCTATTTCGGGTCAAGTTTTAATGCGGTCTATAAATAGCCACCAAGGTTGAAAAAATGTTGCCCAGTCGGCGTGCGCCGCCGCCGCGCCCACAATTAAGCGATTCGACGGCGGCGCGCGAAAAATGTCTCGAGGCGGAAGATGTTCAGATATATTAAAAACATATTGGTGTTTATACGCCCGAACAGTGTTTTTCTTAGCTTACGTAATAAAAGTCCACTTGGAATATACAATTATAAACAGAACACATATTTTGATGAAGTTAAACAAGGGTTATCCTTCGCTTTCCTACGTTGACCTATTTAGAGTGCCCAAATCGAGTGCAAAAGTGTGACCGACTCCACTAACTTTGCCCATCCACCCAAGCCAGTGGCACACGAACCCCTCCTAAGGGAGGCGCTTTATGTAAAAAAATTTGTGGAATGGCTGCCTTTGAGAGTTCTAAAGAGAAAAGGAGTTCCAAAAAGAAAACATTTGGACTCGATATTTTGATCTATAAAACAGGGCTGAAAGTTAACATTAAATTTATCAATAAACGAAAAAGACTTTTGACTTAGTTTCGTTTATCAATAAAACTAACGCTTTTTGTTCAACGAAAAAATTTAACGTTATTTTTCAATACAATAAAAAGTTATGGCTCGAATATAAAGTTAAACTGAGGGCCTACAAAAAAGTTCTGAGACAGGCAAAGAGAACTTCGTGGAGGAATTTCTGCGCTGGGTCGAAAAGGTCGACGACACAGCGAGACTTAGACGAGTTCTCTCGAAAACTCAAACAGCCATCCGCTTTTTGCAGAAGCCTGACGGATCCTGGACCAGCACGGAAGGGGAAACCCTTGAGCTGCTCTTGAACACACATTTTCCGGGTAACTTGCATAATGCAACAAACCTAGCAGTAAATATACCCATCACTGAGGAAAGGGAAAGGCGGGCAGTCAAGAGCTTTGAACCGTTTAAGGCAGGCGGAGCGGACGGGATTATCCCTGCGCAACTCATTAGCATGTTGGAGACATCAGCCAAATGGCTAGTATTTCTCTATACAGCCTGTCTGGCTCTCAAATACATTCCGGGCTCCTGGAGAAGCGCTACGGTAGTATTTTTTTTCCTAAGGCTGGGAAAGCCTCCCACTACGAGCCTCGAGAGGATAATCAGCGACTACCTCTCCACTACTATTGCGAGCAACCTTATCTCCAGCTATCAGCATGTTTACACCAAGGGTAAATCAACAGAAACTGCGCTCAACAGCCAAGTGTCTATCATTGAAAAATCGTTGGGTGAAAAGGATTACTGCCTCGTGGCCTTCCTTGACATTGAAGAGGCTTTCAGCAATATAAGTCCGGAGGCTAATGACACCACTCTTTCTAATCTGGGCATAAGCAGATCCCTAATTGGGCACTAATCGATCAACTACTACGGGGAAGGAAAATATCTTCATCACTTGGTACGGTTGATTTATCACGCTATGAAACAAGGGGAACGCCTCAGGGTGGTGTTCTCTCCCCGCTGCTATGGAACCTCACTGTCAACTCGTTGCTACGAGACATATGCAGGTTCAAATTTCTACAAACTCTGTATGACTTGATGCAAGTAGCACTGCGAGAAGTTTCGTCATATTCCTCTCGTTGCGGACTTAGTATCAACCCGAGAAAAGTGGAACTCGTTCTTTACACTAACCGGTACAAAATACCACCGCTGTTCCACAGTTCTGGACAGGAAGTTAAACTGGAAGGAGAATATTCTTCAGCGCCAGAGGAAGGCGAGTGTAGCACTTTACACGTGCAAAAGAGCCATTGGCAAAAAGTGGGGTCTCAGCCCCAAAATACATCTGCGACTACTTTGCAATATAGTTATTTCAAAGCTGATGCTACTGCAATAAATGATTTTTTCCTTGGCACTGACTGGTCCTTCTTGGACTCCAATAATGGGCCCGAGGCTTCTTACGAAATTTTGAAGCGAAGACTTCAATTAGCAGTATCAAATTTTGTTCCGCCAAAACGTAAAATTTTTAAAAATAGACCACCCTGGTTCAATATAAAACTCAATAAGAGGGATTTTCTCCGATATTTTTTAAACTATGTTCAAGTACAATTTCTGCACCCCTGGCACTTCTTTTCCAGGAATGCTTGATCCATGGGATATTTTTAGACTCTTGGAAGGTATGCTCTATAAATCCGGCATTCAAGTCTGGCGACCGCAGTGATATTCGCAACTACAGACCTATTGTCAAGCAGAGCACTCTGGCAAAACTTCCTTCAAATCAAATTGTTTGATTTCATAGAAAGGGCTATTGTGGAGTATCAGCATGGGTTTTTCCCTGGAACTACTTCTACTAATCTGGTTTTAGTTACTAGCCAAATTGTAAATGCCTTTGATTCTCATGCGCAACTAAACGTCATATATACTGACTTCTCGAAAACTTTTGACAAGGTTGACCACTCCATTCTATTGCACAAACTGGAGAGGTACGGAGTGAGTGGTAGTTTGCTGAAATTTTGTGTCAATCGGAGACAGTCAGTCTACTGTCAATCGGAGACAGTCAGTCTACTGAGCTTATTAATGCTTGGTCCGGAATCCCACAGGGAACCGACTGTGGCCCCCTGTTGTTCCTTATTTTTATTAATGATCTGGCTCAAAAATTCCAGTTTGCTAAATGTACAATGTTCGCAGACGACGTCAAACTCTTTTTACCCGTACGTGATACTTCTGACTGCATTAAGCTGCAATATGATCTCGATTTTTTTAATGAATGGTGTACAAGTAATAGAGCGAGATCCCAGAGCCTAAAAGCGTCACTTATTTTATAATGTATGAAAACAATAGATTAGATTAGATTAGATTTATTTCATTTCCTTTCATGATTAACATATGTATGTATATTACAATGGTAACTTAAATTAAGGCCATTAAGAATAAAAAAATGAAAGAAAAGGTGAGGCATTCTGTAAAAATTATTGATATTTTAGTATCGAATGCCATTTTCAAAAAATAAATTTCATGAACATTTAAAAATGTGTGTGGGGTGAATTTCACTATTAATAAATTAAATTATACAAATTCTATGTACATGATTGAGAAAAAGAATAACAATAACAATTATAATAATAACAACAGATTTTCTTCAAATTGACTAAGGGCCACTTGCATAAAAGCCGATTAAGCCTAATCGGTGATTAACTTGACAGCTAACCATACAAAATACGTCAATTAAACTCCGGTTAGTCGTTATCAGCTTTTATGCAAGCGGCCCTAAGTCATACGATTCAGCAAAATTTCCTAGGGAAATTTATTCTGTTTTACCAGAATGTGAACATTTCAAAGCTGTACCTATGAAAAGGGCCTAGGAATCGGGGGTCAAAGTCGCCAAAAAATTACCCTAACTTCACTTTTTTTATAATGGATGATTTTCACATATTTTACGTAGATTACCACCCCGCGTCAGTATCAAGTGTTGTTAGACCCGTACTAGTGACAAGGCTCCAGCCAGACACCCACAGTTCGCGGATTTTCCTATGGAAATTTATTCTGTTTTACCAATTTCACGCATTTGGGCCACTTTAGCTGCTTTTAACTACCCATTATTTCCCCATTTTTTGTAGAATACTACCCTCAAGTAGTATCAGGCATTTTTAGACTTCATCCCATGGCAAAAACTTCAGCCATACACCTCAAAACTCGGGAAATTTCACTCATTTTTACTGCGCTTTCACATGTTTAAGCGGGTTTGCCCAACTTTGGAATCTTTTTAATAACAGATCTTCACACATGTGTCGTAAAATGCTACCCTTAAGTAGAATCAAGCATTTTCAGACATCATCCCATTGAAAAAACTTCAGTCAGACACCTCAAAGTGCGAGAGCTTTTATTTTCCTATTAATTTGCATTCTCTTGTTTGTCCCACTTTTACTGATTTTAAATGACGGAAATTTTCACATGTTTCGAAGGACAATACCCTTAAGTAATTTCAATCATTTCTAGACTTCGTCCCATGGCAAAAACTTCAGCCAGACACCTCAAAGCTCGGGATTTTCACTAATTTTTCACTTGTTTCAGCAGGTTACACCAACTTTGACTACGTTTAAACGGCGGATCCTTACACATGTGTCGTATAACACTACCATTAACTAATATCAGGTATTTTTAGACTTCAGCCCATGGCAAAAAATTCAGCCAGACACCTCAAAGCCCGGGATTTTCACTAATTTTTACAGAGGGTTGTTTCAGCAGGTTTCTCCAACTTTGACTACGTTTAAACAGCAGATCTTTACACATGTATCGTATAACACTACCATTAACTAATATCAGGCATTCTAAGACTTCGGCCCATGACAAAAAGTCCAGCCAGACACCTCAAGGCTGAGGAAATTTCATAATTCTTGCTGCGATTTGACATGTTTAAGCGCGTTGGTCTAACTTTGCCTGCTTTTAAAGGGCAGATAATTTTACATTTGTCATAGAACACCACCCTTAAGTGGTAGCAGGTACTTTTGGACTTCGCTCCATGTAAAATACTTCAACCAGACACCTCAAAACTGAGGAATTATTATAATGCTTACTGCACTTTCACATGTTTAAGCGAGTTTGTCCAACTTTGGCTGTTTTTGAAAGGCAGATCTTTACACATGTGTCGTAGTATCAGGCATTTTTAGGCTTCATCCCATGGAAAAAACTTCAGTCAGACACCTCACGGCTGAGGAATTTTCATAGTTCTTACTGCGCTTTTAAAGGCGGATCTTTTCACATGTGTCATAGGAGACCGCCCTTAAGTGGTATCAGTTACTTTTACACAGAGCCAAAAATGCCTAATAAAATTAATAAGGTTGTCTTTATGAGCGATTTTTGGGCTCAGGGGTAGTCGAAACGACGGAAACGAAAAAAAAAGACTATACGCAAATCTATTTGGTTTAATGAGGAAATTCTTATTGATATTATTACAATTTCTTCTTATTTCTTTTCGATTTCTTTTTATATGTGTTGTTAATAAGAAAATCTTTTCAAGTTTTCCTTAAATATATGAAAAAAGATGAAAGAGAAAAAACTTCTTATTTTAATAAGATGATCTTAGAGTTCCTAACAAGAAGATTTGACTTATTAATGTTTTGAAAGGGAAATCTTGCAGAAAACGAAAGGATTTCTTAGGGTTCCTAACAAGTAGATATGACTTATTAACTGATTTCCGCATAATTGTATGTGTTAATAAGATGATCTTAGGGTTTCTAGCAAGAAGATTTGACTTATTATAATCAAAATATTTGTTTGTTTGTTTTCGTTTTTATTTCTTTATAATTTTTGAGACATTTAAATCGAGCCAGACATGTTTCTAAAACCGTGACGTTACAGCTTTATTTAAATGTGGGATCTTGTTAATTGGATCATGGTTCGCAAAAAAAAAAAATTAATATTTGACTGAATTCAATATTATTTCGGGTCTCAAAAGAGAGGGCGAAATAGTGCGATCATGCTTTGCTGCTGATATAACCTTAAGGCACGACCCCGCATCGGTTCCTCATCAAAAAAAACTCCGGTAGGTCGTGCCAGATCGAGCTATTTCGTAAATTCGTTTGAAATTGGACAGCTGGCAACCTAGGGACATGAGACTTGGCACATAGTGGACGACGCGATGACAATACATTTTGCAGCAATCAAAACTACCATAGCACTTCATGTGCTCTTTCTCGGTAGAGTGATGTGGTCGGGTGAGGAGTATAAAAGCTGAGGTACAATGATGCATATATCGTCGATGAAAGTGCAAACCACGTAAAGAATATTTACTATGATGTGTTTTTTTTTTTTGCAGAATCACAGACGAGATTCAGAACAGCTTCCGTAATGGTTTGTCACTCCTTCCTTTTTCAACTAGGTAACCATTGGTAAACGTGACGGTATTCAATGATGATATAAAAAACATTTAAAATTTCTATTTAAATATGAACTTAAACATAAATTTGTCGGTCGTTTAAGCATAAGTGGCGTAAGTCCACCTTTTCTTGAACTGAGATATTAGGTAGAAGTGGCTGCCGCAAAGGCACACCTAGGCCAGTAATAAAAAACTGAGATATTAAAGGTTTTGTGTTTCAAGTAACAGGGGATAACCTTGATTTCACAAACTAGTTTTGCTATTTCTTCAGTTGCTATGGGAGCTAGGAGTTACCCCGTTAGCTTGTTACATAGAACACCTTTTCCGCTACATAGTGTCATGTCTAACAAAAAGAAGCCAAAAACTGGACTAACGCCACTTGTGTTTTGAGGAGCTCATATTTCAATTAAAGCAAATAATCCACGTCCCTACAATGTATTCGTAGAGCGCTTTCGACCTTAAAATATTATATGAATAACTAGTAATACCGGGGTGATTTGCTACGCCAAAGAAAATCCCCTAAATAAGATTTTACCATTTGTACCATTTCAAGGTGAAACCACAGCTAGACGCCAAATATTAAGCTCATCGAGTCATAAATATGATTGTTTAAGATATATCGAGCCCTGGTAAACTTCCTGCAAGAAAAATTATCGCCATACTTTAACGTAAGCATTACGCTACCTACATACCAAATTTCGAGGAAATCCAGAGGGTACGATAGTTTAGAATAAGTCAGTCCTGGGTCCACTTTCCGCAAGAAAATTTATTCTATATATTAATCTAAGCATACCTTTAGCTACTTATATACCAAGTTTCAAGCAAATCGAGCCATAAATAAGATTGTTTAGAACAGATCGGTCCCTGGTCCACTTGCCGGAAGAAAAATGACACCATACTTTATGCTTAGGATAACGCTACCTACATACCAAATTTCAAGTAAATCCAACCATTTCTACGATAGTTTAGAATAAGTCAGTCCTGGGTCCACTTTTCGGAAGAAAATTTATTCTATTTATTAATCCAACTATATAGCGATCTACACACCAAGTTTCAAGCAAATCGAGCCATAAATACGATTGTTTAGATCAGATCGGCCTATGGTCCAATTTCCGGAAGAAAAATCATACCATACTATAACCAGGGTTGGGCATAGTGCACTAAATTTAGTGAGCACTACGGGTTTCGAGGGTACTATTTTTTTAGAGATACATAGATAAAAAACGAATTTGACTAACACTGAATTTTAGTTATAGTTAAAATGAAAATTCACTATCACTAATTTTATAGTGACAGTGAAAGTTCAATAGCAGTATAACTAAATATTTAATAATAGTGAAAAAAATTGCACTACCACTTGAAATTGCACTACCACTAAATTTACCACTAAAATTAACCCATGTTTGCTAGTTACCTTGCTAGTTAACTTCCTATGTAATATAATCGCTTATAGTTATATTTCATGTAAATAAATAAGTTTATAAGATGACTATCAATATCAACTTATCAATTTTATTAATTTCTTGACACATTTTCCTGATTTTTAGCATTGTTTTTTTTTTTTTTTTACTAAGGTATATCCACTTTTTCATATGTAAGAAAATACCTACTAGGCTGGTCAAAAATACTTGAGCTTACAGAAATAGTTTGAAAATTAAATAATTGTATGTAGTACATTTACACCGCACCAAATTTGGCGAATTTAAATGAGCCAGTTCGACACCGTTTACATTGGCAAATTTGTATTTGGCTTCACCTTCCCTGCAAGAATCTTCTACCATGACAAAAAGCCACCGAAAGAAAATGCCTTACAATGATGATTTAAACACCTGTAGAGTAATAATAAAAGAAGAGTCAATAAGGCTTCTGTCATTTCCTGGTGGAATTCGACCATTGTATTGTTCGGCAAATGAGGTCAAATGTGGTGGAATTCCAAATTTGGAAAATAAAATTTGTATGGAAAAAAGCGCCAAATTTGCAATTTTTCGCGGTGTAAATGTACTATAATGTTCATACGTTGTTCATAGCTGCATACAATTTATGGGATTTTCACAATCTCGGATTTTTTTGGGGACTGGGTTTGATTTGAAAATTCGTTCTTATCCAAGATTTGTTTGCGAAATTTAGTACCTACCTTAAAATTAATAGTAACAATTACGGAAGTCTAAGTTCGGGTAAACCGAACCTTAAATACCTAGCGGTAGTTTTCATATGATTTTCGAAATATTTCATTGGTTGGGAAGCGATTTCGCCCAATTACATCAGGTATACTCCCTATTATACTAGTATAACGACCAGACGAATTTTCAAAAATGCCTTCCTTAAAAGAGGTGCCACGCCTACTGTTTAAAAGTAATCTGGTCACTCACCACGTATGGTCATATCATCAGCTGATATTACGGTACCGATAAATCATGCCATTTTACCGCGCCCACACATCATAGTTCGCATTAGCTGTCCATACACAATCTTATATACATACATATGTACATAATCGAACCATTAAGAATTGCAGTAATGTTCTCTCTTATACAAATATCATGTACTTACAGTATAGCACATTTTAGCGACAATACAATTGTTGGATATACATATAAACCAGTTTTGACAGACTGGCCTAGTTTTTAGTTGCAAAATAATTCGCGCCTTGAACATACAATTTATAATTTGTTACGGAATAAAACAGCAATCAGAATATCCAATTGCTAATCGTTTTTCTTTGAGTGTTTAGCCTCAACCGTACTAAACATTTTTGGTGCCTCCTGTGAGGTAAAATTAATTTCGGTTCGGTTTTTCTTTTAGTAAGCATACATGTAGTATGGCGTCGTTAAATTTACGTATTGCCTCGCGAACATCGCTGCAGCGAATCTGGAGTCAGGTCGAAGGAATGAACTATGCTCCAGATAGCATCGAAGTTGATCAACTTTTGTCTACGTCGCTGCAACACTTCAACCGGTTTGTGGATAATCACCTGAAATTGGTAGCAGTTGCCAAAGCGGAGGAGCTGAATGATCACAATGAACTTTTGGCATCAACTGAGCAGATCTACAATGACATCTGCATAACATTGAAGCGCAAAAGGGCAGAGGAGCAGAAACCTGTGCAGGTAGCACCGTCGTTCAATTTTGCTGCAGATATGCGGCTGGATCCTGTCTCAGTACCCACATTTGATGGTTCACCAGCGAATTGGTTGGTTTTCAAGGACATGTTTGAGACTCTCGTGCACAATCGAGTTGATTTGAACGCAACCTACAAGCTTGGCAAGCTTCGCCAATACGTAAAATCAGACAGTGTCCCACTAATTTGAGGGTTGTATACTGGCGGATATGAAGAGGTATGGGCAGAGCTCAAACGTCGTTTTGACAATCCTCGCATACTTTCACAAACCCATGTCCAACGTTTGCTGGACCTACCCAACGAGCCTAATGAATCGCAAAGGTCTTTGAGCAATATTGTTGTCTGCGTACGCAACACATTTCGAGCACTTAGTCATGAAGGTACCAGTCGGAGAATGGGATGCCATAGCAGCGCCGATTTTGTTGCCCAAGTTACCTTCCATAACGCGCACCGAGTGGGGCATGAGCCTAACTACCAATGAAATACCCAAACTTGAGGATCTGCTACGTTTTATAGAGCGCCGCTCAAGCAACTTGCCTGCTGAATCGCCAGAAATGGCAGCTTTGCTTTAACTGCCTACGATCCGGCCATAGTCTTCGGGAATGTACATCCGGTGTTTGCTCGAAATGCCAGCAAAAGCACAACACCATTTTGTGCCGGAAAACGGAAAAATCCGCAACATCACCAACCAGCCCACATCACTGAGTCCCCAGCTGCTGCACCTCAGGTGTACAGCCGACAACAATGACGGTTTGGTAAGGTCCAGTCATTTCTGCTGCAGAGTGACCGGGCTGTTCTCCTAGCTACAGCTATGGTCCTTCTTATCGGTCGCAATGGTTTAATACAGGAATGCCGAGCTCTCTGTGACATGGGCTCCCAGGTGAGCTTTATATCAGAGTCTATTCTAACTTCGTTGAATCTTCCTAGGAATGCGTGTAAAGTTCCGATCGAAGGGGTTGGTTCAAGTTTCGCAGCTCACACCAAGGGTATCGTTACAGTTAGCATGCAGTCAATGGTTGATGCATCATTCACCCTCAACTTCAGCGCTTACATACTTGGTTCGATTACATCAGCAACTCCTTCCGTATCCGTGTATATTTCTTCATGAAGCCATATGCAAGGGCTTCAATTAGCTGACCCTACGCTGGGAACACCAAACGCAGTGGACCTTCTCCTTGGTGCCGACATTTTACCGGCTCTGATCTTGACGGGAATAAGGTCAGGGCCCGACAATATGCCCTGTGCCCTACGTACGCGACTAGGTTGGATTGTATTTGGTCCAGTCGAAAGCAGCGAATGTTTATCAACGTTCCATCATTCCTTCATGGCACCAAATTCCACCGACGATATTTGCCTTGATAAGTTGTTGTGCAGGTTTTGGGAGATGGAGGAACCAGCCGTAGAAGTTTCGTCTGAAGATGATGAGTGTGAAACAATTTTCGTTAACACTGTCACTCGATTATCGGATGGTCGATATTGCGTCCAAATACCAATGCCTTCATTTGGTAATTCGCATCAAGCTGCACTTCGCCAATTTTATCAACTTGAACGAAAACTTGCAACAGATTCATATCTACGTGAAAGATACGTACAGTTTATGCGTGAGTATGTGACACTGGGTCACATGGCCTCCATGTGAAGCGGATTCTCATAACTTCACTCAATGTTATTATATACCGCATCATGCCGTTACTGAAAAATTTCGCGTAGTCTTTAACGCCTCATCTAAATCAACAAACGGGGTATCGCTTAAGGACACCCACTTTTCTGGTCGGCAACTGCAAGACAATTTAATTGACATACTCCATCGTTTCCGACGATACGAAATAGCCATTACCGCAGACATTAAGAAAATGTTCCGTCACCCTGCATGGGTTTTGTGATGCAAGCATATGTGCATATGCAGCTGCGATTTAAGTACGATGTATCGATTTGAATGGACATCCGAAAGTTATGCTCGTTGCTGCTAAAACAAGAGTTGCACCACTTAAGCAGCAAACCTTCCCCGTTTGGAGCTGTGTGCAGCGCAGCTGTTGACTAGCACTCTAGCCAGTGTGAAACGGGCACTGAATCTAGAAGGTATAGCATACACTTTGTGGAGCGACTCTACAATAGTTCTAAATTGGATCAAAAAGCCCCCTTCCACATTCAAACAATTCGTGGCCAATCGTGTGGCCTATATACAGACCCACTCGGATACAAATGCTTGGAGGCACGTTCGTTCGGAGTTGAACCCCGCTGATTGCGCCAGCCGCGGTATCACCCCAGCTGTACTCGAAACCCATACGCTCTGGTGGACAGGGCCTGCCATGATTCGCTCCTTTGATGAAACCAAACCGACAATTCCATCTATGTCCACTGAACAACAACAGATTTTCTCTGATGAAACTCGGTCAGCCAAGGTTCTGCTAAGCGTTCACAGCAAGCCACAGCTGCTTACGACGACGTTCAATAATAAACAAATACCTCTGGTACTTAGGTTCAGTCGGCTGAGTAGACTAGTTAACACAACTGCACGTATCCGGCGAATACTTCCGTCTTTCCAGACAAATCGACACCATGAGGTTGTCACGGCTGAAGAAAGGGAGTGGGCACTTGAAGTTCATATTCGGCAATCGCAAGGTAACGCATTTATATCAGACATTAATGCACCTTAGTCTTGTTCCAGATTAAACTCTTCAAGCAAACTACTTCCGCTTAACCCGTTTTTGGATGATCGTGGTATACTTCGGCTAGGTGGCCGACTAACCCATTCTGATTTACCACCGGAACAGCGACATCCTATAATATTAGCGCGCGATTGCGCATTGGCAGCACTGCTCATTCACGAAGCACATCTTTACTGCTTGCATGGCGGCATACAAGCCACCTTACAACACTTGCGCCAAAAATTTTGGATTATCCATAGTCGTGCCTTGGTTAAGTCCTATATACATAGGTGCGTTGCGTGTCGTCGATATCAAAGGGTAACCCAACAACATCAAATGGCATCTCTCCCGAAATCACGTGTGTTGGTATCTCCACCCTTTACTCATACGGGCCTGGACTACTGTGGCCCCTTTAACGGTCGGATAGCTGGTAAGAGGTCTCAAACAACGAACAAATGTTATGCAGCGATTTTTATTTGCATGGCCACCAAGGCCGTTCATATTGAGTTAGCGGAAGACTTATCCGCTCAGGCGTTCATTGAAGTTTTCGACCGCTTTATTAGCCGGCGAGGTATAAGCTCGGTTATGTACAGCGACAATGGCACGCAGTTTGTTGGTGCTAGCCGTCAGATGCAAAGAGATTTAGAAGAGTGGGTAAGCGATAGGACCCGACAACATATTGCGACCACAGGCACCCGTTGGAAATTCATCACTCCGTCTGCTCCGCACCATGGCGGACTTTGGGAAGCTGCGGTACGGTCCGCAAAGAAACATTTATATCGTACAATTGGCCGACAAACACTGCGATTCAATCAGCTCAGTAAGCTTTTGGTAAAGATCGAGGCCGTGTTGAACTCCCGTCCTCTTGTACCGCTTCACGACGATCCAAACGGCTGCCTAGCAATCACACCGGCTGATTTCCTGATTGGTCGACCATTAAATTCTCGGCCAGAAAAATCTGTTCCTGACATTCCTCAAAACCGCCTGATGTATAAGCAATTGTTGCAGCAAATGTTTGAGCATTTTTGGAAACGATGGCAGCGCGAGTACCTATCTAAGTACAAAGAAACGTTGCTGGCAACCTATAAAGCAATTGGTCGGCCGATCCTGAATTACGCGTCGCCGATATGGTCGCCGGGGCTTGCTGAGGTTCATTGGAAAAGACTGCAGGCCTGCCAAAATACCGCACTCAGAACCGCCACGGGATGCGTCCTTATGTCTCCAAAACATCATTTACATCATGAGGTGGAAATGCTCCCAGTTTTGGAGCACAATGAAATGCTAAACAAGCAGTACCTGTTGAACTGTTGCAAACCACAACATCCCAACAGACTACTGCTTGAGTATGAGCCACCTCCTAGGACCGTAAGGGCACATCTACGTGAGCATTTTGATGAGATCCGGCACCTCACACTTTCGCCGTTTGATCCAAAGGTACATACGCAGGCCCTGAAGCACATCCATGACACGTCCGTTGCGTCTTATGTCTCGCTCTGTCCACTGAACGCCGTTTTGCACGCCAAACCACCTCGCGTCGCGGCTGAGGAGCGTCATCTTCCTCGAGAGACAAGGGTCACTCTGGCTCAATTACGCTCTGGATACTGTAGCAGGTTAAACTCCTACTTATCCAGACTAGACCCTGACGTGCCGAATGAATGTCCGGCATGCGGCTCGTCACCCCATAATACCAACCATTTATTTATCTGCTCTTCGGAGCCCACTCTTCTAACACCCATCTCCCTCTGGTCCAACCCTGTTGAAACTGCAAGTTTCCTAGGACTCCCGTTAGAAGAAATTGATGACAATTTAGGTTAAGGAAAAGTACACGCTGGGCAGGGCTACACTTCGTTACAACAACAACATCTACATTGCAGGCCCGTAACAAGTGGGCCAGATCATCTCCAAACTTACATATAGGCGATGTGGTTCTTATTCTGAACGAGAATTTACCTCCTAGCTACTGGCGTATCGGTCGCATCGTTGACGTGCATCCAGGTAAGGATGGCTTAGTGCGTACAGTTACAATTGAATACAACAGTGACAAGAAATCAGCCGAGGGTCTCTTCATCAAGCACAAAGGCCAACGCCCAGTACAGAAGCTATGTCGACTGGTTGAGGTTGACGTAAGGGAACCCATCCTGAACCGTGAAGGTTCAGCCGGGCAGGATGTTGAAAAGTAATCTGGTCACTCACCACGTATGGTCATATCATCAGCTGATATTACGGTACCGATAAATCATGCCATTTTACCGTGCCCACACATCATAGTTCGCATTAGCTGTCCATACACAATCTTATATACATACATATGTACATAATCGAACCATTAAGAATTGCAGTAATGTTCTCTCTTATACAAATATCATGTACTTACAGTATAGCACATTTTAGCGACAATACAATTGTTGGATATACATATAAACCAGTTTTGACAGGCTGGCTTAGTTTTTAGTTGCAAAATAATTCGCGCCTTGAACATACAATTTATAATTTGTTACGGAATAAAACAGCAATCAGAATATCCAATTGCTAATCGTTTTTCTTTGATTGTTTAGCCTCAACCGTACTAAACACCTACTTTTAACAATTTCTTGAAAAATCATAAGGAAAAATTATATCATTTTAGCCATTTAATTTCCAAAAAGCTGCATCACCCAAACCAACTTTTTGTAAAATATCATGGCCTGAAAATTATTTATTTAAAGTTGATGATATTTTGCCAAGATACCGTTTTTGGTGTAAATTTTAAGTTCGAAGTGATATCTAAGTTTTTTTTGTGATCCCCCAAAGACATTTTCAAAAAAGTTTTTTGTTTACTGAAATGCAAAAAAATCGCAGTGTATACATATTTTTGTCTATGTATTGAATTTGCCCTTCCATATAAAATTTTCTGAGTAGCTCTGGATGAGGGGGTTTATCCTACCAAACTATATCATTTTAGCCATTTCCGTTACCGAATTTTATCAATTTAGGTGATTTTCGAAGCTTTCGATATCGAAAATGGTTGGAGGGCGATTACATCCAATTTCATCAGGTATACTCCCAACGATACTAGTATGCTTTGTGCCAAATTCCGTCGTTATATCGTAATCAGTTTAAAAGTTACGACCAGTCAAATTTTCAAAAATGCCTCCCTTAAAAGTGGGCGGTGCCACGCCCAATATAAAAAATTTATTGAAAAATCATAAGGAAAAATCATAAAATTATATCATTATAGCCATTTCAGCTACCGAGATATGTCAATTTATGTGATTTTCGAAAAAAGGGGCGTGGTTATCATCCGATTTCGCCCATTTTCAATAGCAAACTACCTTGGCCAGAAAGTGACCTGTATACAAAATTTCATGCAAATATCTAAATTTTTACTCAAGTTATCGTGTACACGGCAGACGGACATGCCTTAATGAACTCCTCTTTTCAACCTAAGAACTCTCATATATGGAACTCTATATCTATCTCGATTATTTTGTGCCGTTACATAGTACCGTAATGTGGACAAAGTTATAATACCTTTTTTATATAAAATTATTTTATTTATAACTAGTAGACCCGGCAAAATATTAGGAGATATCTCCGAAACCAGCTGAGATATTTAAATTAATCACCTTGGTGCTTATGACAGCACTTGGTCACCCTTGGTCCAGATAATGGGCGATAACTCTGAAGCCCGTTGAGCTATCGAAATAAGGGATATCTTTAATTTTAAGTTGAACGTGAAACAAGATAACGGTGAAAGTTTCATTCAAATACATTCAACAGGATTCCAATTTCCGGGATTTCCAGCCTCTCGGGATCCCGGGATTGTCCCGAATTTTTTTTTGCTAAAAATGGCACCCCATATCTATGTAATAAAGTAGACACATTTTTGATTAAAAACGACTTACATATGTAAGAACAAAAAAAAAAATTACATTAAATTTGTAAATAAAATATATGTATTCAGGAATTGGGTACACTTTTTTTGTACCAAAGGTAGAAATAGCATATTTGATATACATATTTGATATACTTATGTGTATAAATGACTAAAAATTCTTAAGCGATAGTTGCGAAAACTACGTACATAGTTATGTTTTTTTTAATTAAATGTTTTCCATTTGGTCTCCGACAATTCAGGTATGCATAGTAATAATAAACATTTTTTTGTAGATAAAAATAAAAAGGGATGCCATTTGACTTGGAGAAAAATTACTTTTTCTGAAGTTTGAAGTTTGGAGTGTAATGGAGTGTGGTTGCTTAGTGACCTTGCTGTCTCGTTCGTGCACTCTGGGCAACGGGAGCTACCTAGGCTCGCGGCAGAAAGAGAGGGAGCCCCGGTGGGGCACTCTGACATACTTGGTTTAAGGGCTCACCGAGGTTTTTGCGCAGCGTCTGTTCACCATGAGGTGCGGCTGCAAGCGGGCGTCTGTCTTGAAGCAAGCGGCTCGCTATATAAATGTGTAAATATTTTCCAAAAACCCCGAAACGGGTTGTGCGCTGGGTTTGGGACCCGCCACGTAAAAAATTTAGTCCAATGAAAAATGTATTAAAGCCTCGGATGAGAACCCCCTTTAATGTTGACGACCCGGCAAAACGAATAAGGCATAATGATTTGGATATTAGGGCATGTACCGGGAATGTCCGGACCCTTTCAAGGGACGGTACCGCTGCCCGACTGGTTGATGTCCTCGTTAACGCAAAGGCTGACATCACCGCCCTGCAGGAAATGCGATGGACGGGACAAGGAAAGACGACCATCGGACCTTGTGACGTATACTACCGTGGCCAGACACGCGGCAAAGCGCGTGGTGTAGGATTCGTGGTGGGAAAGAGACTTCGCCGCCAAGTACTAGCGTTCACCCCCGTGGACGAGCGTCTCGCTGCGATCCGCATCAAAGCGAAATTTTTCAACATAACATTTATCTGCGCCTATGCGCCGACTGAGGAGACGGACGACGCAGAGAAGGACTCCTTCTACGATAAACTTGAACAGACTTATGATCGCTGCCCCCAACATGATATCAAAATCGTGCTCGGCGACTTTAATGCGAAGGTGGGCAAGGAAGGAGTCTTTGGTCCAACAGTTGGAAAATTTAGTCTCCATGATATAACATCCCCCAACGGCACTAGGTTGATTGATTTCGCCGCTGCTCGCAATATGGTCATCAGTAGTACCAGGTTCCAGCATAAACGAATACACCTAGCCACATGGCTGTCTCCTGATCAAAGAACAAGAAACCAGATTGATCATGTCATGATCGACGGCAGACATAGCTCCACCGTTCTGGACGTGCGTACCCTTCGTGGTCCCAATATCGACTCGGACCATTATCTTGTTGCAGCCAAGATACGCACACGCCTCTGTGTAGCAAAGAAAGTGCGCACAGTAACGGAAGGAAAGTTTGACGTCGAGAAGCTGCGCACGACACAGACAGCTGACAATTTCTCCACTCGACTCTCACACCTGCTATCGGAGAGCAATCCTCGACCTAACGATGCAACCGAGCAATGGAAGCATATCTCTCACTCATTACGTACCGCCGCTGAGGCCACTATAGGGTTCCAGCGAGCCCGCAAAAACAACTGGTACGATGAGGAATGCAGCACTGCCTCGGACAAAAAGGACGCTGCCTACAGGGAGACGTTGCGAACGGGCGCAACCCGCAGTGTATGGCAACGCTATCGTGAGGCAAAGAAGGAAGAGAGACGCCTTTTCAGAAAAAAGAAACGTGAGGCCGAAAGGCGTGAGTGTGAGGAGCTTGAGATGCTGGCTGACAGGAATGATGCCCGAAAATTCTATGAAAAGATCCGGCGGATGACGGAAGGTTTTAAGACCGGGGCAAGTTCCTGTAAGGACAATAATGGCGACCTGGTAACCGACGTACAGAGTGTACTTAAATTATGGAGGGAGCACTTATCCTCACTGCTAAATTGCGAGGGAGACGTCGAACCCGATACCCCAATCCCTGACGATGGAAAAGTCGTCCCACCACCTGACTATGATGAAGTGAGGATAGCTATATCCCGGCTCAAAAACAACAAAGCGCCTGGAAAAGACGGACTACCCGCCGAGCTGTTCAAACACGGAGGCGAAGAGCTGGTAAAAAGCATGCATCAGCTCTTATGCAGAATATGGTCAGACGAGTGCATGCCTCCAGATTGGAATTTAAGTGTGCTCTGCCCAATCCACAAGAAAGGCGATCCCGCTAACCGCACCAACTACCGCGGAATCAGCCTTCTTAATATCGCATATAAGGTTCTTTCTAGCGTATTGTGTGAAAGACTGAAGCCCATCGTAGACAAGCTGATTGGACCTTATCAGTGTGGCTTTAGACCTGGTAAGTCTACCATCGACCAGATTTTCACGATACGCCAAATCCTGGAGAAGACCCATGATAAAAGAATCGACACACACCATCTCTTTGTCGATTTCAAAGCCGCTTTTGACAGCGCAAAAAGGAGTTGCCTGTATGCCGCCATGTCTGAATTTGACTTCCCTGCAAAGCTTATACGGCTTTGCCAAATGACGTTGAGCAATACTAACATCTCCGTCAGAGTCGGGAAGGACCTCTCTGAGCCATTTGAAACCAAACGAGGCTTCAGACAGGGCGACTCCCTTTCGTGCGATTTCTTCAACCTGATGCTGGAGAAGATAATTCGAGCAGCAGAGCTAAACCGCAATGGTACAATCTTTTACAAGAGCGTGCAATTGCTGGCGTATGCCGATGATATTGATATCATTGGCCTTAACAACCGCGCCGTAAGCGCTGCCTTCTCTGGACTGGATAAAGAAGCGAAAAAAGTGGGTCTTGCGGTCAACGAGGACAAGACGAAGTATTTGCTGTCATCAAAGAAAGAATCGGCGCACCTGCGCCTTGGCAGCCACGTCACTGTTGATAGTTACAAATTTGAAACTGTGAGGGACTTCGTCTATTTGGGAACCAGCATTAACACCGAAAATAATATCAGTCTAGAAATCCAACGGAGAATCACTCTTGCGAACAAGTGCTACTTTGGACTGAGTAGGCAATTGAGAAGTAAAGTCCTCTCTCGAAGAACAAAGATCGCGCTCTATAAGTCTCTCATCATACCTGTCCTGATGTATGGCTCAGATTCATGGACAATGTCAAGAGAAGATGAGATGGCCCTTGGAGTATTTGAGAGAAAAGTTCTCCGGAAGATTTATGGTGCTTCCCGTGATGCCGACGGCGAGTATCGAAGGAGATTTAACGATGAGCTGTACGAGCTTTACGCAGATCTGACCATAGTCCAGCGAATTAAAGCCCAAAGGCTCCGCTGGCTGGGTCACGTCATGCGAATGGACAAAGAAGCTCCAGCCCAGAAGGTTTTCCAATCGTCACCCGAATTCGGCAGCAGAGGAAGGGGGAGGCCTCGACTGAGATGGAAACAACAGGTGGAGGATGACTTGAACTCCCTTGGGGTTTCCAATTGGCGTCAGTTATCGCTAAAAAGGAATGACTGGCGTGCTTTGATAGGCGACGGCCAAAATCGCTTAGGCGGTTAAGCGCCAATAAATGATGATGATGATGAAGTTTGAAGTGTGATCTTAAAGAAATTATTGCATTCTCTTAACCTGGACCTGAATTTGTTGCATATATAAATACAAGATAACTTAAATGTATTTAAAAATTTATTTTCGGTGAACCCGGGATTTAGGTCTGGACCTGAATTTGTTGCATATATAAATACAAGATAACTTTAATGTATTTAAAAATTTATTTTCGGTGAACCCGGGATTTAGGTCTAGTAATCCCGGGATTTCGGGATTGGATTCCCTAATACACACAGACTGACAGATAGACATACAAAAATTATAAAAACGGTTGATGAAAAATTAAAATGCTAAGACGATATTGAAGTACTATAACAATAGTTAGGGCGACTAAAAAAAATGTCTGTATTGTTGGTAACAGTAAGGCAGTCCGCAGACGAAGGGCATCGTCATAGACGCGTACTCATCATTTCACTGAGCACGAATTTCCCTGCGTCTCAAGATCTGCACACGAAGCTGCAGAAAAAAAGCACATAAAGAACTGTCAAAATTGCAATTTTTGTCATGGGACGAAGTCTAAAACCACCTGATACTAGTTAGGGAGAGTGTTCTACGTCACATGTATAAATATGAAAGCGAAGTAAGAATAAAAGAAAATTCCCCGACTTTGAGGAGTCTGGCTGAAATTTTTGTCATGGGATTAAGGCTGAAAATGACTGATACTATTTGAGGGTAGTGTTCTACGATACAGGTGTAAAGGTCGGCCATTTAAAAACACCCAAAGTTGGACAAACCCACTAAAACAAATGAAATCGCCGTTAGAATTAAAGAAAATTACCGAGTTTTGAGGTGTCTGGCAGAAGTTTGTGCCATCGGACGAAGTCCAAAAATGCTTGGTACTACTTAAGGGTAGAATTCTACGACACATGTGTGAAGATCCGCCATTTAAAATCGACCAAAGCTGGCCAAACTCGCTTAAACCAATAAAAGCGAAGTAAGAGTAGAAACAAATCCTCCAGCTTTGATGTGTCTGGCTGAAGGTTTTGTCATGGGACGAAGTCTGGAGATGCCTGATTCTACTTAGGGGCAGTGTTTTACGACATATGTGTAAAGATCCTCCTTGCAGAAACAGACAACGTTGGAAAACCCGCTTAAACATGTGAGAGCGCAGTGTGAATTAGAAAAATTACCCAGTTTGGAGGAGTCTGGCAGAAGTTTTTGTCATGGGACGAAATCTAAAAATGCCTGATGCTACTTAAGGGTAGTGTTCTACGAAAAATGGGGTACTTCAGCCAAAGGTAGCCAAATCCGATAAATTGTTAAGTCGGAACTAATTTCCATGGGAAAATCCACCATCGGGGTGTCTGGTTGCAGCCGGGACATTCTTACGGGTCTAAAAACGTTAGATACTAACTCAGGATGGTATTCTACCACAGATATGTGAAAATCATCCTTTAGAAAATAAGTGAAATCGATTTCCAAATTGGGCGACTGTGACCCCTGATTCCTAGGCCCCGGACCATAACCATTACAGCTTGGAAAATTTCAATGGGAGCAAATGGATTCCATTTCGATCCACTCCGCACAGTTGGAGAAACGTTTGAAAATTCTGCCGTTCTCAATTTGAAAATCAGGGCAAAATCCCATATTAAAAATTACCCGTTTTGTTTGTGAACGCTTTTGAAAACGAACGTTTTAGATTTGAGAAGATTACTGGTTCTCAAATGCATCTCAAATTGAGATTTACCAAAAATGTTTGTTGGGAAGTAAATTATCGAACTTACAGAGGATAGTTGTTTGGAAAATGCAGGTATGTGTTCACGACGTTTAAAACCACCCAACAAACATTTTTGGCTAATCTCAATCTGAGATGCATTGAGAACCAATCATCTTCTCAAATCTCAAACGTTCGTTTTTAATTTGAGGTGAAATAACCGGTGATAGCGGTCTCAAACAAAACGGCTCATTTTTTAAATGAGATTTTGCCTTGATTTTCAAATTGAGAACGGCACAATTTTCAAACGTTTTTCAAACAGAGCGGAGTGGATCGAAATGGAATCCACATTTTCTCTTTGAAATATTTAATCAGAGATGCCAATTATGCTAAACAAATACCCACTTTAATAAAAAACCAGTTTCCATTTATTCAGTTCAATTTATTCAATATTTTTTTAATTAATACACGGAGAAAAATATTTTTCCAAAATCTAGAAAAATATGTTCTCAATCTCAAAATAGTAAATAATTTGAGAAATTTCAAAAATCTTCTTGATTTTCACTGAAATTAGTTAAAAAAGTTTACTTCAAACAAGCAAGTTATTTTCTTATCAAAAACAAAAACTATAAGGAACAAATTTTCCAAAATTTTTTTTAATAAATAATACAAATTTTCCACTTTATTGAAGAAATATTTTCTTATTTATTTAAATTTTTTTTTATTTCAATCCATATTGTTTGACCAACACTAGGTATGGTAATTTTATTTATTTTATTTGCATTACAAACCATTGTTTATCCCTACTATAGTTTGGCAACTTATTTTCTTCTTCTTACGAATTTGAGTGGAAAGCACTGGCTGAGTGACTCCAAATGAAATGGAATGAAGGAATAGTGTGAAGCCCAATAAGCCATTTTGTTTGATATCAACCTGAGCATTTGAGATGAAACCTTCAACGTCGATTCTCACTTTTTAAAAACTTAATATCAATTAATCAATCAATTAATTTTCGATTTAATGATAAACTACCAATACCAGTAGTGGAATTCAGTATCTTTAAACAATACTACGGAAAGGGTTGTTAGCTTAACAATTTTGTTGTTTGCACTATCTATTTAATGATTCTGTAGTTCTTCCTTAACAATTACCAATAGGTGATTGTCCCAGGTAAACACAGAAGGGTCTCAGCTAAGCATAGAACCAATAGGTGATTGTATCAGCTAAAACATAGGGTGTCTCAGTAAAAAATATTTAAGAAAAGTACCTATACTTTAAATGCAACATTTGGCACGTCGCCGAAAGAGCCGCAATGGCCTAGTGATAAACATCTCGGTTCACCAAACGTGGCGTTGAAGGTTCGATTCCGAACGTTTGAGAATATACTTTTCTGTGCTTATGGGGAATATGCTGTGTGTATTAGTGTGTTTTGCGATCAGCTGTGAGTTCCGCTACTATATAAGGTATACAATATTACAACTCCGTAATTTGAAGATGCTTTTTCGTTAAAAGTTTATGGAAATACATAATTTATGCTTGCACAAGCGCTCGCCCCAATCGAATACATAGAAGGTAAAGGTAAGGTCCATTAGATTTCATGAATATAATAATAAAAATTTAAATAAAATTAAAAATCTTTGGTTGAGATAGAATTCGGGACGGGATTCCCTGGCCAACTTCCTCAACCATAATAATTTTGCGTCTATGAAGCTGAAAGAAAAAATTTGTTTATTTCAAGTAAACATTTCTTATTTATTTAAGTTTTTATCAAGACATAATTAAGAAAACATTTTCTGAGTTCAAAATAATTCCTCGATTTTCTTGTTTGTACTTTGATTCTAGTAAAAAATTCTCTCCGTGTATAGTTCACAAATAATCCTGTTAATCCGGTGTTTGTTGGGCATATACTAGGGATTCCCGGGATCCCGTTGTTTCTTAAGTCCCGAAAATCCCGGGATTACTAGACCTAAATCCTGGGTTCACCGAAAATAGTATTAATGCAATAATTTCTTTAAGATCACACTTCAAACTTCAGAAAAAGTAATTTTTCTCTAAGTCAAATGGCATTCCTTTTTATTTTTATCTACAATGAAATTTTTTTATTACTTTGCATACCTAAATTGTCGGAGACCAAATGGAAAAAATTTAATTAAAAAAAAACATAACTATGTACGTAGCTTTCGCCACTATCGCTTAAGAATTTTTATACATTTTTATACATAAGTCGTTATTAATGTATCAATTATACTATTTGTACCTGTGGTACAAAAAAATTGTACCAAATACCTGAAAACTTATATTTTATTTAAGGCTTGGTTTCCTCGAAAAGCGGTGCCGCTATGTAACATTCGCTATATAGCGGTAGCTATGCTCACCGTCATTACCAGCACCGCTTTTCTGTAAACTTACATGCAAGTAGCGGTGACTTCAATCCATTTGAAATTGCAAATTTGCGGCCAGTTTTCTTTTTTTCCTCTTCTATATTTTTAAAATATTTGTTTTGAAAACAACTAATAGTTGTTCTTGTAAATGAATTTGAAGAATTTTATTGAATTGACAGCGCTATGACAATGACGGTGGGAAAAACGTTGACGGAAAATTGCCACCGTAATGACGGCCGCTATGTTTGAATGCTTGCCGCTATATTACATTACGGCGAACTTCACCGTCTTCTTAGTTTACACCCAATTACTTTTACATGGCAGTATTTTTGACAACGTACTTCACCGCTATGTAACGAGCGCTATATAGCGTCACCGCTTTCGAGGAAACCATGCCTTTACAAATTTAATTTAAATTTTTTTGTTCTTACATATGTAAGTCGTTATTAATCAAATATGTACGTATATTTGGCTATGTTTACCAGCAGTACAAGTTCCTGAATAGTAACTTCGAGTTAAAAATTTACTGTTACTTTTCGTTCGTTATAAAAATGACTGCCTTAATAAATACATGGATATATACTTAAATGAATTGCCATAATTTAGCCTACTTTATTACATATGTAGATATGGGGTGCCATTTTTAGCAAAAAAAAAATTCGGGACAATCCCGGAACTTTCAAATCCCGAAAATCCCACATATTGTGCAATGTTTTTGTATAGGACATTACCCTGCAAAAGTCGTTGGATTATAATAGTAGGTAATCCTTTGTATACCTCATCGGACCAAATTCAGCTTTTTGAAAGCCGATCATTGCTCGTGCCTTATCGACGAAAATCACGACCTTTGACAGTATATACTGCAAGGAGTAATAACATTGGACTAGTTTGCAAGGTGCAAGGAGTAACATTATTGGAGTACTCTATGGAGTAGCAGAAACAAAGCGACGGTTGGAGTATTTGGTCCAGTCCTAGGACATCCCAATGTTAATTGGAGCACAATTTTTAAATGAAAAAGGATTACATTTGGAGTACTCTGATGCTCCAATTGGGGTACTCTTTGGATAGGAAATAGAGTACTCTCGATTTTTGCAGGGTAAGCTAATTACGCCCAGTGTTGCCGCAGCCTTCGCAAAAGTATATCAGTTTTTGAACAAAAAATGTGTCAAAAAGTATCAAAAGAATAAATATCACCAATTTTTATAAATATTAACTTAATTAGTTAATTATACCCATTTTTTCTCGAAATCCGCCTTAGTCGCAGTGGTTTATTTAAATTTTATTGAAATTAAAAGTTTAACACTTTCAAGTATGATGGAATCATGTCAGGAGGAAGCAATTATTTCTCATTGTGATTTTGACATCAAACCTGTGAATTACGAAATTAAGTGCGGTCGTACAAGAACTTTTTAGCTCATTTAAAATGTTAAGGTTTTATTACGAAATGAATCAACTGAAAATGTATCAAAAGAGGGAATTTCATGATAAAAAAGTATCAATGTATCAAAAGACGAATTTTACAAAAATGTGAACCAAAATTGATACCATTGTATAAAACGGGCAACGCTGGTTACGCCACACACTGTCACAACTGGAATATCCCTGAGAAAATCGAGTATCAGAGTACTCCAAATGTAATCCTTTTTCATACAAAAATAGTGCTCCAATTAACATTGTGATTTCCTAGGACTGGACCACCTACCTACTCCAACCTTAGTTTGGTTTCTGGAACTCCAGAGTGAGAGTTCTTTGCAATGTACTGCAATGTTTTTACTCCTTGGAGTATCTACTTGCAGAGCGATCGTGTCGTGACTTTTTTTCGATAAAGCGCGAGCAATGATCGGCTTTCAATAAGCTAAAATTGATCCGCTGAGGGATTACAATTGGAGTACTCCAATATCAAAAAATTGGAACACGTGGTCCAATGATTTTTGCAGGGATATTTCACAACCATAAAGAAACGTTTTAGCTAAAAGCATTCGAATTTTCCTCTAAGGAGATTTTTGACGAGCTTCTCTTTCCAACGTGTGGTGTGTTGCTTTTGAGTTTTTCCTACAAGTTGGCGGGACCAGCAGTTTTTTGCCGACTACGAACGGCACTTGCAAAGCAAATGAGTTTCTGCTGAGAAGCTTCTCATGGCAGAAATATACCCGGAGAGTTTTCCAAACTACTGCCGAGGGGAGACCCCATTTAGAAAAATTCCTTTTCTAAATAATTTTTTATGTTACTTTTGTCAGGCATTGATACGCCACGACTTGGTGTAGAAGGCCGAACACTTAACCGCTCCCACTTCAACTTCAAATTAAGATAGTATGTATTTAATTTCCATCGTCCATTTAATGGTCATTGGCCAATTTTTAGAAATATTTTCTGACTTAGCGTCCCTAATCATATTAGAAAAATTTGTTCCCGTTTATTACGCGGTAAGAGTTCTTAGGACTTCCCCTCTTAAGTTAATAGGCTGTTTTTATTCATCTAAACAAGATATTATCTTAATTTCATGTCGGTTAGGTTTCCTAGAATAAAAAATTGGCTGAAATGGGTTAATTTTCTAACAAATAAAGGTAAGTTGCATTTAATGATAGTTAACTAGTCTAAATTATCTATCAATATTCATGGAAAAATAATTGCCAATTTCCTGCTGCTTAGCGGTTTGCTAATATTCGCGAAGTGGAACAGTTGGGTCAAAATGGGTTAAATTTTGTAGATATATCTACTTCTAGAAAATACCTTTAGGGCCACTTGCATAAAAGCCGATTAAGCCTAATCGGTGATTAACTTGACCGCTAACCATACAAAATACGTCAAGCGGCCCTTAAAGAGATACCTTAATCTAACAAATCCACCAACAATTGGCCGAGTTATTAAAGCTTTCCACAAACCTATCCCTCGAAATATGGCCAAACTAATTATGACCTCATTATGTATGGCGAACGATAGCTCAGACGAACGATTCGTCTTCTCACAATATCGCTTAGCCATCGCATTATCAATCATTTTCGTTCGCTCCATAGATTTTTTAAAATATTTTCGACTTTTCTTTGATATAAAAAACAAAAATTAAAGAAAGTTCGATTTTGCGAGCAGACGAATCGTTCGTCTGAGCTATCATTCGCGATACATAATCAGGCCCTTAGAAGCTCAATTTTTAAGATATTTGGCTGAAATTGGGTATGCGGCCACCATTTACTAATATAGAAATCATTTGTCGGAACCAGGGACTGGATTCTCTAAAAGTGTAGAAAAGTGTACACTGATTCAAAACTCATTTGCACCGAAAATTTATGCATGAGATTTTTATGCGATTCTGTAAACTATTGTGTACACTTTGGTGCTAAATGATCGCTGACAAACACAAAAGCGTGTTTCCATTGGGGTGAATAAGTGGTGGCGGTCAATACTGTGGCGAATGTACTCAAGAATCGCTCATTTCCCAACTCTAGCGTATTTCCACCACTAGCGTCACTACGGCAACTATAGCTGTTTAGGCAGCTCGCATATTTGTGAATGTGACACAAAGAGGAGATGATGATAGATAAACGTTTCGAGAACACTGTTGCACGAATAACCCAGAAATGTGTAGACACTTCTAGGTTATGAAGCTGCAGTCTGCTGGGGTATATAAACCGCGCAAAGACAACGCACATCAATCAGTTTATTTTCAAGTGTTGTACAGTGAAGTACTGAACAGTGAATTAACCCGCGATATTGTACTACGGTTTTTAGTAGTGAATAAAGCGTACTATTTATTAAGCAGATTCTGAGCGTTTTATTTAACGTACAGTGATCGAAGTCAGGGAAAATAGTCGAGGAATCATCGAATTCGTCACAATTGGTGTCAGAAGCGGTATTGTTAAATCAACAAGGACATTGTAAGGATAACAAGGGCATTGGAAGAATAGCAAGGATAACAAGGACATTTTAAGGATAGCAAATACATTGCAAGGATACCAAGGACATGGCAAAGTTGAGTGAATTGAAGATCCAGCAACTCAAAAATGAGTTGGAACGGCGCAGACTGACAACAGCAGTCAATAGAGTGTAGCTCTGCACGGTTGCGAGAGGCTATGGAAGCAGAGGGAATCAATGTTGACGACCATGTTTTTCAGCTTGTGGATGAGGTAGCGAAAGTGGAAGAGAAAAGGATACCTCGGATTCAGTTGCAAATGTGGACACTTATTCTTTATTGGCTGCCTTGGCTCAGATGTCAAACAACATAACATCAAGCATGTCATCTCAGTTGGAAGAAACGAAGACGTACATGACGTCACAGATCAAGGAAGAGTTGATGGAACAGGAAACACGCATAACGTTAAAATTAGAGGCACAAGAGCAAAGAGTCTCTTCGCAGCTAGAAGTTTTCAGTGGACGACAAGATAAGATCGAGGCCAAGGTGGATGCGTTAAAATCTCGTATCCAGGAGTTGCAGCTGAATCGTCCAAGTGTTTCCACAAACACGCCCAAGGTAAAAACTCCATCTTTTGACGGTTCTGTTCCTTTCCAGGTGTTTAAGCTGCAATTTGAGAAGACCGCAACGGTGAATAACTGGAGCGGTGAGGACAAAGTCGCTGAACTCTTCGTAGCATTGAAAGGACCGGCAGCCGAAATCTTACAGACTATTCCTGATGGCGATCGAAACAATTATGAAGCATTGATGGCTGCTGTGGAGAGACGTTATGGTAGCGAGCACCAGATAGAGCTACAAAATCGTTTCCAGAAACCCAATGAGACTTAATAAGAATTTGCATCGGACATCGAGAGGTTAGAACATCTAGCAACCGCGGATGCACCTGTAGAGTACTCGGAGAGGGTAAAGATACAAAGTCTCATAAATGGCATACGTGATGTGGAGACGAAGCGGGCCACCTATGCAAATCCAAAGAGATCATTTGTGGAGACGGTATCACATGCTCTAACTCAAGAAACAGCATCTCTTTTGTGCAAGCCAGCGTACAAAGCTCATCGTGTGGAAGTAGAACGACCAGAATATGTGGACGCAATCCTAGAAGCATTGTACGGAAAGCAACAGAAATGAAGCTGCCATTAAATGTTTCAAGTGCGGATAGTCTGGCCATATTGCGCGTTATTGCAACATCGGCTCCAGAGACTCCGGCAACGCAGGTGGACGTAAGGGAAACGCTAGAGGGGATAAGCAAGATGAATGCCCATAGTTTCTGTCTCGCTGGTTGGAAGGAATGCAAGTAATGTTACTGTTAGAGATTTGTAGACAATAAGGAGCCAAGAAGTACCTCTGATCTTTGAACACAATATTGGGTATTGCACCAAAGGAGTTTCATTAGAGGTGAATAACACTCGGAAGGCAGAGGTACCTCCTCGACCAATGGCTTCGATAGACAAACGCCTGCTTGAGAATATTCGGAGAAGTTAACAGGAAGATTCAGATCTGGCATGTGTGATCCGAGGGCTTGAGCCAAACGAACGACCAGCAAGAAAAGAAATGTCAGCGGAGAGTCCAGTTGCCAAGTCATATTGGGCGCAATGGACCAGTTTACGATTGGTATCCGGTTGTTTGCATCGAATATGGCAGAGTGAGGATGGAATGGTTATAGTTGTTCCAAGGAAGTGGGTGTCTGTTGTTCTCAGAGAAATGCATAACGAACCAAGTGGAGGTCATCTAGGAGTCAAGAAGACCTTGGAGAGGATTAAGCAGACATTTTATTGGGTTGGTTGCGGTCAGTCGATAAAGGAGTGGATTGGCAAATGCGATGAGTGCATCAGGGCAAAGGTGCTGAGGTCCACGAGTCATGGTCGAAGGAGGCAGTGCAACTCAGATGCACCGGTAGAGCGGATTACCTGGGATGAAGCTGGTCCATTCCCCAGAACTATAAGAAAAATATGAAAACTAGGTACGACAAAGCAATAGAACCGGAAGGTTTCCTGGAAGGAGATTTAGTATTGCTAAACGGGCCACAACGGAGGAAATGTGTGTCTCCAAAAGTTCAGTGCAACTGGGAAGGACCATACAGAGTTGTGAAACGGATCAACGACGTTGTTTACCGCATACAGGCTGTTGGAATGCCATGGAACAAAACGAAGGTGGTTCCCCTGGAGAGGCTAGCAACGTTTGAATCGGGAAATGTGTCTGATCGGGACGATCAGACTTAGGTGGAGGGCAGTGTGGCGAATGTTCTCAAGAATCGCTCATTTCCCAACTCATGACGCGAGAGCGAGAGGGGAGAGGCAGCTCGCATATTTGTGAATATGACACAATGTGTGAACTCAGGGAAAATAGTCGAGGAATCATCGAATTCGTCACAATACCATGTAAATTTTTACAGCTATTTTGGGTGCAGTAGGCAAAGTATGAAGTTTTGATTTTAAGTTTTTAAATGGCATTTGTAAACAAAACGTATGTTTCTTGAAACATCAGCAGAAGAGATTCTTGTTAAAAGCTGTCAAAATCTAATTTCTGCTAATTTTTCGTCGAACAGGAATCAGTACAAACTTGCAGACGAAACAGCGGTTACGTTTCTGATTGGCTAACAATTTGGATTTACATTTTTGCCACCGAACAGCTGTTCCTGCTTGCTAGTTTCTGCTGGACAAAAAATCTCCAGCAATAATTTGCAGCGAATTGGCGCTCTCTCTCTCAATTAAATGTCAAAAAGCAACTGAATTCGCTGCTATTTTTGTTCAAGAAACGCTTTTTCAGGAATAATTATTCATAATTAGCAGGAAAGACACGAAGCTAATACTTTTAAATGTTTTTCGAATTTTGTTTTATGTTATTTTGTTATGTTATTTTAAAATATTCATGCTTTCGTTGAGATACCCTTTACACTAAAACTCACTGAAAAAAAGTCAGTGAAAGTTTTTGACAAGGTGTGTAAATTATTTTGATAGAAAAAACTCGCACTCATTGTTACTGAATTGAAATGCTAGAGTGTACACAATTATCAGTGTACGGACATGTCAAAACTAATCGTTAGGGAATCCAGGCCCTGCAAGATCGGGCCGATATTCCATATAGCTCCCATACAGTCGATTGTTCCAATAAACGAATTTTGTTCCATAACTCCTGTAATTAAACAGGTAGGAACGTGAAATTTTGTAAGTGTCGCTCTTTTTATATGTGCAATATTGGTATTGAAAATCTCTAAGATGGGACTAAAACTTTCTCAGCAATTCGGTAAAAAAATTATAATTTTGACCGGAAAAACGGCACATTTTATTCGCTTTTTTTCATTGAAACATATAATGTAAATATTGTATAATATTAAGTTGTTTGTACTCTTTGTTCGTACCCCTAAAGCTAACAGTTTTAAGTCAAATTAAGTCATGTTTTTTTGGTTTTTTTTTTGTCATTAAAACAAATAATATAAATATTTTATAATATAAAGGAGCGTTTTCTCATCAAGCCTCAAATATTTAAGTTCAAACAAAAATTGTATATGAAAAAACTAAGTTTACTTGAGAAAAGGCTCCAATTTCATAAACAATAAGAAAGTTTCGTATACAGATGCTTTGCATCGGAATATACAGAGTTATAATAAACATAAATAAAGCTTACATTTATTTTTGTTACTAGCTGGGAACCCGACGTTGTTCGGGTTGGATCTGCTTTTTAGGGTAGTACTAATTTCTATTGAAACAATTTTTTCGCCAACCTTATTTTCGGGTCCAATACCTCTTCACCAACCTCTCTTCCTCGGCTTTCTTTCCTATGTCATATTCCTTTCTGTCACACATGTTTGGGTTAAGCCCTATCTATCTCTGTTGGCAATTCCTGTCTAGTTTTTCCGAAATACTTCCTTCTTTGCATCTCCTTAACCTCAGTACCTCATCTGCTCCTACTTTGATACCCACCCTCATTGATAAAAATAGAGAAATTCCCTTTCAGTAATTTTTGCAAAGGAATTTCCAATGTGCTGACACAACTTTTCTAGAGTTTTATTCCAGTATAGATAAGTGAATTGGTATGCCACTGTACCTATGCATTTTAGCTGAAATTGAAAAAAATACTAAACAAAAATTTGTGAGAGGCACGGTTTGTTATTTTTTTTTGACAAACAAAGTGAATTTTTCTTCATAAAAATATATTTACAAAAAAAAAATGCATAGGTACCTCACAAAATCCGTTTCTTAGTTTCCGAGATCCTTACGATCAAACAGACAGACAATAATTCTAAAAATGGGTCAGATGGACTCTACGACATTCCCCAAGTCATTTTTTAAACGAAATTTCAATGTACAGACACGAATTCAATTCAATTATTTTAATAAAAGAATTTTATGAACATATCGTCGGAAAAAAAGGAAAACCGCACCTCGCACTTCTGCAAAACCGCACATTTGGCATTTCTGTCAAAAATGAGATTTGCCTACCTGGGCTTTTGGGTACCCGGATCCATTCATTAGTAACAAAAAAGTAGGGGTTTGTGCAAAAGAATGTCAAAAAAAAACGACATTTGATTTTGACCCTCCACATAGTGGCTCGTACAAAAGTTAATCAGCTTTCAGTGTCTCCTGTAAAATTTGTGCCGCTACGTATGTGCGGTTTTGCAGAATTGCGATGTTCGGTTTTGCACTTTCTCCGACGATATTAAACATCAAAACTCTAATTAATGCCCATGAACATAAATTAATATACACAGTAATGAACATAAATTGAGAAAAAACTTTTTAATCAGCTGTCTCATGCCGCGACCTTCTAGTTGGATCATGGCTACATTGTAGCTTTGGTGGAACGAATTGGATTATGGTGAATTATTTTAAATTAAAACAAACCTCAGCTAATATCCACAGCATACTTTAAGGGAAATGTCTCTACACTGCTTGTTTATAAACATAATCAGTAGATGTTGACAAACATTGGCAATCATTATTTGGTTCAGCCGTTTTCGAGTTTTAGCGTGACGACTGAACACCATTTCATTTTTATATATGTATATAGATTAACAACCAAAATAATTAAAGATTGTATGGGAGGTACCAGGCCCCCTTTTTCGATAACCCAAAGTTTTATGGGTGAGAATGGTGTTGTTATCCTATAGCTCTATACCAATTTTAATGTTCCTACCTTAAACACTTTTGAAGATATTCACCTTGAAAAATTCAGTTTGTATAGGAGGTGCCACGCCCCCTTTTCCGATTACCCCTTCTTTTATGTGTAAGAAGGCTTTTGATACCATATAGGTCTATACCAATTTTCAGTTCCCTACCTTGAACCCTTTCACAGATATTCTGCTTAAAAAATTTAGTTTGTATGGGAGGTACCACGCCCCCTTTTTGGATAACCCCCGGTTTTATAGGTGAGAGTGGTGCTGTTATCCTGTAGCTCTGTACCAATTTTCATGTTCCTACCTTAAACACTTTTGAAGATATTCAACTTGAAAAATTCAGTTTGTATGGGAGGTGCCACGCCCCCTTAATATTTTGTTCTGATTTTAAGACATGACCTGCGCGTGGTAATAACAAACAAATCCCCCAAAGGAAGTATTTCATTTGGTTCAGCCGTTTTCGAGTTTTAGCGTTACAATTATACACCATTTCATTTTTATATATATATGTAGATATAGATAGTGTGACAGCATGGAACGTCCGTAATGCTGGGAACACCCATAAGTATATTTTTTAATGAAGGTCTGATATGTATTTTTAAAACTTCGTGGTACTCAAGAAATTGTGGAGAAATACAATCAGCTCGGCAGTCAAATCTTCATTTTTTCATGGAATGCGCCTATATAAATTGTTTGTAGACGGCCTGCTAATATTTGACCAGAGGTTAACTCACCAACGTTGGGCAGTCAACCACAGGTTAACTCAAAATGAAAGTTGGAAATCTGTGGGACGAAAGTTAACCCGGCACTGTGAAATTGGGCCTAAGCTGACTTTTAGTAAGTGCCAACGTTTTTCTTTTAAGTACTTTACAGAGTGAAAATTTGAATTTGTATAAGTCTTGAAAAAGTTCATTGGAAGAACTTTTGGAAAGACCCATCGACAACTTAGCAGACACTATGTCAAGAGAATCCTTTAAAAATATCATTACTTTCTTGAGCTATGAAAGTTCAAGCTCAAAAATTTATTCACAATTCATTTCGCTTTACAAAATACGGCAATTAGTCCTGTTTTCCAATTCCCGTATGTTTACAATTGTGTATTTACATAGCTAACGCAAAGTTATTTTTTCCAAACACGAGTTCTGTCTACCATGATGCTTTCATTTGCATAATTTTACGTTGGGTAGGTATGAACATCCATATAAACATAGACCCGTGCACAAAGGAATAAAATGTGTATCCTTACGTAACAATAAAAGCATTCACATACTATGAATGTTTCTACTTTGATATCCAGGCTTATCAGCGTTATGTCACCATAATTGTGGCCTGTTAACCCCGAATTTCCACCTTATATCTGTGTTGCAGTTCTCCTCCTCATTTCACTCGCCAGTTATTCTGCTTGCTGGTCTTTAAATGTTCATTTTCTTTCCATATCCCACAACTACCAACAATTTGTGTTGCTGGCCTCCTACCATATGTACTGTTAGTCGTGTTTAACAAACCGTAAGTCATTTTCCATAAACACTTGCTAGAAATGTGTTCATTTTACCCAATCAACATTTTGAAGCATCAGATTAGACGATAGTCAAGGCAGCGAGGAAAGGTGGTATTGTTAATATGCGAAAAAATGGTACTAATGTTTCGAAATTTTCTCATAGTTCAATTAAAAATCTACACTCAACCAATTTTGTGTAACCCGATAGTATAATAACCCTGCAAAAATCGAGAGTAACCAGTTCGATATCTATAGAGCACTCCAATTGGAGTATCAGAGTACTCCAAAAGTAATCCTTTTTCATAAAAAAAGTATGCTCTAATCAAGGACAGAAACCGAAACCGAAACCGTAACCGATTAAAACCGATTAATTTTTCAAAACCGAAACCGAAACCGTAACCGTTATTTTTTTCTGAAAAAGAACGAAACCGAAACCGTTTCAAAAGCTGGAACCAGTTCCAAACGGTTTTGAATTTTTTTGTGGACATATTTTATTTTAAAAGAGGCTACCCTGAGTAATTTTCATGGAAGATGGTTAAGCAAAACACTTTTTGACCTCAATATCAAAATTCCGAAAGAATTGAACTATAGGCGAATGAAGCCATCGAAAAAAATTTACGATATCCGAAAAAAAGGTTTAGTCGCCGTCTCAGAAAGCATCACTCATATTAACGTTCCATTTTAACATTTTTCTAATAGAAAAAGTAGAGTGAATATTTTAAACTTAATTTGAAGAAATTTTTTTTCCATAAATAACGGAAGTAATATTTATTACTATATATTGGAGAAAACTCAGACTTATTTTGCATTTAGTTACATATTTGAGTTTTATAGTAGCACAATTTTTTTGTGTTAGTGTTTTTATTTGGAAACCGAAACCGGAACGAAACCGAAACCGAAATAAATGTTGACGAACGAAACCGGAACCGAAACTCGTTACAAAACCGTAACCGAAACCGGAAAATTATTTCAATCGGTTTCATACCTTTGCTCTAATTAACATTGCGATGTTCTAGGACTGGACCTCATACTCCAACGCTTTGTTTCTGGTAATCCAAAGGGTACCTACAGTCAGAGTACTTTGCAATGTAGTCCAATTTTGTTACTCCTTGGAGTATCTACTGTCGGAGCGATGGTGTCGTGATTTTTATCGATAAAGCACGGGCAATGATCGGGTTTCAATAAGTGTGGCATTACAAAGGATTACAATTTTAGTACTCCAATATCACAACGATTTTTGAAGAAATGTTGATTTATATTAGAAAGACCCTTTTTGGCTGTGTGCCTTCTTTGGAAAGCAAAATAACACTGCCGATTGGCGCACGCCGAAAATCGTGGAACTATATTCAAAATGGTGATTGGGTTCATACATATGTATGGTCGGTTGAGCACATCGAAAAATGTCTTCCTTTGCATAATATATATATGTACATACATACATTGAGCACTGCTCCAAGTATTCCCATTTAATTGACTGCTACTGTGCTATTTGCGTCTGATTCCTGTGGTTACTGTGGATTTTAAACCCTTTCTTGAAAGTTAACAGCATATTTTCATAAATCCATTAGATAATATTTTAATGCGTACATATGTATGTATTTATGTATTATAGTACATTTACACTGCACCAAATTTGGCGAATTCAAATGAGCCACTTCGACACCGTTTACATTGGCAAATTTTCATTTGGCTTCACCTTCCCTGCAAGAATTCTCCACCAGGACAAAACGCCGCCGAAAGAAAATGCACTACCGTGATGTTTTAAACATCTGTAGAGTAATTATAAAAAAAGAGTCAAGAAGGCTTTTGTCTTTTCCTGGTAGAATTGGCCCATTTTCTTAAAAAAAATAGTTGAAATTGTTATTTACAGCTGTGCATAGTGCAAAAGTTTTCACACGTCAATTACCCATTAGGGTTCTTGCTGGCAATCCTTAATGTGGAACACCCGCAGGTTTGTTATTTTGAGGATTATATTGTTCGGCAAATGAGGTCAAATGTGATGGAATTCCAAAGTTGGAAAATGAGATTTGTATGGAAAAAAAGCTATTGGATGTATGAAAGCAAAAAAGTTGAAGGTGCGTTGCTCTGATATGAACACATACATACGAGTACTTAGATAGGGTTTCAAAAATTGATATTCAGTAACCAAACACTTAAAGCAAAATATATTCTCTTTGCTTAAAGCTAAATTCTGAGCATAACTATTAATTTTGCAGCCGGAAGGTTATCTCGCCGAATGTCTTTTATCATGAGCAGTTTAAAAACTAAAAACACGAAATCTATACTAATTATAATTATTGATATAATTATATCAAATTAGTTACTTTTAAACTAAGTGGTGTTATAATTCTTTAATTTTCACAATATAAACCCCCTATTTATACCTTTCATGAAGATGAAATGGTATTATAACTTTGGTCCGATGTTTGTAAGTATGAGAAGAAGAAGAGATGGACCCATCAATAAGTATACCGAAATGATCAGGATGACGAGATGAGTTGATTTAACCATGTCCGTCTGTCTGTCTGTCTGTCTGTTTGAACGCAAATTAGTCCCTCAGTTTTTGAGATATTTGGCTGAAATTTTGTATGCGGCCACTATTTTCCAATATAGGAATCATTTGTCGGAACCAGCAAGATCGGACCGATATTACATATAGCTCCCATACAATCGATTGTTCCGATAAGCGGATTTTGGGCTATAACTCTTGTAATTAAACAAAAAACTAACTAACTAATTGCGGCGATATACCAACAGGTTATCATAACCTCTAACGAGATTTTAGCCGAGCTAGTGAGTTTTTTCTACAAGTTGGCGGGACCTACAGTTTTTTGCCGACTTCGAACGGCACTTGCAAAGCAATGAATTTTTTGCTGAGAAGCTTCTCATGGCAGAAATACACCCGGAGAGTTTGCCAAGCTACTGTCGAGGGGGGACCCCGTTTAGTAAAATTATTTTTCTAAATAATTCTCGATGTTACTTTTGCCGGACATCGAACCGCCACGACTTGGTGTAGAAGGCCGAACACTTAACCGCTACACCACGGCGGCCGCAAACACAAAGGGACGTGAATTTTTGGAGGTATCGCTATTTTTATATGTGAAATATCGATGCTGAAAATCATATAATATTTCACATAGCCCCCATACATTCGATTGTTCCGATAAACGGATTTTGGTAGATAACTCCTGTAATTATATAGGTAGGAACGTGAAATTTCGTAACTATTTCTATTTTAGAATGTGGAATGTCGATGTTAAAAATTAATGCGATTGGACTAATATAACACATCGCCCCCTTATAATCGATAGTTCCGATAATTTCGGTATGAGCTAAAGTTAAATTCACACAGACTGTACTGGGATCAAAGAGTGAAAATCGTGACGCTTATTCATGAAAGGTATATAGCCTTCGGCACAGCCGAAGACAGGTTTCCTTGACGTTTCACGTATTGCCGGTTCTGCGAGAACGGTATTTGTACCTGTACAATACCCTTCGTACCGAAACGACCCGGGTTGTTTTTTTTTTATAATGACTCGGCCAAGAGCAATACATTTCGAAGTGACCCTGTCTAACGCGTCACGATTCCCTCACCTATTGTCATCCCCGGAAAAGCCCCTTGCAGCACGGCTGCTCCTTATTCTCTTGATCCGGGCTGGCATTGAGCCAAATCCTGGCCCAAGAGAATGGTTCTGCTGCGTTTGTCGGAAGAAAATATATACAAGACGATCACACTCAGTACAGTGTGCATCATGCAAAGGTTGGTTGCACAAATCTAGTTGCTCCGGACTAGATCCAAAAGCACATCGGCCCATTAGTTTCTATAAAAATTTTGTGGCGCCCTGCTGTTCACGTCGTAGGACGTCCCGAGGCAAGCGACGCTCATATGTTGCTTTATCGCCCTCTAATAATAATCAAGTCTGCACGACCTGCAATAATTATATTGCCCAGCAGAATATATGTGTTCCCGGCTGTAGCTTACTTCCTAGTGCATCAACAGCACAAGCACCCACTCATGGCTACTTTCTTCGTAGCACATCGGTTGATGCTTGTAGCACTACTGAGCTTCAGACACCGTCTCTAAACTCTTTAATAACTTCTTCCGGCACTAGCACGAATGAAAGTCAAGTCCATCAACTTCTGGTCCCTCACTCTTCGTGCACTGTATGTCGGCACAGGATATATGCGTCTGTGGCATCGGTCAAGTGCAACTCCTGCCTAGGCCTGTGTCACCTACGCATATGTTCTGGGCTCGCAAACAGAAATCTCTGGACTGATGTGTTTGTCGCGCCTTGCTGTCGAGTTGTGCAGCCCTCAACGCCGACGGAAGTACACTCATCTAATAGTGAACGAATTCCGCCGGCTTCAGGACTGCAACGGAGATCAATATCGCGACATAACCTACCACCATCTAGGCGAACACATCAGTCTTTAACTCCCAGAGTGGCCATTGCCTCTCCTTCGCAATTTAAATTGTTGCAATTTAACTGCAACGGCTTGACCGGCAAGATAGCGGAGATAACCACATTTATGCAGCTACATAAAATCAAAATTGCTGCAATCCAGGAGACAAAACTTGGCCCCCACTCGAATCTCCGAGCGAGTGGAGGCTACCACGTACTCCGGCATGATCGTACAGACGGCGGAGGTGGTCTCGCGTTCCTTGTACACCATACGGTGCAGTATAGGGAATTTGATATCAACACTGACCAAAGTGACTTACCTTTAGAGTGTCAAGGTATAGTTATACAAGCTGGTGGCATTGATCTCGAGCTAATCAATATATACATTCCTCCCGTCACCTGCTGCCCCAGAAGTTATCGTCCTGACCTTAGGGCGTTTCTTTGTGGCGATAACCGTATCATCATGGGTGATTTTAATGCCCATCATGATATGTGGCATTCACACCTTTCGGTGGACGGCAGAGGACGGGAATTAGCCGAGCAAATTGATAACTCCTCTTTCTGTACTGTGAACGGAGACTCCTCAACTAGGATGGCTGTTAACTGCAGTAGCTCCCCGGACCTAACTATTGTTAGCCCGGGGTTAATTAACAGCATCAACTGGCAACCTATGGTGGCCCTGTCATCCGACCACCTGCCTATCATCCTGTCTGTCGATCGTGCCACGGATTTTATCACGTCGGAGAAACGTACTTACGTGAATTTCAAGAAGGCCAATTGGGTCGGCTTTTTGGAATTCACGGAGAGCTCCTTTGGTGATCTTCCCATTCCCACTGACGTACACGTTGGCGAGCGCAAGATACGTGAGGTCATTAAAAAGGCTACAGCCCGTTTCATACCAGCTGGTAGGATAAAAGATATTAGGCCTAACTTCCCAGCTGAGGCCGCAGCCTTGGCCAACGAACGTGACCTCATACGCAACATCGATCCATCTGACCCACAGATCGGTGATCTCAACGTGGAAATCAGAAGGCTGGTTAACGAACACAAACAAACCAAATGGGAGGAGCACCTCAGGTCTTGTAACCTCTCTACCGGTGTTGGGAAATTATGGTCCACCGTCAAGTCCTTGTCGAATCCTTCGGGTCCACCAAAAAATGTCGACATTACCTTTGGTGACAAGACAATAAATGACCCCAGGAAATGTGCACAGGCTTTTTGTCGACAATATGTCCCACACCCTGCGCAAGACAGGGCTAGACGTGGAATCTTCAGGCGTGCGCATAAACACAAAAACTATGCCCCCGTTCCCATCACCGCTACAGAGGTTCAAGAGGCCATCCGGAAGGCCAAAAACTCCAAAGCCATCGGCCCTGATGGCATAGCCATGGTGCATCTAAAACACATCGGCCTAGCGGGAGTCAAATATTTAACGGCCGTGTTCAATTTGTGTCTGATCACAGCTGTCATACCCGACAAATGGAAGCAGGCAACTGTGATCCCACTACTAAAGCCTGGCAAGCCAGCTAACGTTGGGGAGTCATATCGCCCGATATCACTCCTCTCGCCAGTAGTAAAGACACTTGAGACGGTCCTACTCCCGCTCTACACATCACACTTGATGTTAGCCGAGCACCAACATGGCTTCAGGAAAGGTAGGAGCACAACATCTGCTGTAAATGTCATAAACACTCAGATAACTGACGGTCTTAATCAAAATAGGCCTAATGACAGGACGGTTCTAGTTGCACTTGATTTGAGTCAAGCTTTTGACACAGTAAATCATGGGCAACTTGTAGCTGATTTGGAAGACTCGTCACTCCCCCCCTGTCTAAAGCGTTGGACCGCCAATTATCTCAGTGGTCGTCGGTCGTCTGTTGTATTTAGAAACAAAAAATCTAAAGCCAGGAAGATAAAACAAGGGGTACCACAGGGTGGTGTCCTCTCCCCGTTATTGTTTAACTTCTATATTTCGAAGCTTCCTCCTCCACCAGAAGAAGTTACGATTGTTTCTTACGCAGACGATTGCACGATATTGGCCACTGGTACTTCCGTTGATGAGCTGTGCTCCAAAATAAATGGTTATCACCCCTCTCTAGTCGATTTCTTCACTGCCCGAACCTTGACATTGTCGCCAACAAAGTCTTCGGCGACCTTATTCACGACGTGGACGGCGCAGGTTGGCATGGAATTAGAAATCTATGTAGGTGATCATAAAATACCTACTGTCGCTCACCCAAAAATTTTAGGAGTGACTTTTGACACCATGCACACTTTCGCTGCCCATTCAGCCGCAATTGTCTCAAAATTACAGAGCCGCAACAAAATCCTCAAGTCACTAGCCGGCAGTACTTGGGGTAAAGACAAAGAAACGTTGTTGGTAACGTACAAGGCAATTGGTCGGCCGATCCTGAACTATGCGTCGCCGATATGGTCGCCGGGGCTTGCAGACGTTCACTGGAATCAGCTTCAGGCCTGTCAAAACACCGCGCTCAGAACCGCTACGGGGTGCGTCCTTATGTCACCTATATCTCATATACATAATGAGGTGGAAATGCTTCCAGTTAGGGAGCATAATGAAATGCTAAACAAGCAGTACCTACTGAACTGCTGTAAACCACAGCATCCCGGTAGACAACTGCTTGAACTCATTCCGCCTCCTAGGACCATAAGGTCGCATCTACGTAAACATTTTGATGAGATCCGTCACTATATAACAACGCCGTTTGATCTACAGGTGCACAAACAGGCTTTGGGGCATATCCATACAACGTCTGTTGGCCATTACTCTGCGCTCTGTCCGCTAAACAATGTCTTACATGCCGCAACACCTGGCATTTCTGAAGAGGAGCGTCATCTTCCTCGAGAGACAAGGGTCACTCTGGCTCAATTACGCTCTGGATATTGTAGTAGGTTAAACTCCTACATATCTAGACTGAACCCTGATGTGCCGAATGTATGTCCGGCATGCGGCTCATCTCCCCACTATACCAATCACTTATTTTCTTGCTCATTTGAGCCCACTCTTCTAACACCCATCTCTCTTTGGTCCAATCCTATTGAAACTGCTAGTTTCCTTGGACTCCCGTTAGAAGATATTGATGACAATTAGGTTAAGGAAAAATACGCGTTGGGCAGGACTACACATCGTTACAACAACAACAACAACAGGTTTCCTTACTTGTTTTAGAATAAATTTGTTAAAACCACAAGAAATGAAAGCATACGATTTAATCTAATCCTCACAAATTTTGTATTTCCACGTTTTTTTCAAAAATTATATTGATTTTCGAATGTTTCTTATTGGAGCTTAGTTCGAAAAAATTTTCTACCTGCTGTAATTTTTACTAGTACTAGGGTATTCTAATTTTTTGATGGTACAAAATTTGATCAATTTTGATACTTACGGGTCGATTCTAAGCGTAACCGGACATTTTGAACCTAGAAGATTATCTAACCGAATATCGTAACCGTCGGTAATGTAGTTCATGTAAGCGAGATTCTATCGTGCATCGAAACGCTGTCAAAAATTATAAATGCGCAAAAGTGAATAAAATGAAAATGCAAACGAAATTTCATGCAAACAAGTGCTAATATTGTTTATTATTTGTCGTTAACTAGTATGCGTACAAAATTTGTACTATTTTCGGTCCAAAAAAATATTTACAAAACACGTGATTTTTTCGCGGTTACGTGACGTTACCACCTATATTGGTGGTTACGGAACTTGTCGGCAACTTTAGTTGGCAGAATACCAAAAGGGCGTAAAAGTAGACAGATTCTTTGTTTGCCGGTAAACATAATGTTACCACATTAGAATTAGGGCTTTAGAGGAAATTGACAAAGATTTACACGGCGATGGATACCATGACATGATTTTCTTTTTAAGAAAGGTGAAAAAATTACTGCAATTTTTGCAGATTCTTAAATTAAAGTCTAGAGGTCTATCATCGTAAGTTTAGATTTTACAGACTTAAACTCCAATTTGGTATAAAAACGACAAATAATTCTTGAAAACACCATTTACCTCAACATATGTTTGTAGGAAATTGAATTCCCTACAAAAGCTGCCTAAACTGAAATTTTCTCAGACTAGCCGTTTTCTAGTATTCTAGCCTCAAACATTGGCATGTTTTTTGGATTTCCCGATTTTGATTTAAAAAACTAGTTTTCATGACACGTTTGCAAAAATTTCGACTGGATGAAAATCGAAAAACGTCCATTCCATAACAGGGGCCTAAGATTTTGGGCCGTTTGCATAAGAGGGGTGTCACACGTTACATCCATATTGACGCCATCCATGGCTGTTACATTCATACCGAACGTGTAGCATGCCATTCAACCTAATCTAATTTACCCACGTTACATATGGATCGCGGTTCTTAATTGTTCTATATGGATTTAACTTGTGACACCACTCTAAAAGTCGATAACGAAAAATATGTGCTATGACAACACTGCTTCTTATTGACATTATTTTATACAACACATTCCAAGAACCGTTATGCTAACGTCCAAGCAGCTTCAAAAGTGAATAATTCTAAGCAAATCGAGTTGTAATTTTTGTGAAAAATTAGTGAAAATAACATAACAAATAAAATCGTGGCTGTTTGCCACATGGAAGCTAATGCTGAAAGAACACCGCCAAGCCAACGAAAGATGGCTTCAATCTCCAGGATGCCGGATATCCAAAGAAACCTGGCCGAAATGGGATCATAAAAGATCAAGACATATGTATGCCCTAGGGAGAAGAGAAATCTCCATATTAATTGGCGTATTAACTGGGCACTGCCTTATTGGGAGGCACGCAGAAAGACTAGGTGTGCCCTACCGACGATGCTGTAGGAGATGCAAAGATGACGAGGAGGAGGAAACGGTGGAGCACCTCATTTGCAACTGCCCGGCTTTAAGTGGCGCGAGAATGCGCTTTTTGGGAGTGTCCTTCCTGGTTAGCCTACGCCAGGTCACGGAGCTGGGCATAAAGGACCTGATGGCCTTCATCAAGTCATCTAAATGGTTCGAGGAGGAATAACGGTATCGGTTTAGGAACGTGAGTCCCGGGATTATGCTATGTGGAGAATCCCGATAATACAGGCAGTGTCCCGCAACTGACTTTCTTAGTGTTGGTGGTATCACAACGGGCCTTTTAATACTGGCCTTGGTGTGTCTCTGCGGCAGCCACTTGAACCTAACCTAACCTAAATAAACATTAAATTATTCATACATATATTCAGTTTTAAATTAATGGATAACGGCTTATTTTCTAAAACATAGCTTTCGTAATTCCTTCTACGTTTCAAAAAAAGGAAATATGCAGGCGCAGGTACATATGTATGTATACATGGTTTTTATCCAATTTTCTTGTTTCGAGATATTAAAAGTTTTCTGTTATCACTAGTATGTTTATATGGGAATTAGGAGCTTCACCGTTAGTGTTTTAAGCAGAACACGTATTTCCCCACACATTTTCATGCCTAACAAGGCATTCACGTTGACAATAAACTCGAGTTTATTGAAAACAACAATATGAATAAACTCGAGTTTATTGAAAACAACAATATGAATAAACTCAAAAAATGCCACTTTAACTCGAGTTTATGGCCCAACGTGAACGCCATGTTACATAAAAACAAAATTGGAGTAACACAACTTGTGCTTCAAAGAACTGATATTATAATACAACATACAAGTCTAAATTAAAGAAATTTGGCTTGACAAGTAACCTTAACCACAGTTTGTAATTAAAGTACCCAGTAAATAATGGATCAACTTAATTTAAGATAGAACAGGATCAAATTCAATCAGATATAGGTGTTTTTTTTTAACTAAAATTAGAATACAATTTTTAAACTCATTTTTTTTAAATGCGCACTTTGCTTTTGGTTCTAAACTCGGATTCTTTGTCACAAAGGACCATATTTTACTGCTGCATTTTTACATTTGCTACGTTTTTGCGCAAATTAAAGAAAATCTATTTTGAAAAAATATTTAAAAAAAAAAACGGACGTTTAATTTTATACTAAAAATTAATTTTTTGAAACATCTAGTTCCAAAAAAAAACACTAATCGATTTTATAAGCTTCGCTTAACCCATTTTCGGCCGCTACAAGAAATAGCCATAATTTTTTATTTTCCTTTTAAGACAGCGTTTATTGGGCAAACGTCATTATTGCTGTGCAGTCGTGTTTACATTTACTGTGTTTTTAATTGTGAAATTAAAATTAATATATACAACTTCCATACTCTAATTTGTGATAAAATTAAGTGCAAAGTCATAGTGTTCAATTTTAAACATTTGAATTGTGGAGATAATTCATATTTTATGAATTTTAGCTTAATTCTAAATTCAATTTTGCTTTCCTTTTATTTGCCGAGTCATTTGCATAGTGTATTTGTTGCTGTTTGATTGGCTTCATTTTCTTCTTATAATTGTTATTGCTATTGTGTGCACTTGTTACTTTGCTATTTTCTTTTATTACAGCTGTTTGCGTTGTTTGTTGAGTGTCAGAATACAGTGACTCTCAAGCTGCTCGCTGCTATATAAACACTTGCCTATAAAACTTTCAGGGTTGCTTTTAATTAAAACCAACTTTTATAAATTATTAGTTGAACTTTTCCTTTCTTAATTAATAACAGAACTTTTTTTTGTCGTTTTAAAAATGTACTGTATTTACGAAAAGTGTCAAATAAAAAGCGAATCCGAACGCTACGTGTCTTGCTGGCTCTGCGATGCGCTTGGTCATATGAAGTGCGCAGGGTTGACAGGTAGGATTGTAGATGCCATAAATGATAACAAGGGTGTTCGTTGGTCATGTGTAAAATGTAGATCAGCTGAAATTGATCTTTTCAAGCTTTTTAGGGAAACTCGAAATGCGTTTTCTGAAATCGGTAAGGAATTTTCTAAAATTTCCGTGAAATTTGACCATTACGAAAAACTTTTTAGGTCATTCAAGTGTTTAGATGGTTCTCCTGTTGTGGAAAAAAACATTTCGAATGATTTAAATTATCGAGAACCTAGTTTGCCTGAGCCCCTGAATTTAAACCCTCCCCAGCTAGGTCTCCAATCGCAAATGTTGGAATTAATCGACTTGGCCTCACCCAGTCCCCAAGCAGTAGTTCCGTCAACTTCCAAAGAAGTAGTTCCGTCCACTTCCAAAGAAGTGGTTCCGTCCACTTCCAAGGAGGTGATTCCGTCCGCTTCCAAAGAAGTGGTTCCATCCGCTTCCAAAGAAGTGGTTCCATCGGCTTCCAAAGAAGTGGTTCCATCCGCTTCCAAGGGGGTGGTTCCGTCCACTTTCAAAGAAGTGATTGCGTCGACTTCCAAAGAAGTGGTGCCGCCTACTTCCAAAGGAGTGGGTTCATCCACTTCCTTGGAAGTGGTTCAGTCCACTTCCGAGGCCCCAAATCGAACCCCTGTACAACAAAATACTGCCAATTCAGTTCAACCAACGGCTACTAAGCTGGTTGTGGTTCCACCGCGAAAATCGATATTCGTGTCTAGATTTCAGAAAGACACTTCCGTCAACGACCTTAAGTCTTACATCAAATCGAAAATTAAGGCTGAGGGTTTAGTAATACATAAGTTTAAATTTAATTATGAGCGAAAAATTTCTTCATTTAGGATTGATGTTTTTGATGAAGATTACGATGTGATTTTGGATCAGTCGTTCTGGCCCCCTGGTGCTTTTATTCGCGAGTTTTCACCTAAGTCAACTGCGAACGACCCAGATGCTGTACAAATTCCTCGTCAGAATACTGATCCAAAAAACTAATTCTAAATTCTTTCTTGAATATCTATTATCAGAATGTTAGAGGTTTAAATACCAAATTAACTGATTTTTACTTAAAAACGATCAATTGTAACTATAGAATTATTGCTTTCACTGAAACTTGGTTAAAACCACATGTCTTTGATTCCGAAATTTTTTGTGATGGTTATCAGATTTATAGAAACGATCGCTTAGACAGAACCGGGGGCGGGGTCCTATTGGCTGTACATTCTTCAATACCATCTGAAGATGTTAATTTACCTTATATTGAAAACATAGAATTTAAATGCATACGTATAGGAATTGGCACAGGCCATATTTATTTAGCTGTTAGTTACATTCCACCGTCATCTGATTTATCAGTGTATATGCACCACATTTCACTTATAAAAACTGTAAGTTCTTTGATTAAGCCCGTGGACTCAGTAGTTGTTTTGGGTCTCGTGGAGAATAATTGATGGCAATATTGTCCCAGTGTCATCTAAGTTGTGTAATGAGTTTTTGGACGAAATGACCAACCTATGTCTTAGTCAGATTAATGTTATTCCGAACAAGTTAGGAAAAGTCTTAGACTTGGCCTTTGTTGATGACTTGTCTAAATTCACTGTAAATCGATGTGATCCTTTAGTTCTTCCCGAAGACGCTTACCATCCATCTTTTGAAATAGCCTACGAAATCATAAACTATAATCGCGATTGTATTACGAAACCTTATGACTCTATTAAAACTTTTGATTTCTCTAGAGCCAACTTCAAAAAGATAAATAAAGAACTTTCCAAACTTGTTTGGCCTCATTACAATGAGGACGTCGAGCGAAACTTATCTCACTTCAATAGTACCATATACAGCCTCTTTGAAAAGTTCGTACCAAAGCGCATCTGTTTACGTAATGATGAGCCAATGCAAGTCTGGTGCACTAAAGAACTCAAATCTTTAAAAAATCGAAAGTCACGCTTCTTTAAACTATACAAAAAAACTGGTTTACACTCTGATTATGTACAATACTCTGTTTTGCGCCATAAATATTTAGAATTGAATAAAAAGTGTTACAATGCTTACTTATGTAAAATTAAAAAGAACATTATTTGCAATCCGAAGACATTTTATGGTTTCGTAAACGCTAAACGCAGGGTAAAAGGGTTTCCTTCATCTATGAAATTTAAAGATAAAATCTCTAGTGACGACCTAGAGATTGCCAACTTCTTTGCTCAATTCTTCAAGTCCAATTATTCTTCTGGAATAAATTTATCATCTAACGGATACCCTTATTTACCACACTCCATTAACTCAATCCATGTTCCTCATTTAAACCCAGAAGATGTTTTATTACACCTAAAGGCCTTAAAGGAGTCTTTCAAATATGGCCCCGACTTAATCCCGACATGCTTTCTTAAAAAGTGTGCTGAATACATCTACCAGCCCTTAACACAGTTGTTTAATCTGTCTTTACAGTGTGGGATTTTCCCAACTTCATGGAAAGAATCTTTTCTTATACCTCTTTATAAAAGTGGGAGCAGGTCCTGCGTAGAAAATTATCGTGGAATAGCAAAGCTCTCCGCCATTCCCAAGTTATTCGAAGCCATCATTACCAATTATCTAGCATTTTCGATCCCAACACTGATTGCAAGTTCTCAACATGGATTTTGTAAAGGCAAATCAACCATAACTAATTTACTTGAATTCACTACCTACGTCTCGAATGGGTTTAGAAATAATTTAAGCACTGACGTTATATACACCGACTTTAGTAAAGCATTTGACAAAGTTTGCCACGCTTTACTCATACATAAACTTGATCTCATAGGCTTTCAACCTGGTTTTACTCGTTGGATCTCCTCCTATCTCTGTGGTAGAACACAACGTGTAATTTTAAAAAATACGTATTCAAATGCCATTGATGTCTCTTCTGGTGTCCCTCAGGGCAGTCACCTTGGCCCGGTTCTGTTTTTGCTATTCATAAACGACATGTGTACAACAATTAAGTACTCTAAAATCTTGTTATATGCTGACGATGTGAAACTATTTAAGTCATATGCGTTGACGGAGGAACGTTCTTTGCTTCAAACGGACTTAGACCACTTAGTTACTTGGTGCAACGTAAACTATATGCCGCTTAATCTGGCAAAATGTAAATTCATGTGTTTCTCTCGTGGAACTCTTCAACCAGCTTCTTATTCGATAAACAATTATACTCTTGAACACGTTAATGTTTTTGTTGACTTGGGTGTGATGATGAACTGTAAACTTAGTTTCAATCCTCATATCGAGGCTACTGCCAATAAGGCCAGAGGTGTTTTAGCCTTCGTGAAAAGGTGGTCAAAAGAATTTAGCGACCCTTATATTACTAAGACCCTTTTTACTACATTAGTTAGACCAATATTAGAATACGGCTCGATTATATGGAATCCGCGTTATCAAATTCATATAGATAAGCTAGAATCTATTCAAAAACAATTCTTACTTTTTGCATTGAGAGATCTACGATGGGATCCTTCGTGTAACCTTCCTCCTTATACTAATCGCTTGAAACTTATCAATCTCCCTACCCTTGCTAGCCGTAGAGAAATGCTAGGTGTAATATTCATGTGTAAACTCCTAAACGGGTGGATTTCAAGCCCTCCTCTTTTGAACGAAGTTAACTTTAATGTTCCCTCACGAGCCTTAAGACATTTTAAACCTATTCTTCTGAAGCAATGTAGAACCAACTATCAATTACACGAGCCGTTCCAGTGTTTGTGCGAAAATTATAACTCTCATTCAGACACTTTTGATATTTCGGACTCGCTTTTCATTATTAAAAATACTATCCTATTCTCTCTTAACAATTGATTTCTACGTAGTATCAATTTATGTATTTTTATTATCTATTTATTTTCGTATTACACTCAGCTGATGAATTTTTCTCTGTAGCTGAGCAGTTTGAGATCTCGACGCTTAACAAACCTCCGCCTTTCAAACACTCGGCAAATTTAATCCGCGCGTTATGCGGATGCGCCCCTCGTGTCGGTCGGGCGGGATGGTGGGTAAAATCCGTTGGGCATAATAATAATAATCAAGAAAAAAATTAATTTTAAAAAATTCCGTCCGTCCATTTCCTTAATATGGAGTGGTCGAAAAATCGACCGCTGGCCGTTAATGGTATAGCATATTTAAGTAAAAATCTCTGCAGCGAAAACAAATTTACTTCAACGAATTTTAAACTCTTTTATTTCTAAGCACACTTTAGTTTTTATATGATGTAAGTACATATGAAAATATATATATCTTTTAATTTTGATGATATTCGTCAAAGCATTTAGTGTGTAAATAAACATTTCATTTTTTGCTAGTAAAAATAGTATGTTTCTTGCACAATTTACAGCGCAGATATTTATTTCAGGGCTTTTTATGACGGTGTGTGTCCATTCGTTACTTCGAGGTAGATTCGGCGGCTGGCTTAAATCTCCATTTTCATCTGTTTGGGTCTGGCCGGTATCTTCATCCTCATTGTAGAGCAACAACCGAGTTGTGACGTCAGAACGAAAATCAATTTCAGAAAGTGGTGGTATCTTTTCGATTTTTGCAATCATGCAAACCAGCTTCCACGCATTGACCGTTGCGTTACCAAGAGCATTTGTCCATATTGGCCACCATCATTTCTTTCCCCGAAATCACCGCAATTTGCTCTGCTTTTTTTCGAAAATGACTGTTCAACATTACGCTTTATATCTCATTTAAGTAAGCATTTTTACAAAATATTTTTGATGTTCCGTAAGCTTGGAGGTATACTGAATTTTTTAGTCATAATCTTTTAGGGGTTACACCATTTTTAGTATATTTAAAATACTGGCACTAAGAAATTTTCTTCTTTTTTTAATATTTTTAACTTCAGTAGAGAAAAAATCGGAGTACCCCGAGGGTCCCCGGACCAGATATTATGAATGTTATAGTCTGAAGTATCTTCTAATAATCAAAGCAAAAACCATTGCGAATTTTTTGCACATCTATTTTTTTTTTTAATTTTTTTCCTTTTTGATATTAATAGTTTTAGTATGAAACATTCAAAACAATCAAATTAGATAAAAAAACGGAAGTCAGAGTGCAACAATTTGCATATGCTGGGATACTGGGAACCTCATTACAAATAAAACCTGACAAGTACAAAGTACAAATTATGGGAAGTGAAGGTAGTTGGACAAACATATTTTCTGTTTCATTTATTACAATTATTTAAATTGTGAAAATTTCTTATTACAAAAACTTAAAGGTAATGTATGTATTTAAGAAATTCTTGGGTACACCTGATTCTTGAAAGTATAGACTTCGAACTAAGCTCTTTTGAGTGTTTGTAATAAAATACTAAAGTTTTGAAATTGAAATGCGAAAAATTTCTTAATTACGTGTTTGCTGCGAGCCGTGTGATAAAAAGTAGAAGAAACAATATATTTCAATAAAATAAAATCTTAACCAAGAACAACAAACTAGAAAACAGAAGACATTTAAATAAGTTATCTTATATTACAATGTTTTCTTAATTACACTGGATCACAAATTCCAACTTTTTTTCTGCACCAGAGACGCCATAGTGAAATTCCTATGTAAAATCACCTCCTAATTCCGAAAATCAAAGTTATTTTTACTTTAATGGTACCGTTTTTGAGATATTTACGATTTACCGTTTTTTCAAAAAACAAAAAAGATGGCTCCACTTAATCGTGTATATCTCAAGAACAAATTGAGCTATTCGAAAACGGTTTGAAAAATTTGAAAGCTTATAAAATTTACTATAATCAGTACATACAACACTTTTTGCTAGGTCCTGCAGATTCAAACATAGTGAACAATCTTTACGGATTTTTTTAATTTTTTTTGTAAAAATATAAAAAAATTTGTACTTTGCGAGGAAGCATCTCGAAAACTTTTTGTTTTTTAGCAGATATTTCCCCCCCCCCCCCCCCTCTAAGCTCTGTTTTATTACAAAAAAAACAAGCTATCAGTGAACAAAATCGATGAACTAATACAAAAGTTATAAGCATTCAAGTAAATATATCCATTTAAATAATACAAATAATAGCATATGTACATATGGTTCTGTCTTAACTCTATGATCTTATTTTATAATTAAAAAAGTTATGTGTCTTGTTTTGACGCTTATTTAGATTAGGATCGGTTTCTCACAATCTCAAACACATGCCCTGCATGTGGTAGGACCCCCCATGATACTCTACATCTCTTCAATTGTTCATTTGAACCTACTCTTCTAACCCCTCTGTCCCTCTGGACAAACCCTGTTGAAACTGCACGTTTCCTTGGACTCCCCTTAGAAGAGCTTGATGAAGATCTTCGGAATGATCATACACTCTAGACAGGGCAATGCATTGTTAACAACAACAACAACAACAGGATCGGTTTCTCTTATGAGAAACCAACAGTAGTCGCCCATCATAGCGACATCCCAGAATCCTTGATACCGACTTTCAATCACTTTCATTTGCTGGTGAAACCTTTCGCCATGCTCGTCACTTTCGTCGCCAAGATTTTGCGGGAAAAAATTTAAGTGGGAGTGTAAGAAATGAATTTTTAAAGACATATTTACTCCTGAAAGAAAATAAAAAAGTAAATTAGATAAATACATAAGTGACACATTAGTATATAATTTTCTTAGGCTGGATTTATCTTTCAATTCAGAACAAATTTTTTGTTTATATTTTTCCCGTTCTTGTTTGTTCGGAACTGGACGATGAATTCAGATTTATGGCTATATATTCTCATGTAAATTTATGTAATATATAATTTATTATAATATGTTTTTTTATTTACCCATTTCCGCATAGTTTTTGATTAAGTCGTTCACTATCATCTCGTAGTTAGGACTTTTGTGTTTGCCTAAAAAAGAAGTAACGACCTTTTTAAAAGAATCCCACGCTGCTGCCTCCACTGACGACAATAGTTCTTTGAAATAGTTATTGGTCATCATTTTCCTTATTTGCGGCCCCACAAAATTCCTTCCTTTATTTTTTCATCTGAAATCTCTGGGAAGATTGTCTTCAAATGATGAAAAGCTTCGCCTTCTTTGTCCAAAGCCTTCACAAAGTTTTTGATAAGGCCGAGCTTGATGTGGAGCGGAGGTAGAATTATTTTTTCCTTCTTTATAAGTGGAGAGTATTTTATGTTATCTACCCCAACTTGAAACTCGATTCGTTCTGGCCAATCCTTTATGATGTAGTGGTCTTGACGAGCTCGGCTATCCCATTTGCATAGAAAGCAACAGTATTTTGTGTATCCACTTTGTAGACCACATAGCATTCCAACGACTTTAAGATCGGCACATATTTTCCAATCATGTTCTTCGTATTTGATTAACTTGAGCAATTTTTGCATTATTTCATATGTTTCCTTCGTATTTACTGCATGCGCGATCGGGATAGATGGCTTTTGGTTGCCAATATGCAATAATACGGCCTTTAAACTTAATTTATTGCCGTCTATGAACAATCGCCACTCTTTTGAATCATATGGTTCACCAAATTGTTTGAATAGACCAGCAATGTCTTTGCAGTAACAAACACTGTCCTCCTTCGTATAGTATTTGGAAAATTCTTCGTGACGAGTTCTATAATATGTTACCTTAACATCGGATGAAACAAATTTAAATTGTTGCATTCGAGAGGCGTGTAGTTCGGCCTTTTCCTTTGAGAATTCCAAATCCCTTATCCAATCATTGAGTTGTGCTTGTGACAAAGAATTTCTTTCATTTTCCGTTTCAAATTCAGTACAACATGATGGCGCGTAATCAGATACTACTGTTGACAATGAAACTGGAGCCGGAACTAAAGTTAAATTTGATTCTGGCAATGTCGCTTCTGTTGAAATTAGTTCTGGTAATGACACTGTAGATACGCTCGCATAGGTTACTTTTCTGGACTTTCCAACCCCAAGTACTTTTAGTACAAATATAGCAGTCCGTTGAATGGCAAGTTGGTTCCCTCCACTTCATTGGTGTAATAAATTTCACACGTCGCCTAAATAGATAGTTTCAGAAATTAGTCAGCTATGCATTAAAAGGGAACAAATTCCTAATTTTTACAACGTACCTTTTTGTTCCGGTTTCCGAAGAAATCAATTCGACTCGGCATGTGGTGCACACAGTGTTCGGTGTCCATGGTTTTTAGGCTCAATTCCAAAACGCTTATAGTATGTAACTTTCAAAGGATTTGAAAACACATGTCTCCTACTTTTAACAATAAATTGACCGCAGATGAAACAGAACATATCTGGATCATTTGTACACTCAAACTCTCGCGCCCTTTTATTCATTTTTTTATTTTTAAGTAAATGACGGGTTATAAACTGCAATTATAAACTGAACAGTATCCGGCGAGCCTTGCAGATATTATGAAGGAACAAGGCGCATGTACTCTTATTTATACTTAGATCCAGTAAAAATTCAAGCCTACCTAAACAAAAAGGTTCCCTAGTTCTACAAAGAAAACACTACCTGCCTCAAAAATATGCTCTTGTTTAAAATGTACCTAGGTTTGAGAAAACGACACTAACAGCTTTTTGTATCTAATAACTTTTCGAAAATCTACCTGCTAACTAACTGATATACGAATACTAACACATATGTATTAGTTCATCGATTTTGTTCACTGATAGCTTGTTTTTTTTTGTAATAAAACAGAGCTTAGAGGGGGGGGGGGGGAATATCTGCTAAAAAACAAAAAGTTTTCGAGATGCTTCCTCGCAAAGTACAAATTTTTTTATATTTTTACAAAAAAAATTTAAAAAATCCGTAATGATTGTTCAATATGTTTGAATCTGCAGGACCTAGCAAAAAGTGTTGTATGTACTGATTATAGTAAATTTTATTAGCCGTTTTGGAAGAGCTCAGTTTGTTCTTGAGATATACACGATTAAGTGGAGCCATCTTTTTTGTTTTTTGAAATAACGGTAAATCGTAAATATCTCAAAAACGGTACCATTCAAGTATAAATAACCTTGATTTTCGGAATTAGGAGGTGATTTTACATAGGAATTTCACTATGGCGTCTCTGGTGCATTTTGGCTGTAAACCAGTGTTATCATAACTTTCATCAGATGAATCACTTATGGAGTAGTCATGAGCATCAGTGACATAATTATGAAAGCTGGAAACGGCTTGGTTATTTATCGACTCCTTTACATTATTGGGGGACAATAAAAATAAAACTTCTGAAGTTAGGCTGCCGAATCTTTTCTTTGGTATTTCTCTAAAACCGTTTATTAAGGGATCAGATGTTATAGGCAACATATTCATGAGATCTCTATTCGTGGCTTCACGTGAGTGTTTTTGTGTGTTATCCAATCTGAATCGTCGCAAATCTTTGTTACGCGCTTCCTAAGCTTCCTCAGAAAGTTGCCCAATAGGCAAAATCGCTGATTTGTATCACTACTGTGCACCAAGATCTTATGGACGGTAACAGGCATATAAAACCACGGATAGAGATTTATGTATAATTGTTTAGTCTCACGAGCAAATATTTCAAACCTTTCAATATTGATATTATAACCAGATGCCAAAACGCTAAGGATATTATTAAATCTTTTGATAAGCATTATATCCGGGAACTAGTAATATTCTATGAGTTAAATAACTAGCTTTTTTCGCCATATGCTAATTATCTATTACCCGAGTTGCAGGCTCCGACTGCTTTTAAAAAGAGGCGGTGCCACGCCCATTTTCCGATTTTTGTTTAATTTTCTTATTATCAACGTCAATTCTAATCTAAATATAAAATTTAATCATTAGATGTAGGATAATCCAAAATTTAGTACGGGGTCCAGGTTTTCCGTCCAAAGCCTGGAACCGGGATACCGGATGATAAAACTTTTAGGCAGGCCTTGAGGTACGTGTCTCTGTCTACAACTTTGTCAAAGACGAGAAATGTGATAAGGTCTCAGGAAGCGAGATAATTGCAAAAAAGTGATTTTCGGGGCCTTTGACCCCCAAAAAGACCAAGAAAAAAACCTCTGCCCAAAATAAATTGCATAATTGTAATAAGTGACTACATATTAAACCAAAAATGTCAAAAAATTATTTTGTCCCGCTAGCTTGTTCTAATCGAACCGCTGTGCATTGTCATGAAGATCGACACCCCCACACCTTTATTGTATTCTCGAATGACTTTTGGCTGTGGAATAGGTTAGGTTCAAGTGGCTGCCGCAGAGGCACACTTAGGCCAGTTTTGAAAGGCCCGTTGTGATACCACCAACACAAGGAAAGTCAGTCCCGGGACCCAGCCAAATGGAAAATCCCTGAGTTGTTGGGATTTTCCACATAGCAGAATCCCGGGACTGACACTCCTAAACCGACACCGTTACTCCTCCTCGAACCACTTAGATGACTTTATGAAGGCCATCAAGTCCTTTATGTCCAGTTCCGCGATCTGGCTTAGGCTATCCAGGAACGGAACTCCCAAAAAGCGCGTTCTCGCGCCGCTTAAAGCCGGACAGCTGCAGATGAGGTGTTCCACTGTTTCCTCCTCCTCATCATCTTTGCAACTCCTGCAGCATCGTCGGTAGGGCACACTTGGCCTTTCTGCATGTCTACCAATGAGGCAGTGACCGGTTAATACCCCTATCAATATGCAGATTTCCCTCCTAGTTAGGGCATAAATGCGTCTAGACCTTTTGAGATCCCATTTTGGCCAGGTTTGTTTCGATATCCGACACCCTGGGGATTGCAGCCATCTTTCGTTGGATTGACGGAGTGTGTGCTCCTTCAGCATTAGTTTGCATGTGGCAAACGGCATACCTAAGCGCTCTTTATCCTGAAGAACCTGCTTCGTCGTGCCCTGCCTGGCAAGCTCGTCTGCCTTACAGTTTCCCTCAATATCCCTATGTCCCGGGACCCATATGAGGTTTACGCGGTTCTGTTGGGCCATCTCCTGAAGAGATCGACGACAGCTGAGCGTCAGTTCAGAGTTGAACGTGTATGAGCCAAGGGATTTGATGGCCGCTTGGCTATCGCTGAAAATAGCGATATCTTCTCCGATAACACGTTTGCTTAACTAGGCCGCGGCGTCTAGGATTGCCGAGACTTCCGCCTGGAAGACGCTACAATGATCAGGTAACCTGAAGGAGAGCTCAAGGTCCAAATCCCTTGAATAAACCCCTCCTCCAACTCTGCCGTCCAACTTCGAGCCGTCGGTGTATATGGAAGTGCCACTATTTATTTCGGGACACCAATCCGTCCTCTCCCAGTCTTCTCTGCTGGGAATGTTTATTTTGAAACAGCTATCACGGACTGTAGTGGTCGCACAACGAGGGCTGAGCCCCCATTTTTTGCCAATGGCTCTTTTGCATGTGTAAAGAGCGATGCAAGCTTTCTTCTGGCGCTGAAGAACATTCTCCTTCCAATGCTACTTGCATCAGGTCACACAGAGTTTGTGGGAACTTGCCTCTGAATGCAATAGCTAAATCGTCTGCGTATGCCACTATCTTCCCGCCCCCCAGCTTGTGTCACGTAGCAACGAGTTGACTGTGAGGTTCCATAAAAGCGGGGAAAGAACACCACCCTGGGGTGTTCCCCTTGTGACATAGCGTGATAACTCAAGCGTACCAAGTGAAGAAGCTATTTTCCTTCCCCTTAAAAGTTGGTCAATTAAACCAGTTAGAGGTCTATCTACGCCCAGATTAGTTAGAGCGGAGTTGAAAGCCTCCGGGCTTATATTGTTGAAAGCCCCCTCAATGTCTAGGAAGGCCACGAGACAGCAGTCCTTTTCACACAGCGATTTCTCAATGACAGATACTAGGCTGTGCAGAGCGGTTTCTGTTGATTTACCCTTGGTGTATGCATGCTGATAGCTAGAGATTAGGTTGCTATCAATAGTCGTTGAGAGGTAGTCGCTTAGTATCCTCTCAAAGGTTTTGAGTACAAAGGACAAGAGACTGATCGGTCTGTAGTCTTTTGGCTCATAGTGGGATGCCTTCCCAGCCTTAGGGATAAACACTACCGTGGCGCTTCTCCAGGAGCCCGGAATGTGGTTGAGAGCCAGGCAGGCTGTGAAGAGAAATACCAGCCATTTAGCTGATGTCTCCAACGTGTTTATAAGTTGCGCGGGGATAATCCCGTCCGGCCCGGCAGCCTTATACGGTTCAAAGCTCTTAACTGCTCTTAACCAGGTTTGTTGGAGGTACTAGTGGTGCGTCATGCAGATTCCCCGGAAAATGTGTATTCAAGAGCAGCTCAAGGGTTTCCTCTTCCGTGCTGGTCCAGGATCCGTCAGTTTTTCGCAAATAGCTGATGGCTTTTCGAGAGGACTCGTCTAAGTCTCGCTGTGTCGTCAACCTTTTCGACGCCAGTACAGAAATTTCTCCTCGAAGTTCTCTTCGCCTCTCTCAGAGCTTTTTTGTAGGCCCTAAGTTTAGCTTTATATTCGTGCCAATGAGGCTCAGAGCCGAGGCTCTTGGCCTTGTTAAATTGTTTCCGGCAGGATTTGCGGAACGAGTCCAAATCGTAGGACCACCAATGTGGCCTGTGTTTACCGCGTGGTTTTGGCACTGGACAAGCCTGTCCTAGAGCATTTGAGAGCGCCGATGTAAATGTAGTAACAAGATCCTCCAGCTCCTCTACTGATGAGGGGGCTTGTGAGGGCAGTACTGGGAGGTCTCTGTCTAATATTTCATTGTGTAACTGCCAATTTGTGTTACGTGGATTGCGCTTAATGATTGGTTGTTCTACAATAAAGTCTAAAACCATTTCTATGTAACGGTGGTCGGAGAATGAATGTTCTTCCAGAACCCGCCATTTTCTGACCCACTCATAAGCGCCTTCACTACAGATAGTGAGGTCTATGACCTCCCTACGGGTCTTAGTGATAAAAGTAGGCTCATTACCCACGTTGCAAGTTACCAGGTTGGTTGTTAAGAGGTAATCAAACAGAGACTCGCCCTTGGCATTGATATCGGAACTCCCCCATTGGACATGGTGAGCATTAGCGTCCGCTCCAATAATAAGATTACCTGTGCAGAAATTTGACACCAGGTCTTTCACCTCCGTTTGTGGTGGGGGTTCTTCGGCGTCGTAGGGCATATAGACCGACGCCACCGTCAGGCGGGTGCTGTCAACCGTTAGACTGATAGCGGTAATATCACCATTGGTGTAGTTAGGTAGGAGAAAGGAGTTCAACTCAGACTTGACCAAAATACACGTTCGGACTTTGCTCTCCTCGCTGGCTCGAATGAGCTTGAAGCCCTTAGTCCCCAATCCGCAGATTCTCGAGCTATTGACCCAGGGTTCTTGGATGAGGACCACATCCACGTCGCCTTTAGAAAGACGACTACTTAAAGCAGCCGAAGCCACTTTAGATTTCTGCAGATTAATCTGAAGCACCACCAACATGAGAGCGCACAGACTTCCCTGCCGTCCCCATGTCGTCGAGGTTTGCCCCATCCCGGAGGTTGCCTATCAACGACGAGATGTTCCGATTAACTGCCCGATATGGCTTTGCAGGAGTCCTGCTGCCTGTAGCGTTAGATGTTAATCGCTCAGCGTTGGCTGCTACCACCGTGACGTCGAGGACTTCCTCGTCCTGTCTATGACCTCCCTACGGGTCTTAGTGATAAAAGTAGGCTCATTACCCACGTTGCAAGTTACCAGGTTGGTTGTTAAGAGGTAATCAAACAGAGACTCGCCCTTGGCATTGATATCGGAACTCCTCCATTGGACATGGTGAGCATTAGCGTCCGCTCCAATAATAAGATTACCTGTGCAGAAATTTGACACCAGGTCTTTCACCTCCGTTTGTGGTGGGGGTTCTTCGGCGTCGTAGGGCATATAGACCGACGCCACCGTCAGGCGGGTGCTGTCGACCGTTAGACTGATAGCGGTAATATCACCATTGGTGTAGTTAGGTAGGAGAAAGGAGTTCAACTCAGACTTGACCAAAATACACGTTCGGACTTTGCTCTCCTCGCTGGCTCGAATGAGCTTGAAGCCCTTAGTCCCCAATCCGCAGATTCTCAAGCTATTGACCCAGGGTTCTTGGATGAGGACCACATCCACGTCGCCTTTAGAAAGACGACTACTTAAAGCAGCCGAAGCCACTTTAGATTTCTGCAGATTAATCTGAAGCACCACCAACATGAGAGCGCACAGACTTCCCTGCCGTCCCCATGTCGTCGAGGTTTTCCCCATCCCGGAGGTTGCCTATCAACGACGAGATGTTCCGATTAACTGCCCGATATGGCGTTGCAGGAGTCATGCTGCCTATAGCGTTAGATGTTAATCGCTCAGCGTTGGCTGCTACCACCGTGACGTCGAGGACTTCCTCGTCCTGTAGGCTGTCCTCCATCTCCGAGTTGTTCACAGCACTATCGGCAAGGGACGTGGCGGATAACATGCTTTCCGCATCGGAATCCTCCGCTTCCTCTTCTGGTAATTCGTTTTCCGGTTCCCCCGGAGCAGCCGAGAAGGCAGCGCGCTGAGCATCACCACGATATACGTGGATAACGATCTGGCCTACGCTGTAGTGTACTAGGCCATTGCACCTTTTGAGGGGCTCGATTGACTCTTTATTCATGGTGAACACCACCTGTCTGTCGGGCCCCACCGCATCCCCGACCAGATTGACACTCCAGTCATGCGTTGGGAGGGACGGATTCATCAGCCGTAGCATCCCGAGAATTCTGTCAGGTTCGTCAGGGATGGCCGAAATCCACGCCCTTGCCCTTGGACGAGCTGGAATGTCCTTCCAGTCTACGACCTCTATCTTTGCGCCCTTGTAGACTTCACCCAGTTTAGCAGCTGCTGCCTTATACAGTGCTACGGTTTTTGCATCCTCGCATGCGAGTAATTTGATCTGACCCTGGTGCCAACCCGCATCCGTTACTCGCGCCGAACTACCCGGAAACTCCGGTGCAACGTTGAGAAGAATGTTGCCGAGTTCATTTCGCACGTAACGCCACCGGTCCTTGGGGATGGCCAGACGGTCATTGCCTCGGTCAAGGACGCCTATTAGGATCCTGTCCTTGGTTACCTCAGCAAAGCTTAGTTTGCCCGCTCCAGAGGTATGGCTGTGGAATACTGATGGTTTATTTTTTGTTTACGGGAATATCTTTTGGCAGAAAAAATTGGTTCTACAGTGGAGTTATTGGTTATGACATTCACAATGGCATTATCGTTCCACCGAACAATCAATATTTCTTGCGAACCATCGAGCTGCTGGTCAACTGTCCCGCGCTTTTCTTTTTTCAAACTTTTCAAGGGTGCGGTGGAGCACCTCATCTGCAACTGCCCGGCTTTAAGTGGCGCGAGAATGCGCTTTTTGGGAGTTCCCTTCCTTGTTAGCCTACGCCAGGTCACGGAGCTGGACATAAAGGACCTGATGGCCTTCATCAAGTCATCTAAATGGTTCAAGGAGGAGTAACGGTGTCGGTTTAGGAACGTCAGTCCCGGGATTCTGCTATGTGGAGAACCCCGATAATGGCAGGGTCCCGGAACTGACTTTCTCAGTGTTGGTAGTATCACAACGGGCCCTTTTAATAGTGGCCTAGGTGTGTCTCTGCGGCAGCCACTTGCACCTAACCTAAGGGTGCTTTTCCCATTCTATTTTCGCGTATAGTACCAGTTGCAACGAATCGGCGCTCATTTAAAAGACACATAAGATGATATGAAGAAAAAAAGTTATCAAAGAAAATAATGTGGCACTCAGGGTCCGACATGTTAGAAGCAAATCTAAGACAGTTTGTGCGCCTAGGCCTATATCCAGATTATGAGGAGTTGCTGCACCTCCGTACCATGAGCTGGAATACAAATACCCACTTTTCGAACATAAGCACCAGGATTTGAAACCAAAGCGAATCGGTTTTCCTTTTATGAACATTTTACAGCAATTTATTTCAAACAAATGACATATTCTGCTTGCATTGCTGTTAACAATAAAACATGTACTGCCTGAAACTAATACATATATCCAACTTACCAGCTTCTGGCCAGCGGTCGATTTTTCGACCACCAAAGTTTACGTGCTTTAAAATGTTAGAGTTATTGCAAAATTGACATTGGATTTGTTTTACTCTCAAAATATGATATTTTTTCTTTTAAAAAAATTTGAAATAAATTTTTTTTTTATTTTTGGTTTCTCGTTTTTTATCTGAACAAAAAACAACTAAAATTAGTAGTATTTTCATCCACATACTAGAATGGTAGTTATATTATTTTTGGTAAAATTTTTGCCTCGTGAAGGGTGGATACCTCGCCGCGGTACGAGGGCTTAAGTTCATAGCCACAGGGCTACGCTGCCCTTGTGATCATAGCTCCGAACGGCACTTCATCACGAGAGCAGCCTAGCCTCTCTGGCGCGACGACAAAGATCTTCCCCTTCCCAATCCAGGGTGTTATGCGAAACCGTGCCCATTGGACGTTTGCAGCCGGGAAGCAAATCGTGGCTGTATTTGGAGCCTCTCTGATACCGGGTCGTCTCAGAGAGTAAGCATGGCCTTACCGCGCTACGGGGCCCAGCCGCGGCGGACGACACATTTTCCCCTACTCTTCCCTTGACCCTAAGCTGGCCTTGCCCGGCGATGGGTCGTACGAACAAGATGAACTCAAATAACGTAAGTAAAAACGAAAAACCTAAAAAACAAACAACGCTAAATTTCACTCCTCAGCAGAGGAGAGCTATGGAGGAGTAAGCGAGAAAACAACAACAACGCCGGAGGACAACGTCCGCTCCACAATCAAGGGGGGGATCGACAGCGATGGCAACTACGAGTCGGTCAACCAAACCTCTATCGAGTAAGATTGACTTGATGGGAGCTAGCACCAGTGCGGTTGTCAACGCAGCTAAGCGGACAACGGCGGATGCTAAACTCCAGTCAACCGCTAATATGAAAATCAGTGCCTTTACGTCTGTGGCAGCGGTCTCACGAGCTGGCCTCGGAGTTTCGAAGTAGTTGGAAGCTGCAACTGAGATTTCGGCAAAGGGAGCGACCGCGATGGCAACTACGGGTCCGCACTCCCGGGAGACATCTCCCCGTCGCTTCACATGCCACGAAAAAAGATTGGCTGCAAAGATCCTGAAGAGGTATGAAGGGGTACCGCAGGAATCGCTGTCGCCGAATTCCAGAAAATCGGTAGAGCCAGCGAAAGCTGTGATAGCGGATTTCCAAAATACTCACATGCCATAGAGGTTAAAAGTTAACCCTTTCAAACGCCAGAGATCGGACCTGGAATTAAATCCCCCTCCCAAGCGGCATCAGAATACCCCTGGAATGGCAAACTAAGCTTTGCTGAGGTAACCAAGGACAGAATCCTTATAGGCGTCCTTGACCGAGGCAAGGACCGTCTGGCCATCCCCAAGGACCGGTGGCGTTACGTGCGAAATGAACTCGGCAACATTCTTCTCAACGTTGCTCCGGAGTTTCCGGGTAGTTCGGCGCGAGTAAAGGATGCGGGTTGGCACCGGGTTCAGACTAAATTACTCGCATGCGAGGATGCAAAAACTGTAGCACTGTACAAGGCAGCAGCTGCTAAACTGGGTGAAGTCTACAAAGGCACAAAGATCGAGGTCGTCGACTGGGAGGACATTCCAGCTCGTCCAAGGGCAAGGGCATGGATTCCGGCCATCCCTGACGAACCCGAGAGAATTCGACCAGCGGCCGAAAGTGGGTTAATGTTATGGAAAAAACAGAATTATAAAATTATATATCCTTCTCTTACACAAACTATTTCAAATTAACATTAAAATTTCTCACTTTGAAAAAAAAATTTTTTTTGAAAAATTTGGCATGTTTGTGTATTAATAACTCCCAACTGGAAAACGACAGAAAGCTGAAAATTGGGGCAGAAGCGTAGAATTTTATAGGGAACAATACTGCGTTTTTATTTTTTTTTGAAGAACTCTAGATTTAAAAACTGAATTTTGAGCACGCTCAGCCACAGTGTGTGGCGCTATAAAATAATTTTGTGAATAGTTGGGCTAGAAAAATACTAAAAAGAAAAAATGAAAAACCACCCAAAACATTTTCTTCTGGTTGCACCCCTGCCAAACATAAAAAAATCAACATCGAATAAAGTTAAATACATATTCTTAAGGAAAATTGACTGCTGAGCCCAAATTCGATATCAGAATTCAAGAACGGGCCCGAGGTTCGGCCCTAACCTTGCAAGAAAGTAAAATATTATTTTGTGATGGTTTTGTTAGGTTAGAGAAGAACTGCGACCTGTTAAGCTAATTTCGATCACGGATTTGGATTTAGCTCGCCACAATACATGCAAATTAATGTATTGAGTTCACAGATCCGTCAACTTTTTGTTTTTTTTTTTAGGCTGCGCCATTTGAAGACTGTAAAACTACACCCCCGCAGAGAAAGCATATATTAAGCAAAAATATGTTTGAACGTATATGAGAAATGTATATTTTTGGTTATAGAATATGTAGAATATCTATAAACAAAATTTAGTAAAAAAAATTGTATCAAAAACGCCAAAAAAAGGCGTTTTTTTTCATTTAATACTAAATAAGTTATGAAAGCGTAACTTAACAAGTTTACAAGTTGTTTAACCTTTTTTGTAGCCCACTCAATTTCCTTTATTTGCATTTTTGACAATTTTTCAAAGAAAAAATGGGAAATCGAAAAAACATGTTAATATTTGAGGCTAGAATACTAGAAAACGGTTAGTCTGAGAAAATTTTGGTCAATTCAAATTTTGTAGGGAATTCGATTTTCTTCAAAAATATGTTCAGGTAAATGGTGTTTCCGTTCGGAGTCGGCAAAAAAACTGTAGGTCCCGCCAACTTGTAGGAAAAACTCAAAAGCAACACACCACAAGTTGGAAAGAGAAGCTCGGCAAAAAATCTTGTTACAGGTTATGATAACCTGTTGGTATATCGCCGCCATTAGTTTTTTTAAATGGTGTTTTATAACAATGATTTGTTTTTTTATACCAAATATGAGGTAAAGTCCAACATTTTTATATTGCACTCATTCCCTTGCCTAGCCCTTAAAAAACACGCAGGATTTATAGGAGTTGGGAGGCATGCCAAGGTTGCCTCCATTGCAATATTGGTCAGTATAATTGCTTTAAGATGTTTATATGCGAACGATAAACAATTTTTTTTTTGTTTGAATTTTTAATTTTTTTATTTGTTTTTGACGTTATTTTCACGTAAGAAACAGCTGTTTTCGTCTGGTTGAGCTATCGTCTTACATATTGCAAACAAGCGAACGATTCGTCTCTGAGACGAAACGAATGTTCGTTTCGCAATAGAGAATGAGGCTCTTTAATTTAAAAATCTAAAAAAAATTACAGTAATTTTTTCACCTTTCTTTAAAAGAAATCCAATATAATTTTTGAAAAAACAAAATTTTTTACATGCATATGTACAATGTACATATCATATTTTGTAAGAATAACTAAGTTCAAAAAACCTAAATACTTATGAGTCAACATACATAAAACCCTCTGTCCCTGAAAACAATGACCGTAAGTAGGAAAGTGAGTTGCGCTAGATAGGCCTAACAAAGGCCATTGGAGCATTTCGAAGCTGAGACGTGATGGTCGGTTGAACCATTGATGTCATTTCCACATGCTTTTGTATTATGACGAATGCGAGGGTGGAAGCGAATAACACTTACTTTTCGGTATGTATGCACGTGTGTTCATATAATATAATAATGGGTGAGTGAACCTCCATTGAGAATAAGGCCGAGTTTCTCTACAAATTTGTGGTATACTGCTTCTAGTTTTTTAACTACAAAGTGGCGGGACCTACCTGCCTTCGAGGAACTTTTCATGGCATAAATATACTCGACGAAGTTGCCAACTACTCTGAGGAGCGACCCCGAGCCCCAGCGGGTTAGTGGTGTAGAATACGCACCCTAAATCAAAAACCGTCACTACTCAAAATGTTTTTAGGTCGCTTTCTTGGCATAGATTGCCCAATAAAAAGTAGTACAGCCAATACATAACATTTTTTTCTTTTTGGCTATTATCGCTACTCTTTAAAGAGCACAGAGATGCGAAGTTTTTAAAAATAAAATGATTTTTGAGCGATCCAGAAGCAATTAACTGAAAGTTACTCTGATTTTGAGTTGCGACTCTTTTTGATTTAGTGTGCGATATGTCCGAGGTAGGTATGCCGGTGGTAGGAGGCGACTAAAATCCACTTCGACCCCGACTACGGGGTCAACGAAGTCATTCCCAAGACAGTCGGGGTAGTACCCCAAGGTGCTATTCACCGGAACGTTCCGGATTCATATCCGTCAAAGGACTGTCAATATCCGTACAACCCTGTCTGGTCCATCACGTAACTTTTTATAAGTGGATCTTCCGACTAGGCTGGGCGAATAACGGTCACAACAACAGCGACCCCATTTTCCAAAAGTTTTTTTTTTCAAACCCCTTTGTTACTACGGTTTCGGTACTCAAACCGTGGATCTTCGCCATGGTAACCCAGCAACATTAACACCACACCACTGCGAGCGCAAATCCATTTAATACAAGTTCATAAATACTTATGCGGTGGCGTTGAAACACATCAACCGGAAGCCTTAGCCAAACGTGAACGTGATCTACTGTAAAGGCAGCGGCTGAGGGCGGAAATCAACGCAATGTTAAGCGCTGCAAGAACCAAAGCAGCTACACAACTGCGTTAAAATTACAATAAAGGAATTTATGTATATATATACGGACGAGGGTAGAACGAATGAGTAGGCGGATGAGACAACAACTGCGATCAGTCCAATGTGATACGTTGACGATGACGTTGATTCTGGCTACGTTCAATGGATGGATGGATAGGTAGATGGATGGTTCTGTGGTGGGCTTGGAGGTTTATTGCTAAATGTCTGGATTGATACGAGAATATATATGACTGATACGCGTTTTTGAACGGTAACACTGTATGACCTATGCTTCATTATGACATTTTTCGTTTCTGTTCTGGTTGTTTTCTACCAGCGCTATGGTTGGGGCTATAACCTGACGTACGCGTCGTTGAACGACCGTTCCAAGCTTCGTGCCTTAGAAGGAACGTTGACTTTAAAATCCGTCAGACGCATTTATTTCTGTACATATACCTATACGTACATACATAAATGTGCATAAGTATGTGCATAATATATAGTTAGTACTAATAATAACCAAAAAAAAAACACATACAGAAATTCCATAAACAAAAATTAATAAAAACAGGTAGGTAACTACCCAACAAACACAGCCTCTAACGTTGGAGAAATGTTCGTCTTCACGTTTAATAACTAGGGTAATTCTCTAACTTTTGTCTAATGGAAGGCTAAGTAGAGAACTACACAATAATTCGATTATAGATAGGGTAGAGAACTAGAAATCCATCACATTAGAATCCCATTAGAGAATTTGATTAGAGTTCGGCTAGAGAACTATGGTTTTCTCGATTTGAGAATTATGTCCCATTTTGTTGGGAAATCTAACTTTATGGTTCGTTGGGCATCTACAATAACAAGGTAAAAAAACATAGACATTGTTTAATGCCATCAACAAATATTTCAATACAATTCGTCTTTGTCTGGTTTTGTGTGACTTTTTCGCTGTCACTGTTTCTAGCATTGTCCGCCCACCGCGCTGTCCTCTTCACATACATATGTATTCATTCATGTATATTTTGAGTACTACTCCATTCCGGTGACTGTTGCTAAGTTCGTCCGTTTATTCATTTCGACTGACTGGCTATCTACATGATAGGCTGTTATCCGCTTCAAAAACACAACACAATGTAAGCGAGGAGCTTAACGTGCGGCAAGAACTTTGGCAGTGACACATGCACGTACAGTAGAAAACGCAAATAAGTATTAGGCTGCTCACTCTTTTCTTAGTTAAAGAAGCTCAGAAGGCCGATTTACATAGAACTTTGAAGGATCCACTTTCATACAAATATGGAGCGGGCATATGTTAAAGCAAACCGGCCGCAAATCTCCAAATGCCTACTTACAAAAAAAAAAATAGCTCTAATGTTATATGTATATCGATTTGAGTAGGCTTGCTTCATGTTTTGAGCAATAATCTTAGTCGTGATAAAATTTTCTGTAATTTCTGTAATATCGAGGGTACATCTGCACAATCGATCGGTATCGAAGCTGTTATCAACTCAATACCCAACAAGGGCTGCCAGATTTCGAAACAGCGATATCAGTATCAGAAAAACAGTACCAACATTTTATTGGCAATAAGCAACTTAAAATACATTTTTGTAACGCTTTCCGAAATAAACATGACCTTACTCCATGGGCATCAGTTATTTACATATGGGTAAATCCAGCGTCACTTACGTTTCACGCTTCAGTCTAAAAATGCATTTTTTAGTGGTAATTTTCAATACTTCTTAAAATCGAGTTTTACAGTTTCACGTGTAGTCGGGCCATATTTACGAATCAATTTAAAAATGCCTTAAAATGATGACATAGTTCCAGAAAATTGCTACTTTAGGTGGTGTCACTTACGTTTCCGCACATATTTAATTTTTTGTGTTCTTCAAGTTTAGATGCCAAATTCTGCGAATTGCGTAGCAACAGTTGGACAAAATTATGTTTTTTCAAAAGGCTATTTTATTTAGTAAATACAATGACCCAAAAAAATTGGCTTTTCAAGCCTACTATAGTTTGTTTTTAATGTATTGGAGGTGATCAGTGTCACTTACGTTTCATGGAGGCGTCACTTACGTTTCAAATCTCCTAAATTCGTTAGAGAAATGCGGTTTTATTCAGGGCTGGAAAACGGTTCAGTACCGAACCGGTTTTTGAACCGAACCAGAGCCATTTTTCAGTCTTTGAACCGAACCATTTTTTTTTTTGGAGATGTATGAACCGAAGCGAAAACCGCAAAATAAAAATGGTTCGGTTCGGTTCAAAATTGGAATAAATTTTAAAGAGTTTCAACTTATATGTCTAAAATATAAATTTTCCTAAAAATGGCACTCACTGGTATTTCGATTAAGATTCAAGTTTAGAAGGTTGAAACGTATAGAGCGAGATCCCAGAGCCTAAAAGCGTCACTTATTTTATAATGGATGAAACCAATACCGATCGATAGTCCTCCCCGAATCTAGAAAGAATGTGAAAATTTTAAAGCTGTACCTATGACAAGGGCCTAGGAATCGGGGGTCAAAGTCGCCAAAAAATGACCCTAACTTCACTTATTTTATAATGGATGATTTTCACATATTTGACGTAGATTACCACCCCGCGTCAGTATCAAGTGTTGTTAGACCCGTACCAGTGACAAGGCTCCAGCCAGACACCCCCAGTTCGCGGATTTTCCTATGGAAATTTATTCTGTTTTACTAATTTCACGCATTTGGGCCACTTTGGCTGCTTTTAACTACCCAATATTTTCCCATTTTTTGTAGAACACTACCCTCAAGTAGTATCAGGAATTTTTAGACTTCGTCCCATGGAAAAAACTTCAGCCAGACACCTCAAAACTCGGGAAATTTCACTAATTTTTACTGCGCTTTCACATGTTTAAGCGGATTTGACCAACTTTGGCCTCTTTTAAATAACAGATCTTTACACATGTATCGTAAAATGCTACCCTTAAGTAGAATCAAGAATTTCTAGACATCATCCCATGGAAAAAACTTCAGCCAGACACCTGAAAGTTCGAGAACTTTTATTTTCCTATTAATTTGCTTTCTCTTGTTTGTCCCACTTTTACTAATTTTAAATGATAGATCTTTTCACATGTGTCGTAGGACACTACCCTTAAGTAGTTTCAGTAATTTTTAGACCTCGTCCCATGGCAAAAACTTCAGCCAGACACTTCAAAACTCGGGAAATTTCACTCATTTTTACTGCGCTTTCACATGTTTAAGTGGATTTGACAAACTTTGACTACTTTTAAATAGCCGATCTTCACATACGTGTCGTAAACTGCTACCCTTAAGTAGAATCAAGCATTTCCAGACATCATCCCATGGCAAAAACTTCAGCTAGACACCTCAAAGTTCGGGAACTTTTATTTTCCTATTAATTTGCTTTCTCTTGTTTGTCCCACTTTTACAATTTCTAAACGACGGATCTTTTCAGATGTTTCGTAGGACACTACCCTTAAGTAGTTTCAGTCATTTCTAGACTTCGCCCCATGGCAAAAACTTCAGCCAGACACCTCAAAGCTCGGGATTTTCACAAATTTTTACAGAGATTTCACTTGTTTCACCAGGTTTCTCCAACTTTGTCCACGTTTAAACGGCGGATCTTTACACATGTGTCGTATAACACTACCCTTAAACGGTATCAGGCATTTCCGGACTTCATTCCATGAAAAAAACTTAAGCCAAACAACCCAAAGCACGGGAACTTTTCATCATTTTTACTGTGCTTTCACATGGTCAAATGGGTTTACCCAACTTTGGCTGCTTTTAAATGGCGGATCGCTACAAATGTATCGTATAACACTACTATTAACTAATATTAGGCAATTTTAGACTTCGCCCCATGACAAAAACTTCAGCCAGACACCTCAAAGCTGAGGAAATTTCATAATTCTTGCTGCGAATTCACATGTTTAACTGCGTTGGTCTAACTTTGGCTGCTATTAAAGGGCAGATAATTTCACATGTGTCATAGAAGACTACCCTTAAGTGGTATCAGGTACTTTTTGACTTCGCCCCATGTCAAAAACTTCAGCCAGACACCTCAAAACCGAGGAATTTTTATAATTCTTACTGCACTTTCACATGTTTAAGCGAATTTGTCCAACTTTGGCTGTTTTTGAAAGGCAGATCGTTGCACATGTGTCGTGGAACACTATCTCCAAGTAGTATCAGGCATTTTTATACTTCATCCCATGGAAAAAACTTCAGCCAGACACCTCAAGCCTGAGGAATTTTCATAGTTCTTACTGCTTTTTCACATGTTTAATCGGGTTGGTCCAACTTCGGCTGCTTTTAAAGAGCAGATCTTTTCACATGTGTCATAGAAGACCCCCTTAAAGAAGGATCGGCTATTATTATACTTCGCCTTATGTCAAAAACTACAGTCAGACACCTCAAAACTGAGGAATTTTCATAATTATTACTGCGATTTCACAGGTTTAAGCGAGTTGGTCCAACTTTTGCTGTTCGTAAAGGGCATATCTTCACACATGTGTCATAGAAGACCACCTTAAAGAAGTATCGGGTATTTTTTATACTTTGCCCCATGTCAAAAATTTCAGCCAGACACCTCAAAACTGAGGAATTTTCATAATTCTTACAGCGATTTCAAAGGTTTAAGCGAGTTCGTCCAACTTCGGCTGCTTTTAAAGAGCAGATCTTTTCACATGTGTCATAGAAGACCCCCTTAAAGAAGGATCGGCTATTATTATACTTCGCCTCATGTCAAAAACTACAGTCAGACACCTCAAAACTGAGGAATTTTCATAATTATTACTGCGATTTCACAGGTTTAAGCGAGTTGGTCCAACTTTTGCTGTTCGTAAAGGGCATATCTTCACACATGTGTCATAGAAGACCACCTTAAAGAAGTATCGGGTATTTTTTATACTTTGCCCCATGTCAAAAATTTCAGCCAGACACCTCAAAACTGAGGAATTTTCATAATTCTTACTGCGATTTCAAAGGTTTAAGCGAGTTCGTCCAACTTCGGCTGCTTTTAAAGAGCAGATCTTTTCACATGTGTCATAGAAGACCCCCTTAACCCTTTCGGTACGGAACTCTACGCGCAGAAGTAGATTTCGCTTAATGCCAAAAATGAGTAGTTTGGGCACTAAATAAAATGTCTGTGGTGTCAAAGGGGGCGTGGGATATAAGGCTGACTCGGGGGGTGGTGGTAAACCATTGTACCATCCGGGATGTTATGTGGTACATATATGTACCAACCGTCCCATAAAACATTAGATCATATTTTTTCTTTTAATAATGATACGAAATAATTCATTTATTTACATATAAATAACACACAAAAGAAGTAATTTTATAAAGAATTAAACAATTGGTAATCAAATATATAGATTGTAATTCAAAGCATTATAATAATTTCAAACAAAATTATGTATGAAATGCTGCAAAGCAAAACTTGCACAAGGGAACTTGGCACTCCTTACATATTGTTTTTGTACGTGTTTGTTTTTTTTGTTTGCTGCAACTAATACAACGCCGTCGCGTATCGCCTTCAATAGGTAGATGTTTGTGTCCTGTAACACGACGTACTGGTTCTGGCCTTACCGACCTAAGAACAGCTGTGACTTTGGAACCTTCATCTATCAGTGTCTCTGCCAAGGTCACCAAAAACGATTTGAAAGGCTTTTTTCCCTTCTAAGTTCATTATAAATGATCCAAGCGTTTACGGCTGCCATCATAAGAAGGAGGTAAAAAACCTTCTTCCACCATTTATCTGACTTCCGATCATATTCATAAAGCCCACTCATTTGGTCGGCTAAATCGACGCCCATAATTTGACGGTAAAATTGAACTACGTTTGGACATGGAACTTAGATCTTTTCCCCGGTTTTTAACGTTTTTGTAACAAACGTCATGCCTGGTTCGTGGCAATTACTTATTACCAAAACCTCCTTCGTGTCCTGCCATTTTACGCATAAAAGACCAGATGATGTACTTTTAAATTCTGCTTCTCCTCGCTCAAGTTTCTTACTTGTAAGCTAGGGAACGTTTTTTCTGTTACGCATTATAGTACCAACAGCTGGATAAGGTAAAGTATTTAACAAATTAACTGATGTGAAAAAGCGATCGAAACACAGAGTAATATCATCTTCTACGACTGAGCTGATGAGTTTAGTTACTACTCTTTCTCCAAGGGTTCCCGAGTGTTCTTCAAGGTCTTTTCCACAGTAAATATTGAAATCGTAGGTGTAACCTGTTACAGCGTCACATCTAAGCCACATTTTTATACCTCTTTTTACCGGTTTTAGGAGCATGTATTGCTTCAGTGAACTGCGGCCCTTGAATTTTGTCATCGACTCGTCTATACTTTGGAGGGCGCTGTCTTGTCTACACTTTGAAAAGTTTTTTTAGACATTCTACCAAATCGTCTAGGTAATAAGTCTTACTACAGCCCAATGGTTTTTCCGGGCATGCGAAATACATCTTAGAAGTGATAAATAGGAATCGATCCCTAGAAATTGCTTCCGGAGACTTCCAGTCAAAATTTTCATCGTTGGTCTACCGTGTTTGTATCCGCTATATCCTCGGTTATATCGTCATCATTTGAGTCCTCCGCAATGGAAGAGCTTGACTTATAGTTTTCGCTTGGAACAAAGTTATCAGAGCTTCCAGATGAAAAGTCTTCCAAATCGCTGCAACTTTCATCTTCCTCCTCCAACAATTTACGTATATCGTCCTGGTCCATATTACTGACTAAATCCTGTGTGGAATCAATTGAAAAATAAGTTGTATTCACCGGACTACTGGTACTCATATGTACCACGCAAGAAGACTACTGGTACACATACGTACCACCTGTTTAATTTGCACTAAAAATATACTTTTAATTACATTTTCTTACCGGATTTTCTTCAAATATGTGGTATCAATCTTAGTTCTCCAAAATATGTTGTAATCTGCCAATAAATCTCTATGAATGCAAAGATATTCTTCACAAAACGTCCACGCGCAGCACTTTTCAACCACTCACAAAAGAAAAAACACGAATCTGAACATAACGGGAATGTAAAACTGTACTCGGAAGACACGTGCTGATTGCGAAAATCTCAACAGACGACAACTCGATTGAATGTAAAATTAACATTTTAGGGACGATTAAACTTTGGTGGTACACATAGGTACCAGCCGTACCGAAAGGGTTAAAGAAGGATCGGCTATTTTTATACTTCGCCCCATGTCAAAAACTACAGCCAGACACCTCAAAACTGAGAAATTTTTATAATTCTTACTGCGTTTTCACATGTTTGAGATAGTTCGTCTACCTCTGGCTGCTTTTAAAGGGCAGATATTTTCAATGTGTCATAGAGGACCACCCTTACGTGGTACCAGGTACTTTTAGACTTCGCCTTATGACAAATACTTTAACCAGACACCTTAAATCTGGGTAGTTTTCATAATTCTTACTGTGCTTTCGATTGTTGAAGCAGGTTTGTCCAACTTTGACTATTTTTAAAAGGCGAATATTTACACATGTGTCGTAGAACGCAACTCTTAAGTGGTATCAGGCATTTTTGGAGATCTTCCCATGACAAAAACTACATCCAAACACCTCAGAGCTCGAGTTTTTTTTCGCAATTGATCTCTCCATAGGACATGATCAAGAAAATTAGAACAGTTCAGCCCATACAAAGTGTTCAGATGTGGAATTTGTTGCATTTCAGACAATGTCACTCTTATGTCGCTACCTTGCAGCGAAAGCAACTAGTTGAAAACTACTTTACAACTAGTTGGTGCACCGAGCTTATATGGAACAAAGACAGAACACTGACTAGTTGGGCCCGGTGTTCTGTCTTTTTATAAGCAACTGGTATTTTTTACGTGTTGATGTCCTACAAGATGTCAATTTCAGAAATACCAGTTTCATGCTAGTTGTAAGATACCAGTTCCATACTAGTTCATCCTGGACTAGTATAATTTCCATAAAATGAACTAGTCCAAAAAGGACTAGTATGGAATATACTAGTCAAAAAGGCTTTTAACCTGGACTAGTATGATTTCAACCAGAATTTTCCTGGCTTACCCTTTATTTTATCATTTGACTTTATTTTCATGTTTATTCTTAAGAAAGCAGCGGCTATTTGTATTTACCCAATCACGAAAAAGCATCTATGAATTATAAAAGAAAACGAAACGAATGAATTTTGTTTTTTTCAACTGGTATAATTTCATCCAGAAAAATCTAGTTGTATACTAGTATGGAATGGATATTTCCTGACTAGTATGGGTTCAGCCGAAAAATTCTATTTGTATACTGGTATGAAATGGATATTTCCTGACTAGTATGAGTTCTGCCAGAAAATTATAGTTGTATACTAGTATTTTTCTGATTAGTTTGAGGTTTCGCTGCAGGGAACTCGCTTAAACCTGTGAAATCGCAGTAAGAATTATGAAAATTCCTCAGTTTTGAGGTGTCTGACTGTAGTTTTTGACATGGGGCGAAGTATAAAAATACCCGATACTTCTTTAAGGGGGTCTTCTATGACACATGTGAAAAGATCTGCTCTTTAAAAGCAACCGAAGTTGGACCAACCCGATTAAACATGTGAACAAGCAGTAAGAACTATGAAAATTCCTCAGCCTTGAGGTGTCTGGCTGCAGTTTTTTCCATGAGATGAAGTCTAAAAATACCTGATACTACTTGGAGATAGTGTTCCACGACACATGTGTAAAGATCTGCCTTTCAAAAATAGCCAAAGTTGGACAAACTCGGTTAAACATGTGAAAGTGCAGTAAGAATTATAAAAATTCCTCAGTTTTGAGGTGTCTGGCTGAAGTGTTTGACATGAGGCGAAATCTAAAAGTAACTGATACCACTTAAGGGTGGCCTTCTATGACACATGTGAAAAGATCCGCTCTCTAAGAGCAGCCGAAGTTGGACCAACCCGATTAAACATGTGAAAAAGCAGTAAGAACTATGAAAATTCCTCAGGCTTGAGGTGTCTAGCTGAGGGTTTTTCCATGGGATGAAGTATAAAAATGCCTGATACTACTTGGAGATAGTGTTCCACGACACATGTGCAAAGATCTGCCTTTCAAAAACAGCCAAAGTTGGACAAACTCGCTTAAACATGTGAAAGTGCAGTAAGAATTATAAAAATTCCTCAGTTTTGAGGTGTCTGGCTGAAGTTTTTGACATGGGGCGAAGTCAAAAAGTACGTGATACCACTTAAGGGTGGTCTTCTATGACACATGTGAAATTATCTGCCCTTTAAAAGCAGCCAAAGTTAGAGCAACGCAGTTAAACATGTGAATTCGCAGCAAGAATTATGAAATTTCCTCAGCTTTGAGGTGTCTGGCTGAAGTTTTTGTCATGGGGCGAAGTCTAAAAATGCCTAATATTAGTTAATAGTAGTGTTGTACGATACATTTGTAACGATCCGCCATTTAAAAGCAGCCAAAGTTGAGTAAACCCATTTGACCATGTGAAAGCACATTAAAAATGATTAAAAGTCCCCGTGCTTTGGGTTGTTTGGCTTAAGTTTTTTTCAAGGAATGAAGTCCGGAAATGCCTGATTCTGTTTAAGGGTAGTGTTATACGACACGTGTGTAAAGATCCGCCGTTTAAACGTGGACAAAGTTGGAGAAACCTGCTGAAACAAGTGAAATCTCTGTAAAAATTAGTGAAAATCCCGAGCTTTGAGGTGTCTGGCTGAAGTTTTTGCCATGGGGCAAAGTATAGAAATGACTGAAACTACTTAAGGGTAGTGTCCTACGAAACATCTGAAAAGATCCGTCGTTTAGAAGTTGTAAAAGTGGGACAAACAAGAGAAAGCAAATTAATAGGAAAATAAAAGTTCCCGAACTTTTAGGTGTCTGGCTGAAGTTTTTGCCATGGGATGATGTCTGGAAATGCTTGATTCTACTTAAAGATAGCATTTTACGACACATGTGTGAAGATCTGCTATTTAAAAGTAGTCAAAGTTTGTCAAATCCACTTAAAAATGTGAAAGCGCAGTAAAAATTAGTGAAATTTCCCGAGTTTTGAGGTGTCTGGCTGAAGTTTTTGCCATGGGACGAGGTCTAAAAATTACTGAAACTACTTAAGGGTAGTGTCCTACGACACATGTGAAAAGATCTATCATTTAAAATTAGTAAAACTGGGACAAACAAGAGAAAGCAAATTAATAGGAAAATAAAAGTTCTCGAACTTTCAGGTGTCTGGCTGAAGTTTTTTCCATGGGATGATGTCTAGAAATTCTTGATTCTACTTAAGGGTAGCATTTTACGATACATGTGTAAAGATCTGTTATTTAAAAGAGGCCAAAGTTGGTCAAATCCGCTTAAACATGTGAAAGCGCAGTAAAAATTAGTGAAATTTCCCGAGTTTTGAGGTGTCTGGCTGAAGTTTTTTCCATGGGACGAAGTCTAAAAATTCCTGATACTACTTGAGGGTAGTGTTCTACAAAAAATGGGAAAATATTGGGTAGTTAAAAGCAGCCAAAGTGGCCCAAATGCGTGAAATTAGTAAAACAGAATAAATTTCCATAGGAAAATCCGCGAACTGGGGGTGTCTGGCTGGAGCCTTGTCACTGGTACGGGTCTAACAACACTTGATACTGACGCGGGGTGGTAATCTACGTCAAATATGTGAAAATCATCCATTATAAAATAAGTGAAGTTAGGGTCATTTTTTGGCGACTTTGACCCCCGATTCCTAGGCCCTTGTCATAGGTACAGCTTTAAAATTTTCACATTCTTTCTAGATTCGGGGAGGACTATCGATCGGTATTGGTTTCATCCATTATAAAATAAGTGACGCTTTTAGGCTCTGGGATCTTGGTCTAGTAGAAGCATACGCAAGAAAAACATTTTTTTTTTTATTTTTGCGCTGTTGCCAAAATGCGTTTAATTCCTGCCAACTGCATGCCCTTTGACAGCGTAAAAATGAAAAGAGTTTTTCCTTTCGTCATGCATCCAACTTCCTTTATCAACTTTGGTTTTCCCGTAAACAAGACAAAACATCAAAACTGAAAGTCCATCGCGTTGCCAGCAACTCTAAAAGAAAAGATAATGTTTCATTCGTCAAAGGACGCAAAAAAAAAAAGTATGAATAATCATCTTACTTTAGCAAACAGGAAAACTTTAGTGGACGTCATTAATTGCTTCAATAATATAAAACGCCTTTCTCCACACTCAGACGTTTTGAAATTCTGAGAAACATATTCAGAAAAAGAATTAAAAATAATTGCTGAATTTTTACTTGCTGTTCCTGCCACACAAGTGTCGGTAGAAAGAGCATTTTCAACTTTAAAATTTATTTTATAGGACTTAAGGGCAAGTATAGACAAAGACTGATCCGAAAACGGTCCCGAAACTATACTGCTGGACTGATTTTCTGCTGGTTCGTTGTTTCGCAATTTTTCGTATCCGAAAACGGTCCGGAAACTATACTGATAAAAACAATGATCCCAAAAACATCAAAAAATTATCCCAAAATATCGCATCAGAAAACGTGAAAAAAACACAAAAAATCATGATAAAATGCGTCGGTTTTAAGAAGGGTAGGTTCAAGTGGCCGCCGCAGAGGCACACTTAGCCCAGTTTTGAAAGGCCCGTTGTGATACCACCAACACAAGGAAAGTCAGGCCCGGGACCCAGCCATATGGAAAAGCCCCTACATAGCAGAAACCCGGGACTGACACTCCTAAACCGACACCGTTACTCCTCCTCGAACCACTTAGATGACTTTATGAAGCCTATCAAGTCCTTTATGTCCAGTTCCGCGATCTGGCTTAGGCTATCTAGGAACGGAACTCCCAAAGAGCGCGTTCTCGCGCCGCTTAAAGCCGGACAGTTGCAGATGAGGTGCTCCACTGTTTCCTCCTCCTCATCATCTTTGCAACTCCTGCAGCATCGTCGGTAGGGCACACATAGCCTTTCTGCATGCCTACCAATGAGGCAGTGACCGGTTAATACCCCTATCAATATGCAGATTTCCCTCCTAGTTAGGACATAAATGCGTCTAGACCTTTTAAGATCCCATTTTGGCCAGGTTTGTTTCGATATCCGACACCCTGGGGATTGCAGCCATCTTTCGTTGGCTTGACGGAGTATGTGCTCCTTCAGAATTAGTTTGCATGTGGCAAACGGCATACCTAAGCGCTCTTTATCCTGAAGAACCTGCTTGGTCGTGCCCTGCCTGGCAAGCTCGTCTGCCTTACAGTTTCCCTCAATATCCCTATGTCCCGGGACCCATATGAGGTTTACGCGGTTCTGTTGGGCCATCTCCTGAAGAGATCGACGACAGCTGAGCGTCAGTTCAGAGTTGAACGTGTATGAGCCAAGGGATTTGATTGCCGCTTGGCTATCGCTGAAAATAGTGATATCTTCTCCGGTAACACGTTTGCTTAACCAGGCCGCGGCGTCCAGGATTGCCGAGACTTCCGCCTGGAAGACGCTACAATGATCAGGTAGTCTGAAGGAGAGCTCAAGGTCCAAATCCCTTGAATAAACCCCTCCTCCAACTCTGCCGTCCAACTTCGAGCCGTCGGTGTATATGGAAGTGCCACCATTTGTTTCGGGACACAAATCCGTCCTCTCCCAGTATTCTCTGCTGGGAATGTTTATTTTGAAACAGCTATCCCCGACTGTAGTGTTCGCACAACGAAATGTGCTTAGAGGGAGAAAGCTGTAAGATTCCAGAATACTGGTGTGTCCAATAGTTCCCGCACCCCAACTGGAGGTTTCTCTTAGGCTCAGAGCTGATGCCGCCGCTGACTGAAACCCTTCCAGATCAAGTGGCAAAATGCCCAGAATGGCCTGGAGGGCTTCGTTGGGCGTTGTCCTTAGCGCACCGCTTATACAGATCACATTGGATCTATGGACTTTCCGCAACAGATTCAGGTATGTTGCCTTTCTCAGCGCCGGGCACCATACGACGACTTCATACAGCATGATTGGACGAATGATGGCCGTGTGGATCCAACTGCATACTCTAGGGCTGAGCCCCCATTTTTTGCCAATGGCTCTTTTGCATGTGTAAAGAGCGATGCAAGCTTTCTTCTGCCGCTGAAGAACATTATCCTTCCAATTCAATTTCCTGTCCAGAACTATGCCTAGAAACTTGGCCGTATCCGACAAGCCCAGGCGCGTGCCATCTAGTTCTGGTATAAATAGCTGATGGCTGTTTGACTTTTCGAGAGGACTCGTCTAAGTCTCGCTGTGTCGTCGACCTTTTCGACGCCAGTGCAGAAATTTCTCCACGAGGTCCTCTTCGCCTGTCTCAGAGCTTTTTTGTAGGCCCTTAGTTTAGCTTTATATTCGTGCCAGTGAGGCTCAGAGCCGAGGGTCTTGGCCTTGTTAAATTGTTTCCGGCATGATTTGCGGAGCGAGTCCAAATCGTAGGACCACCAATGTGGCCTTGTTTACCGCGTGGTTTTGGCACTGGACAAGCCTGTCCTAGAGCATTTGAGAGCGCCGATGTAAATGTAGTAACAAGATCCTCCAGCTCCTCTACTGATGAGGGGGCTTGTGAGGGCAGTACTGGCAGGTCTCTGTCTAATATTTCATTGTGTAACTGCCAATTAGTGTTACGTGGATTGCGCTTCATGATAGGTTGTTCTACAATAAAGTCTAGAACCATTTCTATGTAACGGTGGTCGGAGAATGAATGTTCTTCCAGAACCCGCCATTTTCTGACCCACTCATAAGCGCCTTCACTACAGATAGTGAGGTCTATGACCTCCCTGCGGGTCTTAGTGATAAAAGTAGGCTCATTACCCACGTTGCAAATTATCAGGTTAGTTGTTAAGAGGTAATCAAACAGAGACTCGCCCCTGGCATTGATATCGGAGCTCCCCCATTGGACATGGCGAGCATTAGCGTCCGCTCCAATTATAAGATTACCCGTGCAGAAATTTGACACCAGGTCTTTCACCTCCGTTTGTGGTGGGGGTTCTTCGGCGTCGTAGGGCATATAGACCGACGCCACCGTCAGGCGGGTGCTGTCGACCGTTAGACTGATAGCGGTAATATCACCATTGGTGTAGTTAGGTAGGAGAAAGGAGTTCAACTCAGACTTGACCAAAATACACGTTCTGACTTTGCTCTCCTCGCTGGCTCGAATGAGCTTGAAGCCCTTAGTCCCCAATCCGCAGATTCTCGAGCTATTGACCCAGGGTTCTTGGATGAGGACTACATCCACGTCGCCTTTAGAAAGACGACTACTTAAAGCAGCCGAAACCACTTTAGATTTGTGCAGATTAATCTGAAGCACCACCAACTTGAGAGCGCACAGACATCCCTGCCGTCCCCATATCGTCGAGGTTTGCTCCATCCCGTAGGTTGCCTATCAACGACGAGATGTTCCGATTAACTGCCCGATATGGCGTTGCAGGAGTCCTGCTGCCTGTAGCGTTAGATGTTAATCGCTCAGCGTTGGCTGCTACCACCGTGACGTCGAGGACTTCCTCGTCCTGTAGGCTGTCCTCCATCTCCGAGTTGTTCACAGCACTATCGGCAAGGGACGTGGCGGATAACATGCTTTCCGCATCGGAATCCTCCGCTTCCTCTTCTGGTAATTCGTTTTCCGGTTCCCCCGGAGCAGCCGAGAAGGCAGCGCGCTGAGCATCACCACGATATACGTGGATAACGATCTGGCCTACGCTGTAGTGTACTAGGCCATTGCACCTTTTGAGGGGCTCGATTGACTATTTATTCATGGTGAACACCACCTGTCTGTCGGGCCCTACCGCATCCCCGACCAGATTGACACTCCAGTCATGCGTTGGGAGGGACGGATTCATTAGCCGTAGCATCCCGAGAATTCTCTCGGGTTCGTCAGGGATGGCCGGAATCCACGCCCTTGCCCTTGGACGAGCTGGAATGTCCTTCCAGTCGATGACCTTTATCTTTGCGCCCTTGTAGACTTCACACAGTTACCCTTGTATAGTGCTACGGTTTTTGCATCCTCGCATGCGAGTAATTTAATCTGACCCTGGTGCCAACCCGCATCCGTTACTCGCGCCGAACTACCCGGAAACTCCGGAGCAACGTTAAGAAGAATGTTGCCGAGTTCATTTCGCATCAAACGCCACCGGTCCTTGGGGATGGCCAGACGGTCATTGCCTCGGTCAAGGACGCCTATAAGGATCCTGTCCTTGGTTACCTCAGCAAAGCTTAGTTTGCCCGCTCCAGGCGTATTCTGATGCCGCTTGGAAGGGGGAATTAACTCCAGGTCCGATCTTTGGCGCTTGAAAGGGTAAACTTTCAACCTCCTTGGCATGTAAGAATTTTGGAAATCCGGTATCACAGCTTTCGCTAGCTCTACCGATTTACTGGAATTCGGCGACAGCGATTCCTGCGGTACCCCTTCATACCTCTTCAGGATATTTGCAGCCAATCTTTTCTCGTGGTATGTGAAGCGGCGCGGAGATGTCTCCCGGAAGTGCGGACCCGTAGTTGCCATCGCGGTCGCTCTCCTTGCCGACATCTCAGTTGCAGCTTCCTTCTCCTTCGAAACTCCGAGGCCAGGTCGTGAGACGGCTGCCACAGACGTAAAGATACTGGTTTTCATATCAGCGGTTGATGGGAGTTTAGCATCCGCCGTTGTCCGCTTAGCTGCGTTGGCAACCGCACTGGTTCTAGCTCCCATCAAGTCAATATTATTCGATAGAGGGTTGGTTGACCGACTCGTAGTTGCCATCGCTGTCGACCCCCCCCCCCCCCCCCCCTTGATTGTGGAACGGAGGTTGTCCTCCGGCGTTGTTGTTGCTTTCTCCCCTGCTCCTCCATAGCTCTCATTTGCTGAGGAGTGAAATTTAGCGTTGTTTGTTTTTTTTAGATTTTTCGTTTTTATTTAGGTTATTTTAGTTCATCTTGTTCGTACGACCCATCGCCGGACAAGGCCAGCTTAGGGTCAAGGGAAGAGTAGGGGAAAATGTGCCGTCCGCCGCGGCAGAGCCCCGTATCGCGGTAAGGCCATGCTTACCCTCTGAGGCGACCCGGTGTCAGAGAGGCTCCGTTCAAATACAGCCACGATTTGCCTCCCGGCTGCAAACGTCCAATGGGCACGGTTTCGCATAACACCCTGGATTGGGAGGGGGAAGATCTTTGTCGTCGCGCCAGAGAGGCTAGGCTGCTCTCGTGATGAAGTGCCGTACGGAGCTATGATCACAAGGGCAGCGTAGCCATGTGGCTATCGACTTAAGCCCTCGTACCGAGCAAGGTATCCACCCTACACGAGGGAACGGTTTTAGGAAAGTTTTTTGTACTTTTACAGACATACGTTTCGTTCCCACACTTTAGTGGGAAAAGGGATCGGGAAAAGTTCTTAAATGGAGCATGAAAACGGAAAAATATACAGTTTTGCCAGATTTTTTTTTCATTTCCAGATGCGTTTAAGGAAATTTGGCTGGCTGGGTATATGTATGTTTCTTTACATAATAATAATCTCCAGTATTGTATTGCTATTATAACTTTTTGCCGGTATATTAATAAATATTATCTATAAATGAATTTGATCTCAATAACAAATCGTTTTATTTTTGACATTTCCAAACAATTTTTATTTTAGTAGGTTTTTATATATGTATGTATTAGGGATTCCAATTAAGATTTCTAGCCTCTCGGGATTTTCGGGATTTGAAAGTTCAATCCCGGGATCCCGTAGCTCCCATACAATCGATTGCTCCGATAAACGGATTTTGGGCTATAACTCCTGTAATTAATCGACTAGGATCGTGAAATTTTGGACGTGTTGCTATTTTTATATGTGAAGTATCGATGTTGAAAATCATTGAGATGGGATAAATATTTCACATAGCCCCCATACAATCGATTGTTCCAATAAACGGATTTTGGTAGATAACTCCCGTAGCTATATAGGTAGGAACGTGAAATTTCGTAACTATTGCTATTTTAGAATGTGGAATGTCGGTGTTAAAAATCAATGAGATTGGACCAATATAACACATCGCCCCCATATAATCGATAGTTCCGATAATTTCGGTATGAGCTTAAGTTAAATTCACACAGGCTGTACTGGGATCAAACAGTGAAAATCGTGACGCTTATTCATGAAAGGTATTTAGCCTTCGGCACAGCCGAAGACAGCTTTCCTTACTTGTTTTTAATTAAATTTTTTCCATTTGGTCTCCGATAATTCAGGTATGCATAGTAATAATAAAAATTTCATCGTAGATAAAAAAATTACTTTTTCTGAAGTTTGAAGTGTGATCTTAAATAAATTATTGCATTAATAGTGTCATCTCTTAACCTGGGCCTGAATTTGTTGCATATGTAGTAAGGCGGGTCGATTTGTATGGAAGAAAGTTAACCCATATCGCGCCATCGATTTTTCGATAGGTTTTGGGTTCAGGAAAAAAAGTTCCACTACGCCTACCCAAAAAAATAATTTTCGAGCCTGCAAAATTTGAGATTTTGGAAATTTTTTTTCGTTTATTTTTAAGGTTTTTTTCATGACCTACTTAAAATATTTTCATTTGACTTAAAAATTTTCATACATACCCTGTCCGACTTAAAATTGTCCGCTAAAAATTTTGGCGATAACAGTTTTTTGAAAAAAAAAAATATTTTTGGGGTTTTGAGGAGTTTTTTGGTGAAAAAAATAACATTTCCGCCATTTTTTTAAGGGTTTCTTCCGTCCGTCCGTCTGTCTGTCTGTCCGTCTGTCTGTTTGAACGCAAACTAGTCCCTCATTTTTTTAGATATCTCGATGAAATTTGGCATACAGATGTATACTGGCATTATAGGAGATATATGTCGGATCCGGTAGGATCGGACCACTATAGCATATATCTCCCATATAACCGATCGTTCAGATAAAAGGTTTATCGCCATTTCTCCCAAATCATTTTTTATGTATATGTTTCCGTTAGAACCAATTGTTCATATAAGAATTTTTTTTTCATAACTCCCCATTGTTGATTGTTTAACAGCCTTTTTTTAATGAATGCTAGAGGCAAGGGGTAGGCGACTCTTAGCATAATTGTTATATATCTGCAATATGTTGAGACAAATTAATTTATATTTTTGTGAATGTTTAAAGCCTGCCTCCAACACAGTTGAAAACTGTTTTGCGTTTGTAATAATGATCATGACCTTGGAACCACGAGTACATAATCGGCTTGTCAACGAAAAAACTTTCTACCTGTTTGTAAAAAGATGAACTCACAATTACTGTCGATTTACTGCAGCTCATGCATATGTACGGTGACCATACATTTTTTTTGAAAAAACAGAACTGTTTTTACTTAAGGCTTGGTATTGCCTTCACGTGAAAATTTCACTACCCGGCTATAAACTATTTTGGGGTTACACTCCCAATATTTGGAATCAAAAAGTGTTTTTCATGGCGTAATCATCTCTTTGCAGTAAAAAATGTTGCCAACGTCTGCGAAACATTGAAATTGCAATCTCAAATAATTTCAACCAAAGTGCATCAATTGAAACTTATTTTTTAAGTATATTTTCCCGTTTTGTGAATAGTATTTCTTGATGGTGAGAGACATTTCCTTGTTAATTTAAAACCTATCATAACCACGGTTGCCGTTTTGGCCGAAATGTACCATTTTTAGTACGAATTTTTTCCCGAGTACGGAACTTCCAAATTTGGAACGTTTTTGCGATATAACATAAACTAAATTATTTTTAAAATATTTTGAAAGATTTTTCATAAAGTTTTGAAATTATTGAGCAAACTAACTTTACAGAGCTACTCATTACATTTGTTAAAAAAGGTTGACGGCCCAAAAAAGCAGAACAAAAGCAGAACATTTGCTTAAAAACAGAACATTTCTGTTATTTTCCTTAGAAAAAAAATACGCAGAACAAGCTCCTTAAAAACAGAACTGTTCTGCCAAAAACAGAACGGGTGGTCACCGTATGCATATGTGCCCCAGTGGCGAATGTGCCCCCTTCTACCCTACATCCCTCGTTTAGGTAGCACAATAAAAACTGAAGATTGTAGGCAAAAACTATTTCTACCTGACTCTTAGCCTTATTGAGATATTGTAGGAAGTTGTTTCAGTTGATATTGCGAGTTCAAAGCTTAACTTCACTTAAATTTTAAAATTGTGGTTTTTTCAAACCAAGTTTCACTATTCCGTTCTATTTAAACGTTTTTGTCAATCCGGATTTTTTACTTCGACATAAAGTAGTTTAATTATTGCGGTTTTCAAAAAAGTTTATTATATCTACACATTCGTTCAAAATATATTATTGGCATAAGAAACACAATATGGACGAAGGAGCATCATCATCATCAAGAAATGTAGAGCAAAATGAGGGCGAAGTAGAAGAAGCATCAACGTCAGCATCCTCGTTAGGCAACTTACAATCTCATAATGTGGAACTATTCGGTCCAGCAAGGGATCTGGATGAACTTTCTTTGCCAACTGCATTCGATATTCTGAAGTTTTTTTTTTTTTGCCGATCAGATCAGACAGACAAATAAAATATTCACATATAAGGCATTCACACCAAATGTTTACGACAAACTTATAGAAATTTGGAGCAAACTGAATATTGATTTATTGGATAAAAGAGCCATCACAAAAAACTTCATGCATTACTTGACAAATACAAGGAAATGTCAAGGGCCGGACGATATTTGGAAAAATTTGAAAGTTTCGTTGACGGTACAAAGAAAATATTTTTCATCGCAAAATGCAAATGCCCGCTACTAACAAATCTTTGTAACTGTGGTAAAATTCCCGATAACCTGAAACACTTTATTTTTGACCAGCACAACGATAGAACACTATCAATACCTGTTGTTGAGGATCTTTCAGAGACAGAAGTGTTTACAATACAACCATCATTGGCATTAACCGTCGATTTAACGTATCAGCCAACTCCCTCAGATTTGCAAGGTGATACTCCAATGGATGTGGCTCATACATCGACCGAATCACATTATTCTCCAAGATACAGTATACCAAAGTTTGTAATGGCGTGACAAGCAGAGTTGCATCTTGCCTAGCATCAGCTTTGTTTGAAGACATTGGATGGAGAGATAAACACGGCCGAACCATTGTTTGTGACAAAAACAAAGTAAACAGGGAAAGGAGAAAAGTTAGATTGGATATTCTCCGCCAAAGCAAAACAGGGCGTTTGAAAGCATTTTCGTTTGACGGTCGAAAAGACGACGCATTGACTCAAATAAAAGTTGGCGAAACTTACTATTCGGAAATGAAGAAAGAATCGAATTTAGTCGTCGTACAAGAGCCGAACAACCAATTGCTTGGTTATATCAACTTGGCAGGCAAAAATGATTCTGCTGAAGCGAAACATGGAGCTTTGAAGGAATTTTTGAAGAAAAGCAGATTCCTCTGGATAATTTAATTGGCATTTGCTCTGACGGCGAAGTTACAAACACTGGGGAGGGCAGAGGTATATTGCGACGATTTGAAATGCAACTGAACAGAGCATTACACTGGTGGATTTGTGTACTACATTTCAACGAATTGCCGTTTCGTCATTTGTATGAAACTGGGCCAAGAACCTCAACTGGATCACTTGAAAAAGATCTTCCAATTGCCATACCCAACAGGTACTTATCACTCTTTTTTTTAACTTTTCCCTATAAGCGACAGAGTAATAAATTCCCAACAACAATATATTTTCCAGGTTGTTACGAATTTTGAAGCGATTCCACTTGAAAACATGCCACCACGCTTGGATGAAGATGAAGAGAAGAAACTATTAACGGATGCGAAGTATCTATACAAAATTGCTAATGCTATTTCGAATGGCTACGTTCCAACTTCACTGGCTATGATTACACCGGGCCCTATAAATCATGCTAGAGGCTCACAAAAGCCTGTAGAATCCTTCGTCTTTACGCTACAACCAACACTCCATCAAGAATTTGAAAATCTTGGCAACATACATAATGTGCGTGTACGTGTATTTTTCCCATGTATTTTAACGTCAAATATTATAAGTCGGTTGTATACGGTAGTGCTTTGCTTGGAAAATTCATACGATGGACGCAATATTTGCCAAACAATTTACATAAAGTGATCAACAAAACAATTGATAATAATTCCTATTTTGCACATTGTGAAAGTGTTTTACTCAGCATGCTCTTCGACGACCGAAAACATATTCGGAATTATGCACTGAAAAAAATTGTATATACCTATTCGGGATAATTTATTTGATCCATCTCTCCGTGCCTACGTAAAACCAAACATTTATTTTGATTGCACTGAGTACGTTCATATGATTGATTTGAACGACGATAATGAGCTGTCAGAACCGCCATTCACAAGAGGCATGCCGTATGAACATTTGAAAGCTTATTTTGAAGACGAAGAAGATCCACCGCTTCCGGATCCTAATATTCCATGCCATATTCAAGTCACCGAGCGGTACGTTCAGCTAGTATCCAGCGTATCTAAACGTGCCATTCATAAAAATCGCGAAGGGATTATGGCGACTACAGTAGAAAGCCGAAGTAAAGTGAGCCGACCGGAATCCAAGCAGGATTTGCAAGGAAATCTCTGAACTTTAAAATGAATTCCCATATTTTTCACACTTTTTTGTAAACTGCAACTGCAAACTGTCATTTTCATAATTTCAATAAATAGTTCAAACTAGTTCAAAAGTTTTATGTTTTAAATTACAATTTGATAATTTTTTGTACACATTTTTAATGGTCAATAAGCACATACTTTACCAAGTTTCATGCTTTAATCTCTAAAAATGAGGGAGAAATGCCAATAAACCTTTTATCTGAACGATCGGTTATATGGGAGATATATGCTATAGTGGTCCGATCCTACCGGATCCGACATATATCTCCTATAATGCCAGTATACATCTGTATGCCAATTTTATCGAGATATCTAAAAAACTGAGGGACTAGTTTGCGTTCAAACAGACAGACAGACGGACGGACGGACAGACGGACATGGCTAAATCAACTCAGCTCGTCCTCTTCCCATTTTGGTATATTTATTGGTGGGTCTAACGGAAACATATACATAAAAAATGATTTGGAGCCTTGAAAATGAAAAAAATCGATTTCGACCAAAACAAGTCTCAAAAACAAACAAAAAATATTTTTTTTTTAAAACTGTTAATGCCAACGTTTTTATCGCATAATTTTAAATGGGATAGGAACTACGAGACAAATTCGTTTTCATCGGCAACACTTTTGCACGTTTTTGAAGAAACCCTTAAAAAAAAATGGCGGAAAAGTAATTTTTTTCACCAAAACACTCCTCAAAACCCCAAAAATATTTTTTTTTTCAAAAAACTGTTATCGCCAAAGTGTTTAGCGGACAATTTTGAGTCGGACAGGGTATGTATGAAAATTTTTAAGTCAAATGAAAATTTTTTAAGTAGGTCATTAAAAAAACTTTAAAAATAAACGAATAAAAATTTCAAAAAACTCAAATTTTGCAGGCTCGAAAATTATTTTTTTGGGTAGGCGTAGTGGAACTTTTTTTTCTTTAACCCCAAACTTATCGAAAAATCGATGGCGCGATATAGGTTAATAAATCGACCCGCCTTAATATATATATCAATAATTTTTTCGCATGGTCGATACAGCTAGCAAATAGCGAAATACAGATATGTGTGTAAAAATAAATCAGCATTTTATTTTGCACCCATTTCGGCTTAAAATAAGGCAGATATAAATAAAATCCCCTTTATTTATAGAAATTTTTAAAATTTTTCCAATAAGGAGGCCACGCCGAGTGTCGGTCCCACTAGATATTTAAATTTTATTTTTTTCAAGTATTCTCTGGGGTATCTTCTTTCTTCTGGCAATGCGAAAATATGCCATTTTTTGTATGTGCTGAGATAAGGATTCAAAAAGGTTAATAATTGAAATTTACTGTTCTAAATTCGTTACAGCCTTTATTTTTCATCCCATTTGAACAAAAATTTTTTTAAACGAAAGATTTTGAGATTTGTAAAAGTGTACTTTAACCTAATTTTTTAATTTTGGTTTGTTTAATTTTTTTTACGTATTTCCTATACAAAATTGTGAAATTTAGACATCTCAGCTTTCTCAATTTTTCGGCAAAAACCAAAATGTTTTAAATCGTTTTTTTTTTTATAAACCTGCTACAGGGGCCGCTGTCTAAACGGCTGAACCGATTTTTATTCTGTAAAATTTACTTTCTTGGACCTTCTCTTATATATATAGATTACCTATTTCCTATACAAAATTGTGAAATTTAGACGTCTTAGCGCTCTTCATTTTTCGGCAACAAAACAAAAGGTTTTTAATCTTTTTTTTTTTATAAACCTGCCACAGAGAAGGTCCAAGAAAGTAAATTTTACAGAATAGAAATCGGTTCAGCCGTTTTGACAGCCGCCGCGGTAACACAGAGTACATTTCATTTTTGTATACATAGATAATCGATGATTGGCTTTATAAGAAGAAACACTGAGGATTTCTGTGATCCTTTCACTTTAAAGTTGCTTTATACATCGCTAGTAGGAAGCCGTCTTGAATATTGCTCATTAGTATGGAATCCGTACTATGGATCGCCTTCGACCAAAATTGAAAGAGTGCAAAGAATATTTACTAAAATTGTAATGCGCAAATTTTCATGGCGCGACCATATTCCCTATATTGGGAGACGGAAATTGCTTGGTTTACAATCCTTAGAGGATAGAAGAGACTATTCCCCGTTATTGTTTGTATATAACGTGATAAATGGGAATTTAAATTGTTTAGAATTAACGATTTTGCTAAATTTATATGATCCTCCGCGCAATTTAAGGAACAACCGTATATTTTCTGATACGGTGCATACCACGAATTACTCTTTAAACGAACCGATCGCCAGGTGTATCAAATTGTGTAACACACATTCTACTTCTCTTGATTTCAACTTAAGCATTGCTAGATTTAAGATAAGTCTTTTTTCTATCTTTTATTAAACATTAACTAGATTTAATTTAGTATATATATTTTATTGTTTTTTATCTATGTAATAAATACAATTAGTCTGTAAGAATTTACCTCTGTAGACTGAATTACAAATAAATAAATTAATAAGTAAAATATTCACAAAAAAGAAATAAAAATGTATTAAAATTCAAATTAAGGAAAATTCGAAATCCAATCTTAAAAATGTTGTTTGGGTTAAATCTAAAACACACATGCTTAGCAAGGACGTTCGTATAAGAACTGGATATTTGTTTCCTTTAGCACCCAACTGCTAATAAATTAGCTGAAATTATGGGGGAGGGCTCAAAAGACGGGGTTTGGCCTCACGATCAAGAATCCGGAAACGCTTTTTTAATATTTTGCTTTTATGAAAAGACTAGCTGACCCGGCAGACGTTGTCCTGCAACAAATTTATTTCCCTGTCTGTTTCACTAACCCGATCCCTATATCTATTTTAAACCATATCCCTATCTCCTTCATATAGGAGAAACCACGCCCCCTTTTTCCTTATCCCCAGTTTTTTTTGGAGGTGTCCGGGATTGATCTTATATTACTCCTCATAAAATTTCAGTGGTCTAACCTAAATACTTCTAGAGATATGGACTATGAAATATTTTATACGTATGGGAGGTGCCACGCCCCCTTTATCGTTAACTCGAGTTTTTTGGGAGGTATTAGGGATCGATCACATATAAACCCTCACCAAATTTCAGTGGTCTAACATAAATACTTGCAGAGATATGGGCTATGAAATGTTTCCTTCATATAGGAGAAACCACGCCCCCTTTTTCCTTATCCCCAGTTTTTTTTGGAGGTGTCCGGGATTGATCTTATATAACTCCTCACAAAATTTCAGTGGTCTAACCTAAATACTTCTAGAGATATGGACTATGAAGTATTTTATTCGTATGGGAGGTGCCACGCCCCCTTTATCGTTAACTCGAGTTTTTTGGGAGGTATTAGGGATCGATCACATATAAACCCTCACCAAATTTCAGTGGTCTAACATAAATACTTGCAGAGATATGGGCTATGAAATGTTTCCTTCGTATGGGAGGTGCCACGCCCCCTTTTTCGTTATCTCCAGTTTTTTTTGGAGATGATGGGATTAATCTTATTTAACTCCTCAAGAAATTTCAGTGGTCTAACCTAAACACTTCCCGAGATATGGACTATGAAGTATTTCATTCGTATGGGAGGTGCCACGCCCCCTTTTTCGTTACCCTAGTTTTTTTGGAGGTAGTAGGGATCGACCTCATCTAACCTCTAACCACGTTTCAGTGGTCTAACATAAGTACTTTCAGAGATATGGACTATGAAGTATTTCATTCGTATGAGATGTGCCACGCCCCCTTTTTCGTTATCCCCAGTTTTTTTGGAGGTGGTAGGGATCGATCTCATATAACCCCTTACCAAATTTCAGTGGTCTAGCATGAAGACTTCCAGAGATATCGACTATGAAATATTTCATTTGTATGGGAGGTGCCACGCCCCCGTTTTCGTTATCCCCAGCTTTTTTGGAGGTGGTAGGGGTCGATCTCATATAATCCCTTACCAAATTTCAGTGGTCTAACATGAATACTTCCAGAGATATCGACTATGAAGTATTTTATTCGTATGGGAGGTGCCACGCCCCCGTTTTTGTTATCCCCAGCTTTTTTGGAGGTGGTAGGGGTCGATCTCATGTAATCCCTTACCAAATTTCAGTGGTCTAACATGAATACTTCCAGAGATATCGACTATGAAGTATTTCATTCGTATGGGAGGTGCCACGCCCGCTTTTTGGTTAACCCCCAGTTTTATGGGTGAGAATGGTGTTGTTATCCTAAAGGTCTGTACCGATTACCAGGTACCTACCTTAATCCCATTTAGAGATATTCACCTTGAAAAATGTTTGTATGGGAGGTGCCACGCCCCCCTAATATTTTGTTCTGATTTTATAACATGACCTGCGCGTGGTAATAACAAACAAACCCCCTAAAGGAAGTATATGATTTGGTTCAGCCGTTTTCGAGTTTTAGCGTAACGACTGAACACCATTTCATTTTTATATATATAGATTGTATGGGAGGTACCACGCCCCTTTTTCGATAACCCCAAGTTTTATGGGTGAGAATGGTGTTGTTATCCTATAGCTCTATACCAATTTTCATGTTCCTACCTTAAACACTTTTGAAGATATTCACCTTGAAAAATTCAGTTTGTATGGGAGGTGCCACGCCCCCTTTTCCGATTACCCCTTCTTTTATGTGTAAGAAGGCTTTTGATACCATATAGGTCTATACCAATTTTCAGGTCCCTACCTTGAACCCTTTCACAGATATTCTGCTTAAAAACTTTAGTTTGTATGGGAGGTACCACGCCCCCTTATTTGATAACCCCCAGTTTTATAGGTGAGAGTGGTGCTGTTATCCTGTAGCTCTGTACCAATTTTCATGTTCCTAACTTAAACACTTTTGAAGATATTCAACTTCAAAAATTCAGTTTGTATGGGAGGTGCCACGCCCCCTTAATATTTTGTTCTGATTTGAAGACATGACCTGCGCGTGGTAATAACAAACAAATCCCCCAAAGGAAGTATTTCATTTGGTTCAGCCGTTTTCGAGTTTTAGCGTTAAAATTATACACCATTTCATTTTTATATATATAGATTAACAACCAAAATAATTAAAGATTGTATGGGAGGTACCAGGCCCCCTTTTTCGATAACCCCAAGTTTTATGGGTGAGAATGGTGTTGTTATCCTATAGCTCTATACCAATTTTAATGTTCCTACCTTAAACACTTTTGAAGATATTCACCTTGAAAAATTCAGTTTGTATAGGAGGTGCCACGCCCCCTTTTCCGATTACCCCTTCTTTTATGTGTAAGAAGGCTTTTGATACCATAGAGGTCTATACCAATTTTCAGTTCCCTACCTTGAACCCTTTTACAGATATTCTGCTTAAAAAATTTAGTTTGTATGGGAGGTACCACGCCCCCTTATTGGATAACCCCCGGTTTTATAGGTGAGAGTGGTGCTGTTATCCTGTAGCTCTGTACCAATTTTCATGTTCCTACCTTAAACACTTTTGAAGATATTCAACTTGAAAAATTCAGTTTGTATGGGAGGTGCCACGCCCCCTTAATATTTTGTTCTGATTTTAAGACATGACCTGCGCGTGGTAATAACAAACAAATCCCCCAAAGGAAGTATTTCATTTGGTTCAGCCGTTTTCGAGTTTTAGCGTTACAATTATACACCATTTCATTTTTATATATATAGATATTTGCAATCAAAGTTGCAAGTTTTCATGTGGTTGTTGTAATATTATTAGGCTGTACCTAAAACGTGCGAAAAAATGCGTAGCCCACACAGAGCCAACAATGCCTAATAAAATAGAACAAAAGTCATATGATATCTCTATAGATTTTCTTCAAGAAGAAGTTCTTTTTAAATTTGAAGAGAAAATCTTATTAATGTTTGCAAAGGGAAATCTTGCAAAAAACAAACCGATTTCTTAGGGTTCCTAACAAGAAGATTTGACTTATTAACTGATTTCCGCATAATTGTATGTACTAATAAGATGATCTTAGGGTTCCTAACAACAAGATTTGACTTATTAATGTTTTCAAAGAGAAATCTTGCAGAAAACGAATTGATTTCTGAGGGTTCCTAACAAGAAGATTTGACTTATTAATGTTTTGAAAGAGAAATCTTGCAGAAAACGAATTGATTTCTTAGGGTTCCTAACAAGAAGATTCGACTTATTAATGTTTTCAAAATGAAATCACATATTATTGAGAAGATGTTCTTTTTAATATTTCAAATAAAAAAAATAAAAATTATATTTCAGAGTTCTTCTTACACGGCTAAAAAAATGAACCTAAATTTTAAACCCGTATAAAGTTTAATCAATTTTTCAAACCTTTTTGTACAATATTTCAAACCGTCCAAATACCTACAAAGATTTTCAATTTCTTTTGGTTTCGATTTAAAATCTAAATGAAAAAGCAGTCTAAATTTTTTATTTTTGTTTTGTTTGAATATAATTGAATTTTGCCCACAAGATTTTCATGTGCGTCATAGCTCAGCGGTAGAGCAGTTGGCTGTGACTCCTGAGCGTTTTCGTTTGAATCCTGCCAGCTGCCACATTTTTTTAGTTTTATTTTATTCTTAAAACTTTTCGGTCTAAAATGTAAACTTTTGTGTTTGAACATTCAAATTTATTTTTGAAAGCTTATTCAAGATTGAATTTTGACAACAACATTTATGTGTGCGATGTAGCTCAGTGGTAGAGCAGACGGGCATGATGCGGGGAGTCTTGGTTCGAATTCCCGCCAACGGACAAAAAATTTATTTTATCTTTAAAAAATTGTTAAAACATTTCTTGTTTATAATTGAAACCCGATTCATTTAGAAAATTTTCATGAAAACTGGTCTATATTGAATTTGAATCCAAATTTGGTTTGGTCATATATGTAGTCCAAAAAAGTTTAAAATTTAGGTTCAAATTTTTAGCTGTGTATATTGTCTTCGAGAACTTCAGATTATCAGTTACGATTCAATTTTAGATTTCTCTTGTATTGCCTTTACCTTCTTATGTTGCCATTTTATATTGCCTTCAAGCCATCTCACCGCATTCTTCCTTACATTGCCTTCCACACTTGCCATATTGCCTCCACCGCGAATAGAACTAACCACATATTGAATGCTGAACACAGGTGCTTACCATCGAGCCATCGGGTACTTCTGCTTCCCAGCGTATAATTGTTCTACATGATGTCTGCTGATGATGATGCAAGATTTCCCTTTGAAAATATTAATAAGTCAAATCTTCTTGTTAGGAACCCGAAGATCATCTCATTAACACATACAATTATGCGGAAAGCAGTTAATAAGTCATATCTTCTTGTTAGGAACCCTAAGATCATCTTATTAATAGGAACCCTAAGAAATCATTTCGTTTTCTGCAAGATTTCCCTCTGAAAACATTAATAAGTCAAATCTTCTTGTTAGGAACCCTAAGATGATCTTATTAATAGGAACCCTAAGAAATCATTTCGTTTTCTGCAAGATTTCCCTTTGAAAACATTAATAAGTCAAATCTTCTTGTTAGGAACCCTGAGATCATCTTATTAACACATACAATTATGCGGAAATCAGTTAATAAGTCATATCTTCTTGTTAGGAACCCTAAGATCATCTTATTAATAGGAACACTAAGAAATTATTTCGTTTTCTGCAAGATTTCCCTTTGAAAACATTAATAAGTCAAATATTCTTGTTAGGAACCCTAAGATCATCTTATTAACACATACAATTATGCGGAAATCAGTTAATAAGTCATATCTTCTTGTTAGGAACCCTAAGATCATCTTATTAAAATAAGAACTTTTTCCTCTTTCATCTTTTTTTTCATATTTTTAAGGAAATCTTTAAAAGATTTTCTTATTAATAACACATATAAAAAGAAATCGAAAAGAAATAAGAAGAAATTGCACTTAATATGTTTGTAATGTTCCTCCACAAACTGATAATAGGCGAGGTGGATTCTTCCGACCTTCTTAGTCGATTGAATTTCGCTGTGCCTTTTAGGCTGTCCCGACATTATGTTCCATTTCACTTACCCATTTTTCGCCAAAACTTTGCTAAAAATGATCCCCTGCGCATTTGGTTCTCATATTACAATGACTTGCACAGCTGTTTTAGTGCGGAATGTAACTTTGCTTCTTTACGTAATGCAATACTTGATTTTTTAGCCTGAAACAGATTGACATCGCTCTCGAAAATATGCACACACATTTTATCGAGTAATGAAGGATTGGAAACGAATGCTTTTCAACTTTGGTCCAGCAGTTGATTGGAATCGAATGCATTCCAACAACGTAAATATTTCGATTTGATACACGTCCTGCCACTTTTGCGCAGATTCCAATGTAATACTTTCTTTAGTCTTCTACTTACTGAGTTGATTGGAATCGATTGCATTCCAACAACGTTAGTAATCTTTGGATTGGCGTCACGTCCTGCCATTTTCGGCGTTGATCGGAATCGAATGCATTCCGACAGCACACTGATCGGAATCTCTATGCATTCCGACAGCGTGCTGATCGGAATCTAGTGCATTCCGACAGCGCAACAGGGGAATCCGGTGATTTCCCCTTTAGTATAGTCTTATTTTTGTTTAATTAAATTGTTATTCATATAAATATATGTACGTATTGAATTAAGATTATATTTTATCTACAACACATTCTGTAAATTTATATGTACTTTTTAACTTTTCTACTTTATATATATCTTTTATGTCGACCGCTTTTTGTCTGTGTCGACTTTAAATAAATAAATAAATAAATAAATTTACTGACCAAAAAAAGTTCAGAGCAGGTTAGAGCAGTGCAGCGCAGGGCAGCTGTCAAAATAGAAATAGAGCAAATTAGAGCAACTCAGAGCAGAAATGCCATGAAACACTTGAATCTCGATAGCTTCTTTTTATTTGTTTTTTTTTTTTGTTTAAATCTTCAAAATTAATGGAAATTCACGTATACAAAAACATTGATTTTCTTGCAAGCTAATTTTTTTGAAGTTTTCAAAAATTTATTTTTTCCTGACTGACAATTGCTTCTCTGCTCTAACTTACTCCATAAAAAAAGCTAGAGCAGAAATTTGTGATCTGGATTAATCTAGTTTTGTTTTGAGCGTACTCATGAAACAAAAGATAGAACAACCTAGAGCAAGAAAAGTGTTCGTTAAACACAATTTTGTGAAATATCTCAATCTGGCGTAAGCTAGAGCAGTCCAATAAACAAACCTAATAATATCAATAAGAATTTCCTCATTAAACCAAATAGATTTGCGCACGGCTAAAAAAATGGACCTAAATTTTAAACCCGTATAAAGTTTAATTAATTTCTCAAACTTGTTTGTGCAATATTTCAAACCGTCCAAATACCTACAAAGATTTTCAATTTCTTTTGGTTTCGATTTAAAATCTAAATGAAAAAGCTGTCTAAATTTTTTATTTTTGGTTTGTTTTAATGTAATTGAATTTTGCCCACAAAAACTTCATGTGCGTCATAGCTCAGCGGTAGAGCAGTCGGCTGTGACTCTTGAGCGTTTTCGTTCGAGTTCTGTCAGCTGCCACATGTTTTTTAGTTTTATTTTATTCTTAAAACTTTTCGGTCTAAAATTTAAACTTTTGGGTTTGAAAATTCAAATTTATTTTTGAAAGCTTATTCAAGATTGAATTTTGCCAACAACATTTATGTGTGCGATGTAGCTCAGTGGTAGAGCAGACGGGCATGATGCGAGGAGTCTTGGTTCGAATTCCCACCAACGGACAAAAAATTTATTTTATCTTTAAAAAATTGTTAAAACATTTCTTGTTTATAATTGAAACCCGATTCATTTAGCCAATTTTCATGAAAACTGGTCTAGATTTAATTTGAATCCAAATTTGGTTTGGTCATATATGTAGTCCAAAAAAGTTTAAAATTTAGGTTCAAATTTTTAGCCGTGCGTATAGTTTTCTTTTTTCGTTTCCGTCGTTTCAACTACCCCTCAGCCCAAAACCCGCTCATGAAGACAATTAATTTTATTAGGCATTTTTGGCTCTGTGCAGGGTTAATTTTTATAAGCGCGGCCGAAGGCCGCCAACTCAAAAAGATGTTCTGCACATAAATACCATGGATTCCGCCCCAATTTTGGTATCGGACCCGGGTCATTTTTAGGTTTTTTGACCATAACTTCTCACTGAAACAAATAATTAAAAAAAAATGCTTCCAGAGTCGTGATTCTGAGGCCAAAACACGGCTTTTGAGCCTTCCCCCATAATTTTAGCTAATTTTTTAGTAGTTGGGCGCTACGGGAAACAAATACCAAGAACTGTAGTAAACTCTTTAATTTTAATTGTACTTGTTAGAGCTGGATACACGCGTGCGACGCCCACCTCTAACAAGTACAATTAAAATTATGTCCCCTAAAAAGTTAAATGTTCACTTGCATACAGCGTAATAGGTCCCACCCTTCTTTTTTTCGTCTCACATTTAAGGAGGCTAGTATCGCTTGTGATCGAAAATTCGACCATTAAAACCTTTAGCGGGTCGTGGGGTCGCTAGCCCCGTACCCTCCATCCTTAAATTTCGGGGGCGCCCCTGAAAATATACCGCCTATACCTCAGTTTTTTTCAATTTCCTTTCTATCGCTGCATATTTCATTCAAATCGGTCTAACGGTTCACTCACATGAGGTTCCTAAAGTTTTTCATGTGGCGTATTTATATATTACATAGATACAAGCTGAGATATTTGAATTTATCGCATTGCTTATGACAGCACTGGTTAGCACCTTTCCTTTGATACCTATATTATACTACCGCATTTATGCAACTTAGTCCATTTTATAAGGTCGTAATCCATGCTATAGCTATAATTTCCAATGATCTTAATACCAAAGCGCTAAAAATTTGTCGCCAAATTTTAACAAGCGCCAAATAGCTGACAAAGCGCTATTAATTGCTATTTCTTATATTAGCCAACAACAAAGTGTGAAACAGTAAAACGATATATTATTTTATTAGAAACTTATATTTGCAACTTTGTTAGTACCCAACCACGAAAGGATGCATCATGCCATTGACTTAAGATCTCCAAAACAATAGCATCAAAGTGCGACAAAAAGATCATTATCGCTGTACGAGTGGAAAGAATGAAAATAAATGCCACAACAGAAAACGAAACACGCTTTGCACATTGCGGGCAGTTAAACGGACAGTCAGATCGAACAGTCTTGAGGATTACTTGCGATCAGTTCCTTCTGTTTTTGTTACTTGACTGTGTACCTACTTTTTTAAGGCACTGGTCATTGTGTCGATAACAGCGTAACGCGCCCAAAGCGTAACAAAATAATTTGTGAAAAGTATAGGCTGCCAAGCGGTCAGCCACTGGCAATAACATACATTTATTAACGACACTATTCCGGCCAGGTAACAACACTTTTTGTACAGGTAATGAAAATGCCACGCAACTTTTACATCTAAGTCAAGGATAATATTATTATGACCAGAAATGAATGCACTTTTCTTTTTTCCTCGCAAAACTTATAAAACTGTGCAAAATGGCGTTTAGCAACGTCACCAGAATCGGTCAGAATTAGGAAGGACTTTTTCTAGCCGCTCGAAACTAAACGAAAATTGGAGAAAATAATATCTACAAGCTGCAGAACTTAACCGCGCTGGAACAATATAAGCCCCGTAAAAACGTTGGAGTACCCATACTACTCCAAGAAAAACCCAGTTCCATATAAAAAGGTGCGATGTCCTAGGATTGGACCACCTAGGAGAACTCCATCCCGTACTTCATGGAATACCCACACAAGAGTATTTTCCAAAAAAAGGCCCAACTAGACTACTACAGCTGGAGTAGAAATCGTACCGAGAGAGGAACACCTACTCCAACTAATTGTATACACGTGGTCCAATCCTAGGACATTGCCATGTTAATTGGAGCACCTTTTTAGTATGAAATTGGACAACTATTGGATATTCCGGTATTGGAATACTCTACAGAGTATTGATTAGAGTACTTTGCCATTTTTGCAGGGAAAAGCGTGTAACTGTTGGAGAAGCTAACAGCATTGACATACTTACTTAAAATATCTTTTAACCGCCTCGGCGATTTTGGGCGTCCAACATGTTACGCCAGTTGGTTCTTTGTTGAGCCAACTTGCGCCAATTGGAGACACCGCGTGTTCTCAACTCTGCCTCCACTTGGTACTGCCATCGGAGTGGTGGTCTCCCTCTTTCTCTACTTCCACCCGCGGGTGCTGATAAGAATGCCTTCTGGGCTGACGCGTCTTCGTTCATTCGCATCACGTGTCCTAGCCAGCGGAGCCGCTGGGTTTTAATTCGCTGAAATATGTTGACGTCTGCGTAAAGCTCATACAGCTCATCATTATATCTTCTTCGGTACTCGCCGTCGCCAACTTTTAGGGGTCCATAAATTTTTGAAGAATTTTTCTCTCGAATACTCCCAAAGCCGCCTCATCAGATGCTGTCAGTGTCCATGCTTCTGCACCATAGAGCAGGACGGGTACGATAAGTGACTTATAGAGTGTTGTTTTTGCTCGTCGAGAGAGGACTTTACTTCTCATTTCGACATTGGCATAATTGTCCTTAATGAGCACGCCGTAACTGCTCCCTTATCGAAAAAGATTTTTAACTTCTTAGGCGGCGATATGAAGTTTTGATTGAGATTAAAATTTGAGAAAATTTCTATGATGCAACGCAAATAGAAATTGTAGCCGACTTTCAGGCGTATGTTGCAGACTTTCAGGCGTAGACGATTTTCACCACGATGTTTAGCTGTGCAAATCAAATAGGAGATGAAATTCCAGGATCTAGCTAACATTGCACAAATTAGTTAGGCCGAGCAGAATTCATGGGTGTTGCCACTTAAGGCGGTTTACAGAATTTTTTTAAATATAGGGATAGATATGCCAATATAATTTCAAGCAGGGGTGCCACTTAGGGTTGCCACCTAACTGCAATTTATTTACTTTTTCGTATATCAAAGGAATTGCTTGACCGCTTTGGATAAAGTTTGGCATATAGACAATTTGATTCATTCTAAGATTATATACATGGGTGTTGACACATAGGGCGGTTTAATAGGGTTTCCACCTATCCCAATTTTATTTAAATATAGAGCTAGATATGCCAATATGGGTATCAAATGAAAGGTATTTTCGACCGCATTTGAAATTAGATATTTTCAAGCATGGTTGCCACTTAGGATTGTCACCTAACCGCAATTTATTTATTTCTTCGTATATCTCGGGAACTGCTTGCCGATTTGGATAAAATTCGGCTTATAGACAATTTGATTCATTTTTAGTTTATATACATGGGTGTTGCCACTTGGGTCGGTTTACAGGGTTGCCACCTTTATTAAGTTTTTTTTTTAATATTGAGCAAGATATGCCAATATGGGTATCAAATGAAAGGTATTTTCGACCGTATTCCAAATATGTTAACTTAAAGCAAGGCTGCCACCTGAGTTGCCACCTGACCGCATTTTTTTATTCTTTGTTATTTCGACCACTATTTCGGTTGCCTATTGACCCATTTGCATTTGTTTTCATTGGAATTCAGTTTTTTACGTGGCGGGTCCCAAACCCAGCGCACAACCCGTTTCGGGGTTTTGGAAAATATTTACACAAATGACGTTGAGCAATACCAACAGCTCCGTCAGAATCGGGAAGGGCCTCTCTGAGCCATTTGAAACCAAACGAGGCTTCAGACAGCAATGGTACAATCTTTTACAAGAGCGCACAGAGCCAACAATGCCTAATAATGCCTTATTATTGTAGAGACAGTCTTTTTAATTTTATTAAGAAGATTTTCTTTTTAATATTCTAAACGAAAAATAAAATGATATCGTCCTGACCGAGAATCGAACTTACAATTTTCGGAATGATAAACCCAGCTGTTAACCATCAGGCCATCGCTCACTTTTGATTGCCAGCTTCTAATTACCGATATGTGTAGAGTTGTTAATGTTTCAAAGGAAATCTTATAAATATATTTAAGAAGATTTCTTTTTAACATTTCTAATTAGGAAAAAAAGAGAGAGAATCGAACTTACAATTTTTCGATTGCTAAGCCCAGCTGCTAACCATCCGGCCATCGTATACTAATAATTGCCAGCGTCTAATTACACCTTTGTACTAAGTGTATAGTTTTTTAATAAGAATTTCTTCTTAAAACCAAAAAGATTTCCCTACAGTTTTTTCTTCGTTTGCACCGTTGCGACTACCCCTTTGCCCAAAAGCTGATCATGAAGACAATCTTATTAATTTTATTAGGCATTTTTGGCTCTGTGCGTCCAATTGCTGGCGTATGCCGATGATATTGATATCATTGGCCTTAACAACCGCGCGGTAAGCGCCGCCTTCTCTGGACTGGATAAGGAAGCGAAAAAAGTGGGTCTTGCCGTGAACGAGGACAAGACGAAGTATTTGCTGTCATCAAAGAAAGAATCGGCGCACCTGCGCCTTGGCAGCCATGTCACTGTTGATAGTTACAAATTTGAAACTGTGAGGGACTTCGTCTATTTGGGAACCAGTATCAACACCGAAAATAATATCAGTCTAGAAATCCAGCGGAGAATCACTCTTGCCAACAAGTGCTACTTTGGACTGAGTAGGCAATTGAGAAGTAAAGTCCTCTCTCGAAGAACAAAGATCACGCTCTATAAGTCTCTCATCATACCAGTCCTGATGTACGGCTCGGAATCATGGACAGTGTCAAGAGAAGATGAGATGGCCCTTGGAGTATTTGAGAGAAAAGTTCTCCGGAAGATTTATGGTCCTTCCCGTGATGCCAACGGCGAGTATCGAAGGAAATTTAACGATGAGCTGTACGAGCTCTACGCAGATCTGACCATAGTCCAGCGAATTAAAGCCCAAAGACTCCGCTGGCTGGGCCATGTTATGCGAATGGACAAAGAAGCTCCAGCACAGAAGGTTTTCCTATCGTCGCCTGAATTCGGCAGCAGAGGAAGGGGGAGGCCTCGACTGAGATGGAAACAACAGGTGGAGGATGACTTGAACTCCCTTGGGGTTTCCAACTGGCGTCGGTTATCGCTAAAAAGGAATCACAGGCGTGCTTTGATACGAAACGGCCAAAATCGCTTAGGCGGTTAAGCGCCAATAAATGATGATGATTGACCCATTTGGATAAAATTGTATTACAGTGTTAGTATGCTTCATTGTAATTTTTTCCACCTGGGTGTTGCCACTTGCGGTGTGTTACGGGGTTGCCACCTATTTGGTTGTTTTGAAAATCTCTTTTGGAAAGTTTATACTGTTGGAATAAGTAATTTTAGGGAATTTTTAAGTTGTATGCCTAGATGCTCATAAAAACAAGGAAGCAAAAGTCTCATTCTCATTTGTTATTGTCACGCTTAAAATGCTTATTTTCCTACCCTTCGAATTTTGAAAAAGCAATATTTTGGGCTACCAGGCAAACTTAAAAATTAGGCAGCGGCCGGCATTTTGCTCAATTTGAAATGTTTTTATTTAATTTATCATTTAAGTTCGATATCAAATGTTAAAAATTCGATGATTTTTGGCAATTTCTCAAACATTTTCAATAATGCATTGAATGACTTCGATGCAAGTGCATCACAAAATCGTTTTTGCCTTCCAAAACGAACGACCCCAAAAACTTCTGTCAAATTTTGTCTTCTTCTTTTTTGTGCTTGATGGTCAGACGATGGCGGGACTGAGATTTGGTATTGCACCAAAAAAAGAAAGAAAAATATGAGTTGATGACCGCCAGCGAGTTTCAAACTCGCAATAAAACCTACAAGGCTAAGCGCTTAGCATGTAGGTAAGTTCGATAAAGTTGATAGAACTGGTACCCATTATGCCCGTTCTTCAAATCCTTATACGAGTGGTTTCATAAAATCCTCATATAACTCTGTTGAGTTTTAGTGGCCCAGCATGAATACTTCCAACATGAGAAATCCCATTCGTATGTGAGGTGCCCGCACCTTTTCGCTATCCCTCTTAATTCATCCATGGTTTTCAGATTCTGTTCTTCATTCCCCTCTTTCCTTCGACCACGCCCCTCTTCCTCTATATCCCAGTTGTATTGGCCCCTGTTAATTCAGGCACAATTATACCAGTGGCGTGCCTACGTGTATCAATCAAGCCAAGCCCCAGTCTTTATAACCCCAACGAAAGCACATACTGCTGTCAGAGAACATTCCATACAAAGAAGAGTTCAGGATATTTATCGACTTTTGCAGACGGGGAAAAACTTAAACTTTTAGGTTCCGCTAATAGGCACGTTATTGTTTGCAGATTTTTTAAGCTTTTCCAATCCAAATGAAAAGTTTTATTCGCACTATTTCCCATTTAGTTACATTGCAGAAGCTAAGAAACCTTAAAAATCTTTTTTATATTTTATAGTGCCTAGCAAATAAAAACAATTACAGCACCTACCACTATTGAACTCTTTTTTTCTACTTTAAAATATTAACAATTTATTTAAGGAGTAAAGTGGGTGTGACTGTAAGACCGAGTCTTTTGTAGCACATCATCATGGTGGAATTACAAAATATGCGCCAATAATTTTTGAGTAGAGCGCTGTACACGTTAAAATTGTAGATACATACATAAACAAATTTTCGTTTTCGCTTATGTTAACACCAGCCAGAAGCTGGCTTCAAAGTTTCATATAAAATTACTTCCAAATTAAAAAAAAAAAAACATATAAAAGCCAATAAGTAAAAGCAAGATGGCCATCATTGCCTAGGCGGTTTAAGGCTGTTTTAAGTAAGTAAGAGATGGCCATCACGCACTGAAATAATTTTATGTAAATGAGCTATCAGCCGACAGGTGGCAGGAAAAGCTGTAGGTATGTTTCTATGCTATTAACAGTTATTAGGTAGTAGGTGGCAGGCAGGGAAATAAAAACCGGATATCCTTTTAAGAACCCAAATGAACATATTGTAGCTCATAGGGGAGCTGGGCTTTTCGGCAAGCCGGGCTTTTCGGCTTATATGGAAGAATTATACACACGTACCGAATTTGAAGGAAAACGCACCATGTATAAGATATTTTCGAATTGATCGGTTCCCTGGTCCACTTCCCGGAAGTAAGAAATTGTGAATCTAAACCAATCTCGAATACACCTTATTCATATTTCGTTATTTCTGAATTTAAGAAGTTAACTTCTTTCACGTGTTCTGGCTACACGCAGTTTTTTTTCCAAGATATGTTTATTGCCAAATCACGTAGGTACATATGACATTAGGGTGATCCTTATAATCAAATGTAAAATGTTTTCCAGTCTCATCCCCTAGATAGGTTTCACCACGGTCAACTATATCGCACATACATTTTTATCCCGATTGAAGATAGTTTAGGCATGTCGCATGGGGGTCAAAGTTCAACACCTGGTTTCTGTAACTTTTAGAAATTTCAAAAATAAGATTTAAGTAAAAAGTGGTAGATTTTCATTTAACTAAATTACTGCTATTTATTCAATAAAAATGTATTCACTTCAATTGCCTAAAGTCTGCACTTATTAAACAAAGGGTACTATTTTTCAAGGCTTTCTAAAAACCCCAGTATCAATAATCCAAAATTTAAAAATTTTATTCATGCAAGTGATGGGAAAATGAATACAATTTTGAATAAAAAGGGATAAACAAAATTTTTCAGTAAAAGGTAGACAAAGTTTTGATGGTTGTTGTAATATCAGACAAAGATGAGGGATATCTTCTTGAACTGCCGGTACTGGGGCCAAGATTCGTCTTTTGACGAAAAATGGTACCAAACGAAGTTTGCGAGAAAAGTATGTATGTACTACCAAAAACTGTCTTTAAACTGTTTGACTTTTCTATGACTAATATGATGCTTGGATACTTTTTTGTGAGTAATTTAAGTTTTCATAACTATAAAAAGGTGGTAGATTTTTAAGCATCCGTGGTCGAAGTAGTAGACACTCAAAAAAGTGGTAGATATACTACTAAAGTAGTAGAAGTCCGAACACTGGTGCAGATTGCCTCATGGAGACTCAAAAAATAAAAGTGATTTTTATTTTTACCACGCTTTTATTAGGTTTACTTGTATGTTTGTCTGTTTGTATGTATGTAAACTCTCGTTCGGTTTAAGCCCCAGTGGCCCAAAAGCCGTAAAATGTCCCTACAATATGGAAGTTAGCAAGACGGCCGGCACACCTACCCGTGTGAATATGCTGACACCGCACTTCCCAAAACACGCGCTAGCCAATGCAGGTAATTTGATCTGCAGCGTATGCAATATCGTTTGCATACGCAAGTTGCGCTTATGCAACCGATCGAAGGCAAATCATGGGAAGCGCTGCGTCAGCAGTTAGAATAAGTTGTAGTGGTTAAGTATAGGCTAAGTGATATTGGAAGAAAAGATTAAAGGGGCATTCTTTGTTTGACCATCAAGAAAAACGGATCGGTAAATATACTATTCATTGTATTAATATTTATTGTTTTCTTTCAAAGGATTTAGGGACACGAGACCGTGGGGCGGTCTCCAACTTTAATTTTTTGAGAGGCGGGCTCGGCCCCGCCTTAACTGGCGCCCGAGCAGGTGGGTCCCTGGAAAGGACCTCCTTAAATGAGAAGTCCTGGAAAATAAGTGATCAGTGTAGTGACAGTTGTGAAGTGAAAGTGTGGGTGGCAGTGATACTCACAAAATCCCCTATAACAAAATGACGTAGTGCAAATAAAAAAAATATACTGAAACCGCGATTCACCACCTTCGGGGGGACCCTCCGGTTTATAAAAACAAATAAATAAAAAGTGAATAAAAAGTGTAAATTAAGGCTTGTACAGCCAATAACAAAATTTGTTTTCCAAACCGCGATTCACCACCTTCGGGGGGACCCTCCGGTTTATAATATAAGCTTAATTCTGCGACTCCCTTCGGGACCCTCCAGAATGTAAAAGCTCCTCTCCCTAGGAGAGGTAAAATTGTGATTAAAGCACACAGTGAATAAGTGAAAATAACCTTACTATGTCCAATCCTTGAAGCCCTAACGGCTGAGACAGGAATAAAATTAAAAGAAGCAATCCTGTGACCCCTAAGACCCTCAGGTGCGCAAATGAAAAGATAAAAATTGTTTTTTTCCTCTTTCGAAAATTGAAGGATTAGTGAAAGTGATTTTCCCTGCCACTCAAAAACCACGGAACAAGTGTCCTCGTATGATCCATTGGCTGGGTGGGTCCGTGTACCCATCCTCATAGGCCGGATCCCACCATACCGAAGGCCATATTATGGTTAACGTATTCCGTGACATGGCAATATGCACAAGAAAGTTGCACCTCGCGTGCCTGTTGCCACTCCCTTAAGGATATGGCAATATCTATTCTTTGTAGTAGCTAACCCTAGTGTACACATAAGAACACACTACAGTTTGGCTATATATTCAGTGTTTCCAGGGTACACATAAGAACGCACTGGAAACTGCTGCTTGTTTTCCGCGATTCCTCCAGAGTACGCATAAGAACACGATGGGGATCGCAAATGGTGCCTTTCGGTGTAACCATAAGAACACACTGGAGATTGCGTTTGTCCGGGATTTCGTTGTGGAGCTAGCTGTGCCTAAGTAGGTTGCCCTCAATCTGATTGTCGACGACCAAAAAGGGATGACACAGCCTCCCTGACCAAAAACCTTAACCTTAAAAACGATGTACTGTGAAACGCCAACTTGGTACATGTCGCCGTTACCATCAGAACACGGTGGCGATTTCACAACTAAACTTACAGTTCCTTTCTTGTTCTGCGCCTGTGATGTTTTTTTTTTTTTTTTTCATTATCGTGAGTAAAAAGGAAAATTAAATTAATAAAGTAAAAAATGGAAGCCCTTACCACCAAGGTTAACGAGGTGAATGGGGGGATAAATGCTCTTCTCGAGCAAATACGGAGACTGGAAGGCCGTCTCGGGGGTATTGAAGCTAACAGCATAATCCAAGATCAAAATTTGGCTAGAATTGTTGCAAGGCTCGATAACGTGGAACAGGCAGGTGTCAGGGTGCCAACCCAAGGGATGTCCTCGGTGGAGCGACCACCACTTTCAGAACAGGATCTGAAGGACATCGGCAGGCTCCCCGACTGTGTAAAGGAGTTACAGGTATTTGAAGGGAGACCCTCTCAGTACATATCCTGGGTCCACACGGTTGAGAGTATCCTGGCCGATTACGAGGTAGTAAAAGAAAAGCCTCTGTATCGTACCATCCTTCAGCACATACGGCAGAAAATTCGGGGCGGAGCTGATGCGGCCTTGGTGGCGCATAATGTTTTCGAAAGCGAGTGGACGGATATTAAGCGAGTATTGTCCCTTCACTACGCCGATAAGAGAGACATCCGGACCTTGGAGCACCAACTGAACCGGCTCACACAGGGAAGCTCCAAGCTGGATGATTTCTATGCGACAGTGAACCATCAACTGTCGCTGATAGTGAACAAGATAAAATGCGAGGACTACACGCAAGAGACGGTTTCTGTTCTGAGAGAAACCTATAGAAACAGAGCGCTAGATGTCTTTATCCGAGGATTGAGTCCCGAACTATCCCGGATGCTGATCGTACAAAAACCAAAGACGTTGCCAGAGGCATACACCGCCTGCCTGGATATTCAAAACCTTACTCTCCGGAACACAATAGTCCACTCGAACTCTGTTAACAGAATCATAGTTCCGACGAACACCCTATCGCAAAGGCCACCTCTGCCACCACGAACACGTTCAAACTACAGCTGGATCAATAGGAACTCAGGATATAGGACCCCCTACAACAGCTTCCAGCCCGGTAACAACACAAGCCCATCGCCCCCAGCCAGACCGACTGCTCCTAAACCCGCAGAGAGGATGGAAGTCGATGGTAGCATGCAGAACAAGGCAGATAGATTACATGAACCGACCTTCGGGGTCAAATGCCTTCAAAAGGGGGCCTACGTCTTCAAAAGGAAACTTTAAAAAACAGTCAAGGCTATATAATATACAGGCTAACGGCTCGGTGGAGGAGTCCGACTCCCTAAACGATCCCGCGCCCACAGAAGACATTACCCAGGAAGTAAATTTTTTAATGACCGGGCCTCCAGCTTATTTCATATGAGGAGCGGTGCCAGGCGCTCCAGCATTCCTTACCTAACGTGTGTGACCAAAAACAACGCTACCTTACAATTCCTTGTTGATACAGGGGCAAACAAAAATTTCATCAAACCTACCTTAGCCCCTCACTCAAAACCAGTCGATCCACCCTTTTCAGTGCAAACGGTAGCAGGACCCATTCTAATAAATAGGAAAATCTGCGGGAAATTTTACCACAGCGTGGGGAACGATACCGAAACAACATTTTACTTGGACTCGAGTCCTTCGACGGTATCATAGGGGACGATACACTAAAGGCGCTCGGCGCTGTGATAGACAGGAAAATCATCTCCTCACAATAGATCCAAACACCAAAATACCCCAAAATACAATCGGGAGCATTAATTTCTGCGAAATTTCCGATATTCCCGAAGCGGTGCTTCCTATTTTAGAGTGCCTGATAAACCGATACTCCCACCTATTCGGCCCACTGAACATTAAATCAAACATCAAAACCTCGGTTCGGGCTGAGATAAAGACCACTACTCCCGAGCCCATCTATACCAAAAGCTATCCGTATCCCGCGAACATGAGGGAAGAGGTAGAGCAACAAATTGCCGAATTGCTCGAGGAAGGCATCATAAGACCATCCAAAAGCCCTTATAACTCTCCCATTTGGATAGTTCCAAAGAAACCCAAGCCATCCGGTAAAAAACAGTATAGAATGGTAGTGTACCTAAACGCCGTCACAATTTCGGACGCTTATCCTATTCCCGATATAAACGCAACTCTAGCCAGCCTAGGGAATACCAAATATTTTACTACTATAGACCTCACATCGGGATTTCATCAAATTGCAATGAAGGAGGCGGACATACCGAAAACAGTGTTTACAACAATGAACGGAAAATACGAATTTCTCCGGCTGCCTTTCGGGTTGAAGAATGCGCCCGCAATATTTCAACGCATGATTGACGATGTCCTCAAAGAATATATCGGGAGGATATGCTACGTGTACATTGACGATATTATCGTCTTCGGCAAGGATATCGACGAGCATTTAAAAAACGTGGAAATAGTATTCAAAAGGTTGGCGGATGCTAACTTAAGGGTAAATTTAGAAAAAACCAAGTTCATGAAAACAGAGGTAGAGTTCCTGGGGTATATAATCACATCTGATGGGATGAAACCTGATCCTTCAAAAATTCAAGCTATTGAGAACCTATCGCCTCCAAATACACTTAAAGAACTGAAGAGTTTTCTGGGAATGACGTCATACTACCGAAAGTTCATCCGAGATTACGCAAGAGTCGCAAAACCCCTAACAAATCTTACACGGGGTGAAAACGCTCAGGTCAAGGCCAACCAGTCGAGGAAAATACTGATTAACCTAGATGCGGAAGCTCTTCAAGCTTTCGATAACTTGAAAAAACTACTCGTTTCCTCAGACATCCTTGCATTCCCTGACTTCGGAAAACCATTCAACCTTACAACGGATGCGTCAAATTATGCCATTGGTGGGGTGCTATCCCAGGGGGAACACGGGAAAGATCGGCCAATCGCCTATATTTCAAGATCACTAAGTAGAACAGAGGAAAACTATGCCACAAATGAGAAAGAGATGCTGGCAATAGTTTGGGCCCTAGACAACTTGAGATCTTATCTCTATGGTGCGAAGAAAATTAGGATTTTCACGGATCACCAACCTCTCACTATCGCGTTGGGAAGCAGAAACTACAACGCAAAGTTGAAGAGGTGGAAGGCCAGAATAGAGGAGTATAACCACGAATTGATTTACACTCCGGGTAAATCAAATGTTGTGGCAGACGCTCTTTCCAGGATCCCATGCCAGGCAAACCATCTGACAGCTCCTTCGGAGACTAACGAGCCTCCAGCAGAAACCGGGAGCGAAGACGGAACCGCTCACAGTGCTGATCAAGACGCATCGGACCTTATTCCACATGTAGAGAGTCCATTAAATGTTTTCCGAAATCAAATAATTTTCACTGAAGGGAGTGCAATGGTCTGCGTGGAAAACCCACACCCGGGTTTCACACGCCATTACGTCAGGTTAGCTACCATTCAAAAGATGAGCCTAACTACGGCCTTAAAAGAGCGTCTAAACCCGGCCCTTATGAATGGGATAAAAATTCCAGAAAACTACCTGCGACTTCTACAAGAAGTATACATAGAACATTTCATCCTATACAAGATCAGGATAACGCAGAGAGTGGTTGAAGATGTCGCCAATGAGGACAGAATTTGTAAGATAATAGAGGATGAGCACAAGAGAGCTCATAGAAACTCGAGAGAAAATAGGGAGCAAATCCTGGAGAGATACTATTTTCCCAAAATGTCCAGTCGAATAAGGAAATTCACATCCATCTGCGAGACATGCCTCACAAACAAATACGACAGGCATCCTCCGGTACCACCAATCAAGGATACTCCGGTGCCGAAATATCCTTGCGAAATAGTGCATGTGGACATCTTTGAGATCCAGGGAGAAAAATTCCTCTCCAGTATAGATAAATTCTCGAAATTTGCGAAACTTTTCCACATAGAGAATAAATCTTCCATCACCCTTCGCGCCAAGATGGCTAAGCTCATTCACTACTTCACAACCCCTAGAATGATAGTAACGGACAACGAAAAGGGATTTAGGACTCCCTTGGTTCGCAACTACATACGAGGTCTAGGGATCGAATTATACCAAACTCCAGTTCAAAGGAGCGAAGTTAATGGCCAGGTTGAAAAATTCTATTCTACTGTCATTGAGATCTACCGATGTCTTCGCAATGAGATGACCAATGTTAGACCAAAGGAGTTGGTCTATATCGCGGTGGATCGCTATAATTCAACCATACACTCAGTAACGAAAAGGAAACCCAGCGACATATTCTTAAACAGAACTGAAAGAATTAATTACCAGGGTCTGACCAATTTCAGGAGCCGGGTTCACGAGGAAATCAAAGAACAAATCAAGAGAAACCAAGAGCTTAGAAATCTTCGGCTAAATAAGAAACGAAAATCAGCAAAAAAATTTAGACCAGGGGATTCTGTCTACATTAGAGATAAACAGATAAAGGGAAAGCAGAAACCTCTCTATAAAAAGGAAATTGTGGGCAAAGATAAAATGGTAGAAAAGTCCATAAAGCACAGATAAAAACAAATAACAGATAAAAAAAAAAAATAAAAAAAATAAAAAATTTTTTAAGATAACAAATCCAAAAAAAAAAACCCAAAAGTAGCAAAAAAGCGAAAAATAAGAAAAAATATAAAAGGCAGCACGGGATAGGCAACAACATTTGATTGAGAAAAATACCAAAGCAGCACGCATAAGAAACTACAATCAACAAACAATCATTAAACAGAAAAATAAAAAAACAATCACTAAACAGAAAAATAAGAAAATCAGCCCACTATAAAACTCTAAAAGATACAACAGTTAAAGAGGCAAAAAAAAAAATAAAATTTCATAGAAAAAGGCAACATTAGCCATCACAAGAAATATTTATTAAAGAGGCAACTTAGCCCACCGAAAACTGATCTTGGCTTGCCAATGACTGATGGTGAGACTACAGGAAGTATATTCACCCAAGTCTCATCATCATTTATTGTCAACTAACCGCCTAAGCGTAAGCGACTTTGTCCGCTTCGCATCAAAACTCGCTCCTATTTAGCGACTATAATTTTACTTAAAAGAAGCTACTCAGCCAACTACAAAAAAACACACTCTAATCACACACAAACCATCACAATCAAAACTACCCTCATAATAAGTCGGGGACGGTATTAATGTAGTAAGAAAACGCGCAGCAAATGAAACAACAAAATATACAGTTAGCATAACTCCTAAAAATTAAATACAAAAGATAAAAATAAGTAAAGGGATTGTTTGTATTTTCTTTACATCTCTTCCAATAATCACAAAACTTTTCCGGTTTTATTTTGCTAAATTCCGTCGTTAAAAGAAAAAATAAAATTTCTCTCTAACATTATTCCCTCCGTACAGTGTCCATATTTCTAAACGTTCATAAAATTGGTTACCGTCCCTGAAGAAAACAAAACAAAACAAAAAAGACGTTACTAATCATGATAAAAATAATTTTACTTTTTATTTCCGGTGCTTGCGGCCTGAATGTCTACAAGTACGACACCCCCCTTATCACCATCGAACGTGGTCGTGGCTGGATCCTGAATGGGCACTTCAGTCTAGTACACATGGTCGACCTCAGCTATTTCAATATCGCGTTGGAGAAACTATCCGAGTCAGCACAGCATGACATCCAGAACGAGGCTGTGCGTACGGTCTTGCAATTCCACCTTAAACAAATAAAGCTTCGGCTCGACGAACTCGAAATAAGCAATCCGAGGAAAGCACGTTCCATCGACTGGATCGGCTCCGTCTGGAAGTGGATCGCTGGCTCCCCAGACGCAGCAGATTGGGATTATATCCTAAAAAACGTAAATGATGTTATCTCCAATAATAACCACCAATACGTGGTGAACCAGAAACTCTTCAACGCAACTCGCGACGCAGTTGAAAAAGCGAACGCGATGTTGCTCCACACCAACGAGATCAATAAGAGTATAAATGAGGAGAATCTCGAGCTCCTGAATCTAGGCAAGGTCCTTATCCTAAAGGAGCAGGTCTCCGAAGTCATACAGGCCTGCCAGATGGCAAAAGCCGGTATAATCAACACAAACCTTCTCGACCGCAAGGAATTCGAGAGGTTATTATTACCAGAATTTTATCGAAGCCATCGAACATGGATCCGCCTCAGTTTACTCCAATAGCACCATGCTGTTATACGTTTTGTCAATGCCAAAAGGTTAAACCAAACGCTTATCGACTCCTGATAACGCGTGCGGCTGTGATACGAGGGCAGCATGTTGAACTAAACTACAAACAAATCCTCATAAGCGAGGAAGAAACTTTCGGGCTGAACAAAGACTGTCTGTCCATCAACAACTCGACGATTTGTTCACCAAAGTCGCTGGTTAAACTTCCAGAAGACGGTTGCCTTGCCAAATTAATAAAGGGCGGCGACGCGAAATGCCAGTTCGAACCGGACAACAAGGAAGTCGTAGAAATGATCGATGAAAATACAATTTTTGTAACTAATTTTCTGGGGCAGCTGCGCGGAAGAAATTACTGCAGGCCACTGAATGGAACGTATGTAATAACAATGAACAACGAGACGGTTACGGTGGGTGACCAAACCTTCATCAGCAAATCTGTACGCACAGTTCAAGCCTTGCCACCGGCCCTGGTAAACGTCACGAACGAGGGCCTGAAGTTGAATATGGGCTACATCCACAACCTCAGCTTGGAAAATATCCAAAAACTAGACCAATTGGGAAGCAACTTTCAAGCCACTTCGGTTTTTGATGCTATCGCCTTGATAATCTTAGCAGTCGTGTGCTACCTCATCTGGAAAAAACTCACAACTACGATTCATTTTCCGAAACTCAACCAAACAACGGATCAGGACCAGCCACGGATCGAAAACAAGGATTTGGGTCATCAGCGGGACGCTGATGTTTAAAGGGGGGGGTAGTTAGCAAGACGGCCGGCACACCTACGGATCGGTAAATATACTATTCACTGTATTAATATTTATTGTTTTCTTTCAAAGGATTTAGGGACACGAGACCGTGGGGCGGTCTCCAACTTTAATTTTTTGAGAGGCGGGCTCGGCCCCGCCTTAACTTGGATATCAAACGAAAGGGGAAGACCCCAGGTTTCATTTGGACCTCGATATATTTCGATAAATTTATCGATAACTGAGTTATCGGTCAATATATCATTGCCCAAAAACCTAAAAAATTCCCTACAATATGGGTATCAAACGAAAGGGGAAGACCCCAGGTTTCTTTTGTACTTCGATATATTTCGATAAATTTATCGATAACTGAGTTATCGGTCAATATATGATTGCCCAAAAACCTAAAAAATTCCTTACAATATGGGTATCAAACGAAAGGGAAAGACCCCAGGTTTCATTTGGACTTCGATATATTTCGATAAATTTATCGATAACTGAGTTATCGGTCAAAATGTGGTTGCCCGAAAACCTTAAAATTTCCCTACAATATGGGTATCAAACGAAAGGGGAAGACCCCAGGTTTCATTTGGACTTCGATATATTTCGATAAATTTATCGATAACTGAGTTATCGGTCAAAATGTGGTTGCCCGAAAACCTTAAAATTTCCCTACAATATGGGTATCAAACGAAAGGGGAAGACCCCAGGTTTCATTTGGACTTCGATTTATTTCGACAAATTTATCGATAACTGAGTTTTCGTCAAAATGTGAGGCCCAAATAACTTAAAATTCCCTACAATATGAGTATCAAACGAAAGGGACATTTGACTAAAAAGTAAAAAATAAATATAGTTTAAAAAAACTAAAACTCACGCTTTTAGAGTGTAATGAACTAAAAAGTTGAAAATAATTTTAAAACCCCTACACAGCGTGGCGCGCTTTGTGCCATAATTTTGGTACATATATCGAGCGCAAGACGCTCGATTACTTCATAACACATTTAACTAAAAAGTAAAAAATAAATATAGGTTAAAAAGCGAAAACACACGCTTTTAAAGAATATAGCACTAAAAAGGTAAAAATAAATTAAATAAAAAACGAAGGTGATGGAACAAAGCGGACCACGCTTTTTCCAGAAGACTACTGTGTAGGGGTTTTAAAATTATTTGCAACTTTTTAGTTCATTACACTCTAAAAGCGTGAGTTTTAGTTTTTTTAAACTATATTTATTATTTAATACGAGAAATCGATAGCACTATGCTCGGAGATATCACATTTAAAATTTGGTTCTGATTAGAAACGCTTAAGGCGTGTTGCTCTCCTGTTAAAGTTCAGAGTATCCCATGGAGACTCATCTAATAGGTACTCAAAATCAATAGCACTATGGTTGGAGATATAACATACAAAATTTGGTTCTGATTGAAAACACCTAAGGCGTGTCGCAGGGAACTTTTCTTCCTTGGGGTGAACTTAAGCTCTCCAAAAAAGATTTTCCCTGTCGGAATTTTTGTTATACAAGATAAACTACATTTACCGGACAAGTATTTTTTTATATTATGCATAGAGAAAAGGTGCCTCTAGCTCGAGAACTATAAGCTTTACAAAAATGACTATTTTCATTGTCGATGGGGAACTTCGTGACAAAAAAACGGTAAAAGAAAATTTTTCTATGCAGTTTGTGCATGTGACTGTTGAGTCTGCAATGACCTGTAAGAATACCGGTTAACATTCTTAAGTTATTTCTAGGAAGGCCTATCATTTCCCCATAGCGGGAGGTACTATAACCCCCTAGGAGTAGTTTTGATTGCCGTAGACCTGGCACATTACGCCAATATTCCTTCCTTTTTTCTTCCTCCTCTTTCCTCAGGTACTCCCTGATTGTCTGAGGACCTACTGGCAGTATCGGTTCGGGCCCAGTTGGCCTTGCAATTGCTGCATTTCTTGCTAGACTATCCGCCCGCTCATTTCCTTCGACACCTGTGTGGCCTGGAACCCATGCTAGCAGCACGCTGTTGTGGGTTCCTAGGTGGTTAAGCATTTCTACGCACTCGCGGATGAGTGAAGATTTTATCTCACATGATATTATCGCTTTGAGTACGGCTTGACTGTCGATTAGTATAGCGATGCGCTCATTGCTATATTCCCGCTGCAGATTTAATTCGGCGCATTGGTATATATCGTATGCTTCTGCTTGAAAGATGCTCGCATATTCACCCAGGGGCGTTGAGATCTCAGCTCTGGGGCCGAAGATTCCGGATCCAATTCCCTCCGGGGTTTTCGAGCCATCTGTGTACCACACAATTGTGTGTGAGCGATGTATTGCGTCTATTCTGGATTGTTCCCAGGTTACCTTATCTCCCAGTTCTACTCTGAACCTTTTCTCAAAGATGATTTGCTTAAGGATGTCATCGCTAGGTACATAGCTGGGATATTGGGATCGTATCCCTCATTTTTACCATGTTGTTGGATGTCATGACTTTTCCTTTGCCTGACCCTTCTTTGGCGATATTTAGAAGAGTTCTCTTAGCTGACTGCTCTATTGCCACGTGCAGCGGGGATAGATCAAGAATAGCCTCCAGCGCAGCTGTGGGACATGTCCGCATGGCCCCCGTAATGCAGACACACGCCAAGCGCTGAATCTTGGACAGTGATTGTTTCACTGTCGAATGAGCTGTTCTTGAAACAAATGTAGGTGACAATTGGTTTAACTATCATGGTGTACATCCATCTCAAAATGTACGGGCTGCACCCCTAAGTTTTGCCCGCTATTCGTTTGCACACCATGATGGATCTTGTAGCCTTGTTTGACATGTTCGCAAAGTGTTGCCTCCATAAAAGTTTGCTGTCGAAAGTGACCCCCAAGTATTTTACTTCGGCAGCATATTCTAGGGGCGTGTCATGCAAGGTTATCGTTCTTAGTCCCGGTAGGGTTCTTTCCCTGGTAAAGGGAATTATGGCGGTTTTTGTCGGGTTAATATTAAGCCCGACACTTGTACACCATCTCTTTGTCAGGTCCAATGCTCTTTGTATGATGTCGCAAAGGGTGTTCTCAAACTTGCCCCGTGCAATGATAACAATGTCATCCGCGTAGCCTTGGCATCGGATTCCATTATCAGAAAGGATTTGCAGGAGCTCGTCTACTACTAAACTCCACAAAAGTGGTGACAGCACCCCTCCTTGGGGGCACCCCTTCGTAGTGTTGACTTGTACAGTGCTGCTGCCCGTACAGGTCTCGGCCGTTCTTGTGCGGAGTAAGGCATCTATCCATCTCTGGACGGGCGCTTGGATTCCTCTGTTCTGCAGTGCTCTATTTACGCCGTCATGGGACGTGTTGTCGAAGGCGCCTTCAATGTCGAGAAAGGCGCAGAGCACTGTTTCCTCGCAGGCGAACGCACTCTGAATCTCAGTTGACAGCTGATAGAGGGCTGTGTCCGTGGACCTGCCTGATCTATATGCATGTTGACTGTGATGTAGAGGCCTGGTGCTCAGTATGTTCGCTCTGATGTCCTGGTCTATAATCTTTTCCATTGCTTTCAAAACAAAGGAGGTTAGACTTATCGGTCTGAAGGACTTTGCTAGTGAATAGTCCTTTTCCTATTTTTGGTATGAATACCACTTTTGCTCTCCTCCACACAGTAGGTATGTATGACAGCGCAAGGCTGTCTCTCATAATCCTTACTATGTGCGTGATGAGTTGGTTTTCCTGCTTTAGCAGTACCTAATAGATGCCATCCACCCCTGGTGTTTATAGTTGGCAAATGTGTCAATCGCCCTTCTCTCTCCGAGAAGAGTTTGTGCTGTCAGCAGTGCCTGTGCTCTCTCTTCTGCAGTACTTGTGTAAGTCCATCCGGAAGCTTAAGTGCTAGGTTTACCTCCCTCTGCTCTTTGGCTAGCGCTTTGTGCAACCTCGCCGCGGCAGATGTTGACGAAATTCCCTCACAGAAATTCCTAAAGCTGGCTCTTTTGGCTTCTCTTATCTCTTTTTTGTATATGGTTAAGTGAGCTGTGTATTCGTCCCAGCTGCCAGTTCGCTTAGACTTATTGAAAAGCCTGCGGACGGTCTTCCTCATCGTTAGGAGCTCGCGAGACCACCAGGTTGCTGTCCTCTTGACGCCCCTGGCCTGTGTGGTTCTGCAGCTGGAATGGAATGCATCGATGATTATATCATTCATCGCTTCTACCCTATGCTCTAATTCTATACAACTTGTACTTCTGTTACCTGTCTTGAGGTTCCCTATGCTTGCCTCGATTGTGCTCTTGTACTTGCTCCAGTTTGTTTTCCTGGGATTTCTTCTTGGGCCTGTCTCTACAGACACCGCTCCTAACTCAAACTGGATGATTCTATGGTCCGATAGGGATGGCTCCGATGAGACCATCCATTTCGACACCAGATTATCAGTCAGGTTGTTGCGAAGAGTGATGTCCAGGACTTCCTCCCTGGCTCTGGTGACAAACGTTGGTTTGTTTCCAACGTTGTATGTACATATGTCATTACCGATTATATATTCTAGTAGACACTCACCTCTTGCGTTTGTGTCCGTACTGCCCCACTCTTCATTGTGGGAATTCGCGTCACATCCTATGACTAGTGGTAATTTCTTCCTCCTGCAATATTCCACTAGTTGGTGCACGCTGTCTGGAGGGACTGTGTTGCTGTCTCCCGGAAAATAGGCTGCCGCTAGCACAATATTGGTGGGAACCTCGTCCACCTCCACTGTTACTTGAACCGCTACCAAATCTTGATTTAAAAACTCTGTAATGCAAAAGTATTTAATATGGTCTTTTAACACTACACACGCTCTTGGTCTCTGTTGAGAGAGATCCCAAATTACCTTGTTACTCTTCTCTTTCAGTCCCCTCACCTGACCTTTATACACCCATGGCTCCTGGATGAGCGCTATACCCAGATCTTCCGAGGCAAACCCCCTAGCAATAACTGCCAAGGCAGCTACTGCATGGTGGAGGTTGATCTGGGCAACTTTAATATTTTTGGAGGTCATCGGGGTCCTGCAGGCCTCATCGGCTTGTCGATGTCAGACAGCCGATAGTCGCTTTCGCTGCTCTTCTCAGCTAGATTCAGCCTTTGCAGGTCAATGTCGCTGAGTAGTTCCTGGGTGGTCGGAACCTGACCCTGCTTCCACCCGTCGTGTTCTAGCTGCTCACTGCTGCTGCCCAATGTGGGCGGAATTGCGACCGACTTGACGGTGCTGTTGCTGCCGCCAGAGGCGTTGCTCTGCGAAGAGCTGCTGTCATCATCTTCATCTTCTGAGCCCGTTCTTTCATCCACCGGCATATCCTCATGAGCGACCTCTGCAACACCCGCTGCTTTCTGCCGCCATGGCCTGATCTGGACGGTTCCATATCGGTAGTTAAGCCTAAAGCCTTCCTGCCGTATATGGTTGTGGGACTCTTCATCAATGCCGACGTTTACCCGGAGTCCCGCATCTTCCACATAATTATTTATGGGGCGCCATCTCTTCGTATTCAGACCCTTGTTCTGCACTCGGAGTAGCGAGCTGACATACTCGTACGAGCGGTCTGCACTTCTTGGGAAGTATATCGACACATTGTGTGTCGGTGGTATATCATCCCCTCTTCTTGTACTGAGAGTTGGCCCATTCCAACCCTCTAACTTCGGGGCCGCTTGCATGAGCCAAGCCGCTGTTCTGCCATCTTGCAATCCACAAGGAGAAGTCCTGCTCGGAAATAAACTCCACAGAAGGCTAGAGCATGCGTCCATCCCTTGAAAACTTCATCCATAATGACGTCCTGTAGGCGTGTCAGGTCGTCTTGGCTGAGGGCGTCCGCAGGGTAGTTCTCAGGCAGCACAGCTATACGGATTCCCCGTAGGGCGTCCGAGTAGCTCTGCTGTCTGGGGGCTGCCCGCGTGTGCTCCTCCTCTTTCGTGGTCTGTTTTTCCTGCATTACAGACGTCGTGTTCGCGGAATGGGGTGGTCTATGCCTTTTGGAACTGTGGGGTTCCTCCGGCGTAAACTGTCCGCGCCCTCGCTTTGCAGCGTGCGCAGGTGATTTGTGGCTGTGGTCATTTCTGCCAGATGCCGGCCCGCGTGTACGCGCGGGTGAAGTCTGATGTGCGTCATTTCGCAGCCTGTCGTGGGATCTGTTCCTCTCCTCTCCTGCACCTGTATGATCAGAGGCGCGCATCTGGTCGAAGGCCCTTGCACGGGCTGCCCTTGCTGACATCCCCTTCTTCGTCTAGTATTCACGGAACAACACAAAATCAAATCAACTGAGATCTTATTTTAGATGAGTTTTCAGAAAACCCAAGAAAAAGTATAATTATTGAATAACATTGTACAACAGCCATTTTGCAACAGAGTAACCATATACCAACAGAGTAACTATATACTATAGTACTTTTCTGAAAGCGGGCATCGCGTAGATCATTTTTGCCAAACAAACTTATAGTCCAGCACGTCACAGTTATTTTTTATTTGCGCCCAAAGGCAAAGAGGATCATATTGGGTATTTGTACCATAACCACATAAACTTGAAAAGCTACAGCTTCGGTGACTAAGGGAAGGTTGTTGGCAATACAAAGACTAACATTTTCATTCTAGACATTGTCCCGCTACGAATCTTGGTTATGCCATTTTTTCTTGGGTTTTTGTAAAATTTCTCTTAAAAATGTCTCCCCTGAGTCTAATGTTAACAATATCTTTATGTCACCTTCGGGAAAAATATTCCTCATAAAAGAATAGGGGGGTGTCCAAATAACGAAATTTCCGTCGAGGACTCCTTTAACCATAAACTAGAAAAAACTAGAGTTCATCCAAGAAACAACTAAAATACATGAGACATTGCATATGTAAACCTCTACACTAACTATAGTTTTTGCTAGTTTATGGTTTTAGGAGTCCTCGACGGAAATTTCGTTATTTGGCCAAACCCCTATTCTTTTATGTTATGGTACAAAGACCCAATATGACCCCTTAACCTTTGGCTGCAATTAAAAGAGAACTGTGACGTACTGGACTATAAGTTTGTTCGGCAAAAATGATCTACGCGATGCCCCCTTTCAGAAAAGTACTATGGTTACTCTGTTGCATCAAAAAAATTAATTTTTGTTGTACTGTGTAATTATACCTCTGTAGGGCATGTTAAAGAAGGACTATGGAAATTTGAAAATTCTGGCGTTCTCAATTTGAAAATCAGGGAAATCCCATATTAAAAATGAGCCTTTTAGGTTGAGAACCCTATCAACGGCTCGTTTTAAATTAGAGAAGATGATTGGTACCACACCAGAATTAGGCGTAAATGTGTTTTTATATAGGTAAACAGCTTAATCCATTTTTCAACGCAAGAGGACCAACACTATGCAAAAAGCAGCAATAAAATAACAACAGTATAAAATGGATGAAAAGGAATCGCCGGCGAAAGGACTTAGCTTTTTTCCAATGGGCGCGGAGTGGCCGTGTTAAGTGCCATGAAAATTCTGTACTCAATTTGAAGGGACGGTAATTAGTATATATTGCAAGCCAACTATGCAGTAGGGAATAGACGTCGCGACGCAGGCATTGCAACAAAATTGAAAGTGGTTATTAAAATGTCTACACGCAATGTGCAAGAGCATGACAATGCCCAAAGCATTTAAAGACTGTTGGCGAGTAAGGGTAGAGAAAATGTTATGTTCATAACAGGGAGTACCCATAAAGTAAGAATAATTTAATAGACTGATCATAAAGATAAACAAACTGTAGCGTGGTCATCCGAGCAGGTGATATTTTGCTTCCGAGTAAGTAGTATTTTTTATAATTTTTAGTCATTTTCGTTTTTAAGAAAAAGCTTCATAAAACTTCACTTTGATTTTTACTTAGATTTTAAAAAAAATTACTATATTTTGACAGCGCGTTTCAAGGCGAAGTGAGAAATGGGGAAATGAAAGCAGCGAAAAATGATAGGAATCTAGCGCTTTAATTTGAGTATGTCGCGCGTTGTCTGACGTTAGCGAAAGAAAACGCTACCCTGAGCGCATATTAATAATACTTCTATAATATATATGTATATTGCGCCTATTGAACTGTCCAGTCTGGCCAACATTACAGAACAGGTATACACTGAGAAAACGAGGCAAAATCTCAAAGCTGTCGTTAAACTTTTGTAAAAGGGGGGTAATGAATTATTTGGATATTTCAACAATTTCCCAATAAATGCATTTATTTATCCGTCGTTTTACACTAAAACTATACAATTTGTAATATTTCAAAAATGTATACTTTGTGATAGGAATAGCAAATATGTCACAGCCCAAATGGTGCTAGCACTTGGCGTAATAAATAAACGATTTATATTATATTTTTTGGCCTTTTATGCACAATTTGTGTAAAGGAAATAGTGACCCCTGTGGTACCCTTTGCGACTATTTTTTCAACACGCTGCACAGTGGACGATTCCATAGGCCAAAAATAAAAAAGTCAAAATCAAAATTTTGTCACTTACAGCCCTATGCTGCGCGTTACCGGTAAAATTGCCATCGGCAAACAATTTGCCCTAAAATACGTTACCAAATAAAGTGGCTGCGATTCTGAGCAGATGGTAACGCTCTAATGGCAAAAAAACTCACCAGTGTGTATGGTGAATTGAAAAGCAACCCTGCTAGTCACCTGACATATGTTTTTTGTTTATCAAAAAGAAGAAGACTGCGAAATGGAAATGAACAAGTAAGTAAATTTGGTAAATATTTTATGAAATTTATTAAAAAATTGTTTATTTTATTTACAGAAAATATGCACGCTCCACCCCAGCGCAGTTGCGGTTGTATGTGGCCTTTTGCAAAGACCATCCCGAGCTCCTGCAGGGGAAAAACTGCCCCACATCGCCAAATTTGATCAACAAATTGTGGGAGGAGATATCTTTTGGCAAACGAAAATGTTGCTTGAAAATATTGGAAGGAGGCTGCAACGGATCATGACTGTCCCGAAGGCTTTTCAAGTTGTGTCTCCGCTCCAAAATTTCATCATTTTCATCTTCTTCAGCCAGCAGCAATAGTATTAACGCGGACATTTTTACTATATTAAAGGAATTACTGGCGTTAGAAACGTTATACACAGTTTTATTGTGATTTATTAATACTATATACCTGTTTATTTGTTTGATTTTCACTTTGTTTTATTTATTTAGATTAATTTTCACTTTATTTTGTTCAATTGCACTTTCGCTTTTTTATTTTTCAAAGTAAACATCAGCTGTTTTATATTGATGTTACCACCTATTTTGGTGGTAACGGTGTTACCAGAAAACTTTTGCCCTCAGAATACCAAAAAGGAGTAAAAGTTGCCGAGTGAATTTGTTTGCCGGTAATAATAAAGTTATTACCACAGTAGAATTGACCTGTTAATGTATTGTTGTTATCTCCTATAAGAACAGGCTTTTCAAATGTATGTTTGTTTTTGTTGTACTCCAACTGTACTCTTTAAGAATAGCTTCAAAAGAGAGACGATGTTATTAGTTAGTTTTTGCAGTGTCAGTAGGTTGAAAATAAAGTGCAAGTTTAAAGAATTTAAAACTAAATAAAATTGATTAGTATTGAAATAAATAAAAATGAATATTGAAAGTAAAGGTATTTACTTTATTTTAAAATAGTTTTGGTGTGTTTAGCTTACTTAGCTTTTTTTTTAATTAATATTAATTATTAGCATAAATAATCCGATTTCAGGTAAAGTTTTATTTGTGTTCCCCACCCCAGCCCCCAAAGCGAATTTTATATTAATATTAGTCAATGCTTAACGATGATAAAGTGAAAATTTCAGCTGCCCCTTTTCGCCCCTATTAATGTTTTGCGACAGTTTTCTAATATGGAAATGTCAACTTTTGTGTCGTGTTGTTGTTTGGTTTAGTTACGTTTTGTGTTGCTGTGCTAGTTACTGTCATGTATGTAACGAAATATGTTTATTTTATTATTTTTTTATGGGATTTGATTTATTCTAATTTCTTTATTTTATCCTATTAAATATTGTTTTTGCGATAGGCTCATCTTTTAAATGCAAACTGTCGCTCACGTATATTTTTGACACTTGGTGCATGTAAAGCGGTTCCAATACTGAAAAAGCTGATAAGGTATATGATGTTTTGAAGCAAAATATTGAAAAATTTGTTAAAACACACCTACAAAAAATTGACCGGGTTTTGGCAAAAGTGCAAACTTACAAAATCGAGAGTTCTGCGAGCGTATTCAAATTGGTTTGCCCAAAAAGCAAGGATGCACGTTAGCGTTAATATTACACGTTTATCAACAAAAACCAATCGTTTCGTAGAAAATAATCTAGGCAAATCTATTCTTAATCTAGGCGCTGTCTAGATTTTCCTACAATAGACAATTCTGCCTTGGGCCTACCAGGGCTATGGAATGGAAAACGTATGTTTTTCAATTTACGGGCAATTTATAGTATATTCTGTAAGGGGGCTGCCTAGTTTTGCATACATTGCACCTGTTTAGTTTTACCAATCCAGGGCCTGAATATTTTTTCTATATTGGGGTGGCCTAGTTTTTCCAATCCAGCGCCAGGATAGTTTTTCCACAAATATAAAATTTAATTAAAGTTGTTAATTTGCCGAACAAATTTCATGAGTTGTAACAGCTGAATGGATAGAGATGATGACTGTAATGGGAAGGTGCCTGGGTTCAATGCTGGCTCAGGGGCAATGCATTTTTTTAATTGATAATTAAATGTATGGGAAATTTAATTCAAGTTGTTCATTTGCCCAAATATTTCAATGATTGGAATAGCCCAATGGACAGAGAAGACGAATGTGATGTAAAGGTGCCCGGGTTCAATGCTGCCTGAGAGGCAATGAAATATTTTGTTTCTTAGCTTGCATTGCCTTGGAAAAACTAGGCAGGGCCTAGATTTGCATCACCCCACAGGCCCTTTATTAAAAAGCATTAACAAACAGATAAGGGCCTGCGTAAACTTTCCTTGGCAGGCCCATGATTTTGAAAGGGAAAATCTAGCCAGGCCCTGGGCAAAATTTAACAGATTTTCTACCCGGGTTAAATAACTAACGATAATGAAATTATCAGAATAATACCATTTCGCTAATCAACGAAAAAACGTTATCACAATAAATTTTTTTCGCTAATTAACGTTAACGAAACTGATTCATAACGTTGAAACACCAAAAGTTTGTTGTTATAGAACTGGCAATGCCGTCACTTGGCCAAGCACGGCTGCCACTTATTACAAAATAACTAACCCAATTTTATGTGAAAGCAACCAAATTAAAAAAAAAAACTAGGAAGTTTAAACTACTTATATAACTTACATATTAGAGTGGCCCTTATTCATATAAAAAAGATAGATTTTAAGGTGCTTCCCCTTGAATTGCTTATATATGTACATATAAAGGAAAATGGTATAAAGTAAGGAGCAGCCTGGTACAAATTAGTAAATAAGCTCGGTGTTAGTCTCATTTTCAAGTTTCGGTCCGATATTTAAACATGTACATATGTATATCAGGGGGAGTAAAAAAAAATGTCGACTTGGTCTTACCCTCTAAAAAGTTAGGTATTGATGAGAAAATGAGCCTTGCAAAAAATTAGCGCTCTAACTTAACCCTTAGGGGTGGCTATTTTTTTTTTTGCCCTTTCCCATACATTTTGTATGGGGAAAAATGGCATTTTTTTTTTCAAAGTGAAGTTTCTTTTAACTTTTGAAACTTTTTTGAAAATATTTTCACAAACTCTTATATAATTGGGTACACTTCACTTTTCACTCACCTCGGTACTTTTAAATAAATAAAAAGAAATAGACTTTAGTTTAAAATTTAAATTATAAATGTTGGCGCTTTATTTTGCGGGTGCTAAACGTGACCGTGATGTACAAAAGTTGATCGATTGTGTTTTGTTTATGATTGTAGGCGTTTTTGGTGTTGACATTTTGTGTGTGTGTAACTGTGTTAGTGTGCGTGTAAAGTGTGGTGAAGTTGGCGGCCGCAGGGTTGCTGCGATCGCGGGGGTTGTTCACAGTAGTGCGTGAACGTAACGGCTCAGTTAGCCACTCTTAAAGTTGAAGCTTCGAAGCTTCCAGAATGGTAAGCCATGTGCGATTATCTTAACTATTAAGATAATTACAGCCTTTGAAAATGACTGAGTTTTGCACTATTACACACACATACACAGTAACACGTATAAAATCTAGTAAATTTTAAATGGCTGTAATTATTTTAATAGTTAAGATATTCGCACATGGCTTACCATTTTGGAAGCTTCAACTTTAAGGGCCACTTGCATAAAAGCCGATAACGACTAATCGGTGATTAACTTGACAGCTAACCATACAAAATACGTCAATTAAACTCCGGTTAGGCGTTATCGGCTTTTATGCAAGCGGCCCTAAGAGTATGTAAAAATATTTTCAAAAAAGTTTCAAAAATTAAAAGAAAAGTCACTTTGAAAAAAAAATACCATTTTTCCCATGCAAAATGTATGGGAAAGGGCGAAAAACAATAGCCACCCCTAAGGGTTAAGTTAGACCGCTAATTTTTTGCAAGGCTTATTTTCTCATCAAACCCTAAAGTTTCAGGGGGTAAGACCGAAAAAAACAATTTTTTTTTATTTGAATCACCCTTATGTATATATTGGATAAGACTCCAGCGCCATCTAGCGGAAAATATTGCCTATATCGAGGAGACTTGCCCAAAGAATAAACTGTCACAACTTGTCAAAAATCCGTTCAGTCTGCTCGTCACCCATAAATCCCTGCATTTTTATATATGGCCAATTCTACGGTAATTTAACGTTACTCTTGGTCTTCAAATACTCATAACTCCAGGGTATTTTGAAAACTTTAAAAATCTAGTGCACGTTTTTTTTTTATTCACAAGTTAGATAGGCTGCGCCATGGTCAACTATATCACACATATATTTTTATCCCGATTGGAGATGGTAGATAAAAAGAAAAAATGGTTTACATTTTTTGAGTCTTCATATGTAGGGCAACCAGAATTTTGACCCCTGTGCGACACGCCTTAATTGTTTCCAATTGCGACCCGAATGTGTGTGTAATATCTTCGGTTATATTACTATCGATTTAGGGACTGAGTCTTTAAAAATCTGATAATACAACTGTCTCCCTACAAATAAGGACCACCCTAATGTATATAGATTAAGAATAAGTGAAAACATATCCCCATTCGGGCAAAGGTTATGCGCGAAAAAAAGTTTTCTTTCAAACTACCAAAGCAAACAAATTCAGAACAAATACAAATAATCCACTAAATCTGTTTGCAAACAATCAACAGTGGCAGCGTTGATCCGAGTACGTACCCAGCCAGCAAGGTACCGTACATTTTACGAACATTGCGATTTACGAGCTATTCTCGAATAAAAAAACAATAACAAAAGAAGCTTTTCTGTCACGTCAAACAAAAAAATAAAAATAAAAAATTTCAAACAAAAAATTTTTAACGAAAATTTTCAAACTGATATTTTAAAAGTAAGTATGTTTGTAAAATATCTAATTAAGAACACAAATAACATAAAATATATCTTTTAAATTATTACTAGCGTCAGAGAAAGTAGCTGCTATTCTGGGATCTCGGGATGCCCTCTGGGTTGTATGACCCACTATTTATAAGTTGTGATGCTTAACATGTAAACCAATATCAGTACGTACACGCTGGCAAAAAGATATACAATTTTATTATTTAATAAAAAACTTTATACCTAAAATTTAGGTTTGTTTATTGGCATTATTTTTCGCATTGAAATCAGTCGGTAAGGCGGTCTAGAAAGTCGGGTTTTTTATCGAAAATTAATTGTTTACGAGTACATTTACGATAAAAAAAACGGACGTAAAAAGATTCGATACTTTTACGACAATCGTAGGCAAAAAACATTTCAGAGCGAAACCGGATTCGTAGGCGAATCGTAAACGGATATCATAAACGATATTTTATCAGAGTTTTCTTCGAGAAAACGTCAGTTTACGAGCTCGTTTACGATGATTTTGCTGGCTGGGTAACTGCATACCTGTGCATAAAAGAAAAATAAACAAAAAAAATACGATTTCTGTAATTCATGATACTTATTGGTAAGTTTTGCATTAAATTCTTATAAAAACTTCGTGCAAGATCTTCTTTTAATGACATCATTTTTGTATTAATTTTAACTGTATTTATTTTCTGAGCTGATTTGATCTAACCGAAAATTAAGTATGTATCTACATATACATACTTATGTGTATGTATGCTCTTGTGAAGAGCATTGCCAGCAGAGTTCAATAAAAATTTTTTTGATAATTTAGTCTTGTGAATTACCGAAACCAAATTATTTTGATAATTTCATTTCGTAAATCAACGAAACAAATTTATCGTGATAGGTAGGTAGGTAGAAGTGGCTGCCGCAAAGGCACACCTAGGCCAGTAATAAAAGGCCCGTTGTGATACCAACAAACACTAGGAAAGTCAGTCCCGGGGCCCGGCCATATGGAAAATCCCAGTGCTGTCGGGACTCTCCATATAGCCGAAACCCGGGACTGACACTCCTAACCGACACCGCTACCCCTCCTCGAACCATTTTGATAACTTGATGAAGGCCATCAAGTCCATTATGTCTAGCTCCGCGACCTGGCTTAAGCTAACCAGGAAGGGAACTCCCAGAGAGCGCCTTCTCGCTCCGCTTAAAGCCGGGCAGTTGCAGATGAGGTGCTCCACCGTTTCCTCTTCCTCATCCTCTTTGCAACTCCTGCAGCATCGTCGGTAGGGAACGCCTAGCCTTGCTGCGTGCCTACCAATAAGGCAGTGCCCGGTTAAAACACCTATTAATATGGAGATTTCCTTCCTTTTTAGGGCGTATATGTGTCTAGATCTTTTAAGATCGCATTTTGGCCAGGTTTATCGTGATAGTTTTATTTTGATAATCAACGAAACGAAATCATTTTGATAGTTTTCATTTGTGAATTAACTAAACGAAACAGAAACGTTTCAATAGTTAAGCATCCCTGCCAAAAAGTGTCAATATTATTGAACCCAAAAGCATCTGGCTCTAATAAAATTCGGGGATGTCCTAGAGCTAGTTTGGCAGATTGTTCAAAGAGAACAAAGCGACGACGAGTAGCAGAGTTAAGTAAAAAATGAAGTTTTAGATGAGTCCGTAAACGGCATCACATTAATAGGTAAATGGGGGTTCGATGGTAGTTCGGGACACAGCGAGTACAAACAGAAAGTTCAAGATACAAATTTGGAAGATAGTAACTTATTTGTCACGTCATATGTCCCGCTTCAACTTGTTACAAAAGCAGCTGAGGGTTGTAGTAAAAAGATAATTTGGAAAAATCCTCGTCCATCATCCACCCGCTACTGTCGTCCTATAAGGTTTCAATTTAAACAAGTAAGGAAAGCTGTCTTCGGCTGTGCCGAAGGCTATATACCTTTCATGAATAAGCGTCACGATTTTCACTGTTCGATCCCAGTACAGCCTGTGTCAATTTAACTATATTTACTATACACATTACACATCTTTGTTATAATTTAAAAAAAAACTTACAAAATAATAGGATCCGAGTTATCGGAACAATCGATTGTATGGAGGCTATATATTATACGTGTTCAATTGTACTGACTTACACTATACACATTACATATGTAGAAAGTACTAAAGGTGCAATATTTTACGTTCCTAACTTTTTAAATGCGGAAGTATTGGCCAAAAAACCTTATATCGGAACAACCGGTTGTATGGGGCTATATGTTATATTTACCCGATCTTCTTGATTTTCCTCTACACACTACATAAATTGAAAGTACTCAAGTTGCAAAATTTTATGTTCCTAACTTTTTAATTGCAGAAGTTTTGGACAAAAAACCTTATATCTGAACAATCGGTTGTATGGGGGCTATATGTTACATTTGCCCGATCTTTTTGATTTTCACTACATACACTACATAAATAGAAAGTACTCGAAAGGCAAAATTTTACGTTCCTAACTTTTTAATTGCAGAAGTTTTGGCCAAGAAACCGTATATCGGAACAATCGGTTGTATGGGGGCTATATGTTACATTTGCCCGATCTTGTTGATTTTCACTATATACACTACATAAATAGAAAGTACTCGAGTTACAAAATTTTACGTTCCTAACTTTTTAATTGCAGAAGTTTTGGTCAAAAAACCTTATATCTGAACAATCGGTTGTATGGGGGCTATATGTTACATTTGCCCGATGTTGTTGATTTTCACTATATACACTACATAAATAGAAAGTACTCGAGTTGCAAAATTTTACGGTCATAACTTTTTAATTGCAGAAGTTTTGGCCAAAAAACCTTATATCTGAACAATCGGTTGTATGGGGGCTATATGTTACATTTGCCCGATCTTGTTGATTTTCACTATATACACTACATAAATAGAAAGTACTCGAGTTGCAAAATTTTACGTTCCTAACTCTTTAATTGCAGAAGTTTTGGCCAAAAATTCTTATATCTGAACAATCGGTTGTATGGGGGCTATATGTTACATTTGCCCGATCTCGTTGATTTTCACTATATACACTACATAAATAGAAATTACTCGAGTTGCAAAATTTTACGTTCCTAACTGTTTAATTGCGGAAGTTTTGGCCAAAAAACCTTATATCTGAACAATCGGTTGTATGGGGGCTATATGTTATACTGGTCCGATCTTGTCAGTTCCGACAAATGATTCCTATATTACAAAATGGTGGCCACATACAAAATTTCAGCCAGATATCTCAAAAATTGAGGGACTAGTTTGCGTTCAAACAGACAGACGGACAGACGGACAGACGGACAGACGGACAGACGGACATGGCTAAATCAACTAATCTCGTCATCCTGATCATTTCGGTATACTTATTGATGGGTCTATCTCTTCTTCTTCTCATATTTACAAACATCGGACCAAAGTTATAATACCATTTCATGTTCATGAAAGGTATAAAAAGAGTCTGCTCAATTGTGCAATGATGAAGAGATGTATTTCAAGGAGAAAATTAGCAAACTGACTCCTACCCAATTTCATACAGATCTGAACATGTTTTGTAACTTACAATGGTGGACGGCAATTTATGTAATACATTAACCCAAACTTCATCCGCAAAATGTTACATATGTAATGCGAAACCCACAGAAATGAACAATATTGAAAAATGGGTACAAAAGGAAGTTCAAAAGGATTAGGTAGGTTCAAGTGGCTGCCGCAGAGGCACACTTAGGCCAGTTTTGAAAGGCCCGTTGTGATACCACCAACACAAGAAAAGTCAGTCCCGGGACCCAGCCATATGGAAAATCCCTGAGTTGTTGGGATTTTCCACATAGCAGAATCCCGGGACTGACACTCCTAAACCGACACCGTTACCCCTCCTCGAACCACTTAGATGACTTTATGAAGCCCATCAAGTCCTTTATGTCCAGTTCCGCTATCTGGCTTAGGCTATCTAGGAACGGAACTCCCAAAAAGCGCGTTCTCGCGCCGCTTAAAGCCGGACAGTTGCAGATGAGGTGCTCCACTGTTTCCTCCTCATCATCATCTTTGCAACTCCTGCAGCATCGTAGGTAGGGCACACTTAGCCTTTCTGCATGCCTACCAATGAGGCAGTGACCGGTTAATACCCCTATCAATATAGTTAGGGCATAAATGCGTCTAGACCTTTTAAGATCCCATTTTGGACAGGTTTGTTTCGATATCCGACACCCTGGGGATTGCAGCCATCTTTCGTTGGCTTGACGGAGTGTGTGCTCCTTCAGCATTAGTTTGCATGTGGCAAACGGCATACCTAAGCGCTCTTTATCCTGAAGAACCTGCTTGGTCGTGCCCTGCCTGGCAAGCTCTTCTGCCTTACAGTTTCCCTCATTGTCCCTATGTCCCGGGACCCATATGAGGTTTACGCGGTTCTGTTGGGCCATCTGCTGAAGAGATCGACGACAGCTGAGCGTCAGTTCAGAATTTAACGTGTATGAGCCAAGGGATTTGATTGCCGCTTGGCTATCGCTGAAAATAGTGATATCTTCTCCGATGACACGTTTGCTCAACCAGGCCGCGGCGTCCAGGATTGCCGAGACTTCCGTCTGGAAGACGCTATAATGATCAGATAGTCTGAAGGAGAGCTCAAGGTCCAAATCCCTTGAATAAACCTCTCCTCCAACTCTGCCGTCCAACTTCGAGCCGTCGGTGTATATGGAAGTGCCACCATTTGTTTCGGGATACCAATCCGTCCTCTCCCAGTCTTCTCTGCTGGGAATGTTTATTTTGAAACAGCTATCCCCGACTGTAGTGGTCGCACAACGATCTGTGCTTAGAGGTAGAAAGCTGTAAGATTCCAGAATACTGGAGTGTCCAATAGTAGCCGCACCCCAACTGGAGGTTTCTCTTAGGCGCAGAGCTGATGCCGCCGCTGACCGAAACCCTTCCAGATCAAGTGGCAAAATGCCCAGAATGACCTGGAGGGCTTCGTTGGGCATTGTCCTTAGCGCACCGGTTTTACAGATCATATTGGATCTATGGACTTTCCGCAACAGATTCACGTATGTTGCATTGCTCAGCGCAGGCCACCATACGACGACTCCATACAGCATGATTGGGCGAATGATGGCCGTGTAGATCCAACTGCATACTCTAGGGCGGAGCCCCCATTTTTTGCCAATGGCTCTTTTGCATGTGTAAAGAGCGATGCAAGCTTTCTTCTGGCGCTGAAGAACATTCTCCTTCCAATTCAATTTCCTGTCCAGAACTATGCCTAGAAACTTGGTCTTATTCGACAAGCCCAGGCGCGTGCCATCTAGTTCTGGTAGGCTTAGTGGCGGTATTTTGTACCGGTTGGTGAAGAGGACAAGTTCCACTTTCCCCGGGTTGATACTAAGTCCGCAGCGAGAGGACCACCTCAAAACCTCTCGCAGTGCTACTTGCATCAGGTCACACAGAGTTTGTGGGAACTTGCCTCTGAATGCAATAGCTAAATCGTCTGCGTATGCCACTATCTTCCCGCCCCCCCCCCCCCCCCCCCAGCTTGTGTCACGTAGCAACGAGTTGACTGTGAGGTTCTATAAAAGCGGGGAAAGAACACCACCCTGGGGCGTTCCCATTGTGACATACCGTGATAACTCAACCGTACCAAGTGAAGAAGCTATTTTCCTTCCTCTTAGAAGTTGGTCAATTAAACCAGTTAGAGGTCTATCTACGCCCAGATTAGTTAGAGCGGAGTTGATCGCCTCCGGGCTTATATTGTTGAAAGCCCCCTCAATGTCTAAGAAGGCCACGAGACAGTAGTCCTTTTCACACAGCGATTTCTCAATGACAGATACTAGGCTGTGCAGAGCAGTTTCTATTGATTTACTCTTGGTGTATGCATGCTGATAGCTAGAGATAAGGTTGCTATCAATAGTCGTTGAGAGGTAGTCGCTTAGTATCCTCTCAAAGGTTTTGAGTACAAATGACGAGAGACTGATCGGTCTGTAGTCTTTTGGCTCGTAGTGGGATGCCTTCCCAGCCTTAGGGATAAACACTACCGTGGCGCTTCTCCAGGAGCCCGGAATGTGGTTGAGAGCCAGGCAGGCTGTGAAGAGAAATACCAGCCATTTAGCTGATGTCTCCAACGTGTTTATAAGTTCCGCGGGGATAATCCCGTCCGGCCCGGCAGCCTTATACGGTTCAAAGCTCTTAACTGCCCACCTTACACTTTCCTCAGTGATGGGTATATTTACTGCCAGGTTTGTTGCAGGTACTAGTGGTGCGTCATGCAGATTCCCCGGAAAATGTGTATTCAAGAGCAGCTCAAGGGATCCGTCAGGTTTTCGCAAATAGCTGATGGCTGTTTGACTTTTCGAGAGGACTCGTCTAAGTCTCGCTGTGTCGTCGACCTTTTCGACGCCAGTGCAGAAATTTCTCCACGAGGTCCTCTTCGCCTGTCTCAGAGCTTTTTTGTAGGCCCTTAGTTTAGCTTTATATTCGTGCCAGTGAGGCTCAGAGCCGAGGCTCTTGGCCTTGTTAAATTATTTTCGGCATGATTTGCGAAGCGAGTTCAAATCGTAGGACCACCAATGTTGCCTGTGTTTACCGCGTGGTTTTGGCACTGGACAAGCCTGTCCTAGAGCATTTGAGAGCGCCGATGTAAATGTAGTAACAAGATCCTCCAGCTCCTCTACTGATGAGGGGGCTTGTGAGGGCAGTACTGGCAGGTCTCTGTCTAATATTTCATTGTGTAACTGCCAATTAGTGCTACGTGGATTGCGCTTCATGATTGGTTGTTCTAAAAGTCTAGAACCATTTCTATGTAACGGTGGTCGGAGAATGAATGTTCTTCCAGAACCCGCCATTTTCTGACCCACTCATAAGCGCCTTCACTACAGATAGTGAGGTCTATGACCTCCCTACGGGTCTCAGTGATAAAAGTAGGCTCATTACCCACGTTGCAAATTACCAGGTTGGTTGTTAAGAGGAAATCAAATAGAGACTCGCCCCTGGCATTGATATCGGAACTCCCCCATGGGACATGGTGAGCATTAGCGTCCGCTCCAATAATAAGATTACCCGTGCAGAAATTTGACACCAGGTCTTTCACCTCCGTTTGTGGTGGGGGTTCTTCGGCGTCGTAGGGCATATAGACCGACGCCACCGTCAGGAGGGTGCTGTCGACCGTTAGGCTGATAGCGGTAATATCACCATTGGTGTAGTTAGGTAGGAGAAAGGAGTTCAACTCAGATTAGACCAAAATACACGTTCTGACTTTGCTCTTCTCGCTGGCTCGAATGAGCTTGAAGCCCTTAGTCCCCAATCCGCAGATTCCCGAGCTATTGATCCAGGGTTCTTGGATGAGGACCACATCCACGTCGCCTTTAGAAAGACGACTACTTAAAGCAGCCGAAGCCACTTTAGATTTGTGCAGATTAATCTGAAGCACCACCAACATGAGAGCGCACAGACTTCCCTGCCGTCCCCATATCGTCGTGGTTTGCTCCATGCCTATCAACGACGAGTTGTTCCGATTAACTGCCCGATATGGCGTTGCAGGAGTCCTGCTGCCTGTAGCGTTAACTGCCCGATATGGCGTTGCAGGAGTCCTGCTGCCTGTAGCGTTAGATGTTAATCGCTCAGCGTTGGCTGCTAACACCGGTGCCAACCCGCATCCGCTACTCGCGCTGAATTACCCGGAAACTCCGGAGCAACGTTAAGAAGAATGTTGCCGAGTTCATTTCGCACGTAACGCCACCGGTCCTTGGGGATGGCCAGACGGTCTTTGCCTCGGTCAAGGACGCCTATAAGGATCCTGCCCTTGGTTACCTCAGCAAAGCTTAGTTTGCCCGCTCCAGGGGTATTCTGATGCCGCTTGGGAGGGGGAATTAACTCCAGGTCCGATCTCTGGCGCTTGAAAGGGTTAACTTTTAACCTCTTTGGCATGTAAGAATTTTGGAAATCCGGTATCACAGCTTTCGCTAGCTCTACCGATTTACTAGAATTCGGCGACAGCGATTCCTGTGGTACCCCTTCATACCTCTTCAGGATCTTTGCAACCAATCTTTTCTCGTGGTATGTGAAGCGGCGGAGAGATATCTCCCGGGAGTGCGGACCCGTAGTTGCCATCGCGGTCGCTCTCCTTGCCGACATCTCAGTTGCAGCTTCCTTCTCCTTCGAAACTCCGAGGCCAGGTCGGGAGACCGCTGCCGCAGACATAAAGATACTGGTTTTCATATCAGCGGATGATGGGAGTTTAGCATCCGCCGTTGTCCGCTTAGCTGCGTTGGCAACCGCACTGGTGCTAGCTCCCATCAAGTCAATCTTACTCGATAGAGGGTTGGTTGACCGACTCGTAGTTGCCATCGCTGTCGATCCCCCCCTTGATTGTGGAACGGAGGTTGTCCTCCGGCGTTGTTGTTGCTTTCTCGCCTGCTCCTCCATAGCTCTCCTTTGCTGAGGAGTGAAATTTGGCGTTGTTTGTTTTTAGATTTTTCGTTTTTATTTAGGTTATTTGAGTTCATCTTGTTCGTACGACCCATCGCCGGACAAGGCCAGCTTAGGGTCAAGGGAAGAGTAGGGGAAAATGTGTCGTCCGCCGCGGCAGAGCCCCGTACCGCGGTAAGGCCATGCTTACTCTCTGAGGCGACCCGGTATCAGAGAGGCTCCGTTCAAAAACAGCCACGATTTGCCTCCCGGCTGTAAACGTCCAATGGGCACGGTTTCGCATAACACCCTGGATTGGGAGGGGGAAGATCTTTGTCATCGCGCCAGAGAGGCTAGGCTGCTCTCGTGATGAAGTGCCGTACGGAGCTATGATCACAAGGGCAGCGTAGCCCTGTGGCTATCGACTTAAGCCCTCGTACCGCGGCAAGGTATCCACCCTTCACGAGGGTTCAAAATTATTACTATGAATTTGGATTGTCACCCTTACACTCATATATTACATTTTTCGAATATTTTCTTCATGTATCATATAGACTTGATCTTAAGCAGTGGCAAATTAGGACTATAGAAGGAAAACAACAATTTCACCAACGAAAACAATATATTCAATCACAATTCACGGCAAGAGAGCCCTTCAGCGATCCTGGCTTGTCGGCTGAAATATCAGGTATTGACAAAAATTTGATTGAGAGATGTGCAACAATATGGCAAGCATTGTCTTCAAGGTATAAGATAAATGTTGAGAAGTTTAGGAAATATGCTTTGGATACTGCTAAAGAGCTGTATCCATGGTACTATCTTCCACCTTCAGTCCATAAAGTTTTAATTCACGGTCCTGATGTTATTGAGCATGCACTGGTATCGATTGGAGAGCTCTCAGAAGTAGCTGCTGAGTCTGGAAATAAAGATATCAAAAAGTTTAGACGCGGGCATACGCGTAGAACTTCACGCATTTTAACAAATACGGATTTACTAAATCGGTTGCTCTTAAGTTCGGATCCTTTTATAACGGAACAAAGAAAATTACCATGCAAATCAAAATCAATTTTAACAAAATCTGTTTTTGATTTGCTAGATAAAATATCGTTTACGAATACTTTTACGATTCGCCTACGAATACTATTTCGCTTTAAAATGTTCAGTGTCTACGAGGTTTCGTAAATGTATCCAAAAAACACTCGTTTATGAATTTGTATACGTCCGTTTTTTGATCATAAACGTACTTCGTATTTTTAAAATATTGAATTTGAAATTTTTATTTATATTTTTTTAACAAAAAAAAAAAAGCTTGTATCTTGCTGGATGGGTTGGCTTTCATTATGTTCTGAATGTGTTATCTTATGGTTTTTGGAAAGAAAGTATTTTTGGCCGCCATTTACATACGAGACCGTCCACTGTGCGCTGCTACAGTTCACTAACACTTACAAAGCTGGCGCATGCGCATGCGCAGAACTTGCATTTGGACAGTTTCGTGCAGAGCTCCCAAATAACAGTTTCTTTTATTTTAAATTTGGTCATAACAGTTATTTTATAATTTTTATGTATCGAATCGGAAAATAAGAGTTATTCTTCAGTTTTTTAACTTCGATGGCAAAATAAGAGTTATTTTTAAACCTTTTTATTTCGATCGGAAAATAAGAGTTATTTTTAAACTTTTTTATTTCGATCGGAAAATAAGAGTTATCTTTCAATTTTTTTACTTCGATCGGAAAATAAGAGTTATCTTTAAATTTTTTTATTTCGATCGAAAAATAAGAGTTATTTTTCAATTTTTTTATTTCGATCGCAAATTAACAGTTATTTTTAAATTTTTAAATTTCGATCGCAAAATAAGAGTTATTTTTCAATTTTTTTATTTCGATCGGGAAATAAGAGTTATTTTTCAATTTTTTTATTTCGATCGCAAAATAAAAGTTTTTGTTTCGTATATATGTAGAAGTAAGCAAACAAGCAAACATACAAGTGAAGCTAATAAAAGCATGGTAAAAATAAACTTTAACCCTATATGTATGACTAACAAAAATGTTTTCCATGAAATCGGATGGGTTGTGAATTGAAAGTACACCTTTGCATAAAATATTGGGATTCTTAATACAATCCTTATGATCTAATTATACCCAACAAAGGGAGAAGCACATTCATGAAACAAAAATTTTTCATTAATTTAATATAATTAAGAACATTCAGGACCTTCTTTTCTTGCTATCGAAATTTAACACGCTTTTATTATTAATAAAATTAGGAATGTGATATATACTGGAAAATTTAATAATTTAGGTGTAAAGTTTTAATGTTAGAAATATATAATTATGTACAATATGGAATTATTTTGTGGCAGACGAAGAAGCCAAATTATCTTTAAAGGTTAGAATGAACTTATAAAGTGTTATATTCCTTTACAGTCAATTTATTTTTTACTTTTTAGTTAATTTTATAAACCAATAATAAAAGCTTATTTTTAAAAAAGTTTTTTTTCTTTAATTTTATTTTTTACTTTTTAGTTCGGTTTATCAACAAGAAATATACCTATAAGCTTGTGCTTAGAACATCTTTTTTCTTGAATTTATTTTAAATATAAAATATTGTTTAAATTAGTTATGCAATCTTTACTTAGTTATTTTAACATTCCTCATCCGATCCATTTCTTTTAATGCATCAACATTACACGGCTTCTTTGAAGTCAACTTTTGATATTGTACTAAAGCCAATTTATCTTTAAAGGTACAATATCAAAAGCCGCGTGACAACCAAGTTTCGTATGTACATGCATTTAACGCAAACTTATGCGTCACAGCAACAGCGGCACAATCAACTATATGACAGCCAAGTGTAAAATGCTTCTTCTTATGCTTTTCATGCATACAAAGTTGAAAGTTGGCAACTTTTGCATGTCAGATGTCGCTCGTGATGCGCAATGTGTCGTTCTCTACCTAAATACACACGTTCAACTCATCTGTCAATACATAATGCTGCGGCAAACATTGATTGTGACGCCGCTATAAAGCCGTGCGGCAAAGAGGCAATAATGTCGCAGCGACATCAATCGGCTGCTAGCAGCAACAGAAAACATAGAATCTTTTACAATAAAGCCGCGTGGTTAATAAAGTTACTTTTGGGATATTGGAATAAAGACTAAACTAAACAATAAATGGGATTTTTGAAATTAAGCAAATTTTTTTTTACTGTTAGCGAAGCCTGAACGATGATGAAAATTTGCAAAATCCCATCTTAACTGCAAGTTAGTACAATATCAAAAGCAAAATTTCCTGGAATGAAAACTTTCGAATATCTCTACGCGTGCGCCACCTATCGGAATTATTTTTTTGTTATTTTGCGTGGAGGCAGAAAACTAAACCATGATGAAAATTTCAAAATCCTACCTCAACGGGAAGTTCGTTGAAAAACGAATTAATCGACACTGAAAACAGACCTTCGTAATTCTCTAATAAAGCGACTCACGCGCCACCTAGCGGGTCCAATTTTTTTTTAGCATTTAGAAATTAATTAAGTAACACACACGTAAAATATCAGCCAAATCGGTCCATAATTACGATTTTGAGTTTTTATTACCGCTATCTCAGCCCCACCTAGCGGAATTTTTTTTACAAAAATATTTCTTTTCATGGTAGTAATACATGTTGCGAATTTCAGCTAAATCGGACAATAAATGCGAATTTTGAAAATATAGCGACCCACGCGCCACCTATCGAATTTTTTTTTTATAATATTGCATTGTCATCGGGGTTATACATGGGTGCAGAATTTCAGATCAATCGGACACCGGGGAGTGTATCAAATTTAGCTTGCAAGATTTGATTACAGACAGCCGTCAGGTGAAACTAAATAAATATAAAAGCTTATAATTAATTAGAACTGCGTTTCAATAATAACACAGTGCTACAGCCATTTTACACTTTTGACGCGACCTAGCAGAGATTGTTCATCTGGTCGAGTTATACACGAAACGTCCATTAAAAAGTTTCTAACACCCCCAAAATCTGGTTTTAAGGCCAAAAAACCGTTTTTTCAGTTTCTTCTTAAAAAATAATTCATTAAAAATCCAACGTTTTTGGGTGGGTCGACCCTCCGACGTTAGTGGGGGTCGGTCATACATTTGGACTCGATTGGGGCACTCTAAATGGGTCAACGCAGGATTTTTCAAATTTTGAAGCTCAAAGTCAAGAGTACAAAGTCGGGACATCAGAATACGTTTTATGCTTCCTTCGACAAAGTATCTTATTTTGATCCCTAAAATACGATTTTCCTTGTCACTTGGGTGATTTTCAAATCGACCCGCCTTCTTATACATAATACCCCTGTAGGGCCAAAAAATTTGATTTTGGATTATGCTGCATATCTTGAAAACTTAAAGTCCTTTCCAAAAAACAAAAACTGATATAATTAAGTAGTGAATGCCTCTCGATGACACATGCCCAAAGAGGTTCATTCATTGTCAATTAGTGGCAAAAAAATGACGTCGAAACCGGAAAAACCGAAAAAAAATTTCAAAAGTTTCAATTTCTGGCTTAAAAAACATATCATACTTTTTTTAAATGAACAAAACACTATACATATTTCGAAAGTGTCATTAGTTTTTTATTATAGTGCATTGGGGCATAAAACTAAGCGATGATGAAAATTTCAAGATCCTATCTCAACGGGAAGTTCGTTGAAAAACCAATTAATCGACACTGAAAACAGACCTTCGTAATTCTCAAATAAAGCGACTCACGCGGCACCTAGCGGGTCCAATTTTTTTTTAACATTTAGAAATTAATTAAGTAACACACACGTAAAATATCAGCCAAATCGGTCCATAATTACGATTTTGAGTTTTTATTACCGCTATCTCAGCCCCACCTATCGAAATATTTTTTTTATAATATTGCATTGTCATCAGGGTGCAGAATTTCAAATCAATCGGACACCGGGAAGTGTATCAAATTTAGCTTGCAAGATTTGATAACAGACAGCCGTCGGGTGAAACTAAATAAAAGCTTATTATAATATAATAAAATCAACTGGAATTAAAGCCATTGGTGTTGTTATTCGTTCAATATTATCACCTTGAACTAGTTCTGTACTATATCCATATGATATTAATATCCTACTTTTAGAAAAATGCATATAATTATCAGAACAAGTTCTACTTGGTCTTATCCATGCGACATTGGTAAAATTGGAATCTCCGCTTCCTGTAGCACCCGATCGCGCCCCCGTATTCGGTCCACGACTTGAACCGCTTTGTTGATGAATATTTTCTTGATCAACATCCATATTAGTAATAGGATTATTAGGATGATTAGATTTTTCAACGAATGTAGACTCGATGTCAACTGTTGAATCAGAATCGCTATTATCTCCAATTCTTGATCGCTTGGAGGTTGGTCCGTTATCGGATCCGGTGCTAGGTCCTGCTTCGTTATTTGTTTGAGTTTCATTATGAGCATTAAAATCTTTTTCTATTGCAGTATAATGATAACCTCCTGGTTTATAACTTTCATATATTTGTTTAGCAATTAATGATTTTGTTTTAAAATCTATATAATTTTTATATCCGCCTTTATCAGGAGTATCTTGAATTCGTGCCCATTCATTAGCTATATGACGTTCTCTTTGAGCATATACTAATTGTGGTAAAGTTTTTTTGCCTGGTAGACATACTAGGATATTGTACTCCAAACATACTCTCGAAACCATATTTTAACGATAATCCAACTATACCCGATGCTTCAGCTAAAGTTCCGTTTTTTTTTGCATAAAATATTGGGATTCTTAATACAATCCTTATGATCTAATTATACCCAACAAAGGAAGAAGCACATTCATGAAACAAAAATTTTTATTTTCCGATCGAAATAAAAATAATTGAAAAATAACTCTTATTTTGCGATCGAAATAAAAAAAATTGAAAAATAACTCTTATTTTCCGATCGAAATCAAAAAGTTTTAAAATAACTCTTATTTTGCGATCGAAATAAAAAAGTTTAAAAATAACTCTTATTTTGCGATCGATATAAAAAATTTTAAAAATAACTCTTATTTTCCGATCGAAATAAAAAAATTTAAAAATAACTCTTATTTTTCGATCGAAATTTAAAAATTGAAAAATAACTTTTATTTTTAACATTTACGAAAAAAATTAAAAAAAAAAAATCATTTCGATGACGATAGTTATAAAAAATGTTTATATGTACTCCTTATGGCAGTAGCACTACCCCTTTTGGTTAAAATTTTGCTTGATAACAGTTATTTGGGAGCCCTGGTTTCGTGTAATAATGTTGGCCAGACTTTTTGCACATCTCTACATATTATAAAACAAAGTCACTTTTTCTGTCTGTTTTTTCCCTTGAATGCTTAAATCTTGAAAACTAAGCAACGGATTTTTATGCGGTTTTTTTTAATAAATAGATTGGTTGAAGATGAAGGTTTATGTCATTATAACGTGAAGAAATATATAAAGGGGGCGTGGCAATCGGACAAAATGTGGTAAAAAACCATACATTTTTTGTTTACACAGCCATAAATCCTAAACGAATCCACCGATTAAAATGAAACTTACTTGAAATTAAACTTTGAAATATTTACTTTCGTTCTGCATCAAAAAAAAAAGTTGTTTCATATCTTATTTAACCAAAATTGTTTAAACAAAAACAGCACTTTTTCCAAAAAAGCTGTTTGGTTGTTCGCTGTTAAACGAATGAGCCATTAGAACTTGACAGCGAATAAACACACAAACAGCGTTATGAATGAGGTGGGGTGAGATCGTATGGTGAAAGAACGCTGTTTGTGTGTTTGTTCGCTGTCAACCGATTATGCGGGAATCTCACCCCACCTCATTCATGTTGAATTAGATCGTATGGTGAAAGAACTCGATACGTATGTATGCAAGTACATATGTACGAATCTCTCGCATAATTAAATTTCGGACGTATGTATGTATGAATGTATTTTCAATTCATGGCCTTATTGCCGTACTGAATTCCATGTAATTTACATTTTTCCGTGCGAAGCCGGAGCGGGTTGCTAGTTGTGAATCATAGTGTACCAATACAAGTGTAAACTCTTCTGCATAGACGTCAAAATTCCAAATGAGTTTAACACCTGTTCATCAGAGTTGTTTTTTTTGGAAAAAAAGCATAATTTTGCGTCGAGTTGCATTCGATTTGGTATAAAAAATTAGTAGTAGGTTGCATAAAAAAGTAGTTCGCTAAAACTTAGAAATTTGATTTTTTTAACATAAATAACAGCGAATTATATAAAATTATTAGTTAGAGTAACTCTTTCGAGTCTGCTCACTATTTTCTATTAAACAAATAACAAACAACTGCTAATAATTAGCTTCAAACCCCAGAATTTGGTATTTGTTTCCTTTAGGGGCCAACTCCTAATAAATTAGCTAGAATTATGGAAAATAGCTCAAAATACGGGTTTTGGCCTGAGGATCACGAACCCGGAAGCGCTTTTTAATTTTTTTGTGTCTGTGGAAAGTTATGGTCAAAAAACCGAAAATTTACCCGGGTTCGGTACCAAAATTGGGGCGGGTTCTCTTCAGAGAAGCAAAATATTATAAAAGCGCTTCCGGATTCGTGATCCTGAGGCCAAACCCCGTATTTTGAGCTATCTTCCATAATTCTAGCTAATTTATTAGGAGTTGACCCCTAAAGGAAACAAATACCAAATTTTGGGGTTTGAAGCCTTCTTTGTGCTAAGATATGTATTTGATAGTAAATCTATCAAAAAACATCGTATATACATGTTTCCAAAAAAAAAAAACGTTTCTCATTTCGAAGATGCTTACCTCAAAATTTTTCTGTAAAATAAATAAAAAAAACTTAAAACTAGTTTTTTATTTTGTGACTTTTTTTCTTTGATATAAAGTATAAACCATTGTGTATCAATACCAAGTGTGAACTCTTCTTTTGACAACACACTTTAAAATGTCGGTTTGTTTACATCCTGCATATATTAAAATGTCGCCAGCACCGAATAACAGAAAAGCAAATGAAGTGAGACAAAAAAGGAAATTAAAAAAAGGTGACTAAACTCACTTTGAAGTTTTCACGACTATGTCTATGATATCAAACTTGTTATTAACCACAATCTCAAACAGGTGTTAAACTCATTTTGGAATTTTGACGTCTATGCAGAAGAGTTTACACTTGGTATTGATACACAATGGTATAAACTGAAAGATTCGCTTAAAAGTTGCCCTAGAAACTGGAGTGAAAAAGTTGTGCAACACAGCAACACTTTTGTGCAAACAAGAACCCTGTTTCATTGATATTCGGTGCTGCACACAACCCGATCGCAACGAAAACAACAATAGCAACCCAGATGTTTGACATGGATGTGTGTTTTGACATTTGTGATTTGACGTGGAAGTGTGTTTTGACATTTCTGTCAAAGCTACAGTTCACACTTGTATTGATACACTATGTTGTGAATATAGGATAGGCGTAATACAGAAGTATTATATGAGCCCCTTAAAGCACAAGTGGTATACTAAGTCCACTTATTCTTGCTGCTAGATATTAAAGGGTTTGCTAAAAGTTGGATATAAAAATCAGGATTGAATGTTTTTGAATAAAACTTCAGAAAAAGGTTATATTTAAATTAAAATCATATTTTCAAAACTTTTTATTCATAAATTTAGATGTTTTGAGTACCCCAAAGTACTTGTACCACTTTTGCTGTAAATGGTTTTAACGTTTTGTTCAGAAAAAGGTTATATTTAAATTAAAATCATGTTTTCAAAACTTTTTATTCATAAATTTAGGTTTTTTGAGTACCCCAAAGTAATTTTACCACTTGTGCTGTTAATGGTTTTAACGTTTTGTTCAGAGCACAAGTGGTATAAGTCCACTTATTTTTATTTCTACTATCAGAATTTTTTTTGTAGGTGTGTTGAGCAATTTCTTCCATACAAAATTTAATTTGTTGCTGATTTCAAAGTTTAAATTGTTTCTGTAAAATCTTAACTAGCAATGATAGACCTCTAGCATTTAATTTTAAGAACTGCAACTTTTTTCACCATTCTGAAAAATAAAATCAATAAGGGTATTCGTGTTATGTCTTAAGTTAACGAATCTCGTATATTTACGAGTTTACCTCAGTTCTTCTACTAACGCCCTTGCTAAGAATTGGTGATTTAGATTTAACCCAAACAACATTTTTAAGATTGAATTTCGAATTTGTCTTAATTTGATTTGAATAGATTTTGATTCCTTTTTTGGGACTATATTATAATATGACGATAACTATCATACAAATGCTTTACAATTAAACTTTTTTTCTATAGACACATTTTTTCATAGCAGGAAATTCAAAAAATAAGGTCTCTTCTATATATAGTTTATTTTCATGAAAAACACAAGAAATTGTCAGACTATTGTCAAACGTTTTTTCACGCAAGAACAACAAACACACGTATTTTGGTGTAGAATGAAAAAAACTTTTGACATAGTCTAACAATTTCTTGTATTTTTTACGAAAAAATTTATAGAGAAGAGCCCTAATATCTTATCTTACTAATATATAATAAAAACTAGGAGTGGGAATAATTTCGAATAATATTCGAATAAATACCCTGCAGTCAACTTAACTAGTTTTATACTAATCAAATACCAGTCAGCCGGACGGCCTCAACTAGTTCGAGTTCTGTAATTTTTCCATATTAGCAACTGGTATTTTTAACACGGCGATGTCCTACGAGATGGCAATTGTCCTTCTCTGCATCAGCACCATACCAATTGGCTGACTAGCCAGCCTCTGCATTAGGAATATACCAGTTGTTATTATATACATCAGTATCATACCATTTAAGATACTAGTTCGTATATGCGTCAGGATCGTACCAGTTGGCAGACTAGTTCATATATACATCAGAATAAAACCAGTTGGCAGACTAGTTCATATATACATCAGAATCATACTAGTTGAAAGACTAGTTCATATATGCATCAGAATCATACCAGTTAACAGACTAGTTCAAATATGCATCAGAATCATAACAGTTGGCAGACTAGTTCATATATGCATCAGAATCATACCTGTTGACAGACTACTTCTTATTTGCATCAGAATCATACCAGTTGACAGACTAGTTCATATATGCATCAGAATCAACCAATTAACAGACTAGTTAAAAAAATCATCGGAATCATACCAGTTGTCATACTAGTTCATATAGTAGTTCATTTATGCATCAGAATCATACCAGTTCACATACCAGTTCACTTATGCATCATAATCATATCAGTTGACATACTAGTTCAAATTTGCATCAGAAATATTCCATTTGACATACTAGTTCATATATGCATCAGAATATTACCAGTTGATATACTAGTTCATATATACATCAGAATCATACCAGTTGACATACTGCTCAGTCTATGCGGCAGGACATACTAATCATTATGCCCATTCAGATCGTACCACTTGTCATACTAGTCCACGAATTTGACATTCATTCCAGTTAGTATACTAGACGGTCTATGCACCAGTATCATAGTCAGCCTCTACATCAGCAATATACCAGTTTATTCTTTAGAAAGCAGCGACTATTTGTATTTACCCAAACACGAAAAAGCATCTGTGAATTACAAGGTAAAAAAGAAGCAGTTACAAGAGAAAAAGAAAAGCAATTGTCCTCTTCTGCATCAGCACCATACCAATTGGTATACTAGTCAGCCTCTGAATCAGCATTATACCAGTTTATATACTAGTTCATACACAGCCAAAAATGAGCTAAAGGCTCTGAGTTCGATTCTCGGTAAAGTTGACACAAGTTTTTTTTTCTATATTTTTTAAATTATGTTGTTTATTGTTTTTTTAATTTAATTATTGAATTCAACTTGCAATGGCTCCTTTCAAATTCCGCGTTCGTCAAGTTTGATTATATAGGTGAAGGCCCAATTGTATTCAACTTTGTAGGATCCACTTTCATTCAAAGTTTTTTAAACGTAAAGCGAAGAGAAATTTTTGCAAATGCTCAAAAACGAGGCGCGCATTTGTCAAAGTTTTATGTAATTGGGGCTTTGGAGTTGTATTTTTAGGTAAGGTAAATTAAGGTTACTCAAGGTTAAGTATGTCGTCCACTGCGGAGTTCCGGTCCCACATATGTATATATAGATAAAAGTAAGTCTTATTTTTACATCAAAAAGAGTCAAAGTAAGACTGCTTTCATGCTGGGCCATACACTCGAGTTAAAGGAGCATTGTTAGAGTCAATTTATATTGTTGTTGTCAATATACTCAAGTTTATGCCGCAACGTAAAAAAAAATGGCGGTTATATACCAACAGGTTGTCATAACCTCTAACGAGACTTTTGCCGAACTTCTCTTCCAACTTATAGTGTGCTGCTTTGATTTTTGTTGGGATTTTCCACATAGTAGTATCCCGGGACTGACACTCCTAAACCGACACCGTTACTCCTCCTCGAACCACTTAGATGACTTTATGAAGGCCATCAAGTCCTTTATGTCCAGTTCAGCGGTCTGGTTTAGGCTATCCAGGAAGGGAACTCCCAAAAAGCGCGTTCTCGCGCCGCTTAAGACCGGGCAGTTGCAGATGAGGTGCTTCACCGTTTCCTCTTCCTCATCATCTTTGCAGCTCCTACAGCATCGTCGGTAGGGCACACCTTCTGCGTGCCTACCAATAAGGCAGTGCCCAGTTAGAACACCTATTAATATGGAGATTTCTCTCCTTCTTAGGCCAGGTTTGTTTGGATGTCCGGCACCTTGGGGATTGTTTCCACATTTCGTTGGCTTGGAGTACACACTCCGTCAAGCCAACGAAAGGTAGCAACAATCCCAAGGGTGCCGGACATCCAAACAAACCTGGCCAAAATGGGATTATAAAAGATCTAGAGGGATCATATAGTAGTTCATTTATGCATCAGAATCATACCAGTTCACATACCAGTTCACTTATGCATCATAATCATATCAGTTGACATACTAGTTCAAATTTGCATCAGAAATATTCCATTTGACATACTAGTTCATATATGCATCAGAATATTACCAGTTGATATACTAGTTCATATATACATCAGAATCATACCAGTTGACATACTGCTCAGTCTATGCGGCAGGACATACTAATCATTATGCCCATTCAGATCGTACCACTTGTCATACTAGTCCACGAATTTGACATTCATTCCAGTTAGTATACTAGACGGTCTATGCACCAGTATCATAGTCAGCCTCTACATCAGCAATATACCAGTTTATTCTTTAGAAAGCAGCGACTATTTGTATTTACCCAAACACGAAAAAGCATCTGTGAATTACAAGGTAAAAAAGAAGCAGTTACAAGAGAAAAAGAAAAGCAATTGTCCTCTTCTGCATCAGCACCATACCAATTGGTATACTAGTCAGCCTCTGAATCAGCATTATACCAGTTTATATACTAGTTCATACACAGCCAAAAAGCAGCTAAAGGCTCTGAGTTCGATTCTCAGTAAAGTTGACACAAGTTTTTTTTGTCTATATTTTTTAAATTATGTTGTTTATTGTATTTTTAATTTAATTATTGAATTCAACTTGCAATGGCTCCTTTCAAATTCCGCGTTCGTCAAGTTTGATTATATAGGTGAAGGCCCAATTGTATTCAACTTTGTAGGATCCACTTTCATTCAAAGTTTTTTAAACGTAAAGCGAAGCGAAATTTTTGCAAATGCTCAAAAACGAGGCGCGCATTTGTCAAAGTTTTATGTAATTGGGGCTTTGGAGTTGTATTTTTTTAGGTAAGGTAAATTAAGGTTACTCAAGGTTAAGTATGTCGTCCACTGCGGAGTTCCGGTCCCACATATGTATATATAGATAAAAGTAAGTCTTATTTTTACATCAAAAAGAGTCAAAGTAAGACTGATTTCATGCTGGGCCATACACTCGAGTTAAAGGAGCATTGTTAGAGTCAATTTATATTGTTGTTGTCAATATACTCAAGTTTATGCCGCAACGTAAAAAAAATGGCGGTTATATACCAACAGGTTGTCATAACCTCTAACGAGACTTTTGCCGAACTTCTCTTCCAACTTATAGTGTGCTGCTTTGATTTTTGTTGGGATTTTCCACATAGTAGTATCCCGGGACTGACACTCCTAAACCGACACCGTTACTCCTCCTCGAACCACTTAGATGACTTTATGAAGGCCATCAAGTCCTTTATGTCCAGTTCAGCGGTCTGGTTTAGGCTATCCAGGAAGGGATCTCCCAAAAAGCGCGTTCTCGCGCCGCTTAAGACCGGGCAGTTGCAGATGAGGTGCTTCACCGTTTCCTCTTCCTCATCATCTTTGCAGCTCCTACAGCATCGTCGGTAGGGCACACCTTCTGCGTGCCTACCAATAAGGCAGTGCCCAGTTAGAACACCTATTAATATGGAGATTTCTCTCCTTCTTAGGCCAGGTTTGTTTGGATGTCCGGCACCTTGGGGATTGTTGCCACATTTCGTTGGCTTGGAGTACACACTCCGTCAAGCCAACGAAAGGTAGCAACAATCCCAAGGGTGCCGGACATCCAAACAAACCTGGCCAAAATGGGATTATAAAAGATCTAGAGGGATCATAAAAGATCTGAATACAGTTACTTCAACAAAAAATACCGTTAAAACAACCAAAATTTGGTCAAATTCAGGATAACAGCACGAGATTGTAGATTTTACCAGTGCCTTTTTTCTGTGTATATAAGTACACAAGAAATATAGCAGTTGACATACTAGATCATATATACATCAGCATCATATTTGTATTTAGCCAAACACGAAAAAGCATCTGTGAATTACAAGAGAAAAAAAGAAGCAAACCAAAAATTTCAAATAATGTTTGCATAGTACCATGTACTACAATAGATCGTACTAATGGTTGCGGTGTAATAAGGCCTTATAATAATAATGTAGTATGAAATGGAATTTTTCTAATTAGTATTTTTCAAAAATAGATTAGGCTTTTTCTGACTACACCTTTTCAGTTTATATTCAGAAAGTAACAATTTATATTTAGAAAATTACAATTCATATTCAGGATTTCCATTTGATATTCAGAAAAATACAATTGACATTCAGAAAATTACAATTGATATTCAGAAAACTTTCTGAATATAAACTGAAAAAGATGTAGTATAATTTCAACCCGAGATTCATACATACTTGCATACTAGTACGAACCAGGATTTTTGTGACTAGTATGATTTCGCCCAGCAAATTATAGTTGTATACTAGTATGTTTTCTGATTAGATTGGCATTTATTGGTTTAAGGGTAATCAGCAAAGAACTAGTATAAAAACATCCATAAAATGTATAGTAAACGAACTAGGTGTCTGCTGAGTAGTTTGGAATTGATTAGTTTGAAGGTATTCAGAAATTAACTGGTATGAATACACCACAAAATGTATAGTCAATGAACTATATTGTTTTCTGAGTAGTTTGGCCTTGACTGGTTTGAAGCTAATCAGCAATGAACTAGTATAAATACACCACAAAATGTATAGTCAATGAACTATATTGTTTGCTGAGTAGTTGGACATTGACTGGTTTAAAGGTGATCAGAAATGAACTAGTATGAATACACCACAAAATGTATAGTCAGTGAACTATATTGTTTGCTGAGTGGATCGACATTGACTGGTTTAAAGGTGATCAGAAGTGAACTAGTATGAATACACCACAAAATGTTTAGTCATTGAACTATATTGTTTGCTGAGTAGTTTGGCCTTGACTGGTTTAAAGGTGATCAGAAGTGAACTAGTATGAATACACCACAAAATGTATAGTCATTGAACTGTATTGTTTGCTGAGTAGTTTGGCCTTGACTAGTTTGAAGCTAACCAGCAATGAACTAGTATAAATACACCACAAAATGTATATTCAATGAACTAGAATTTTCGCTGAGTAGTTTGGCATTGACTGGTTTTAAAACTAATCAACAATGAACTGGTATGCATAAGCCACAAAATGGTTAGTCAATGAACTAGTATGTTTGCTGAGTAGTTCGGAATTTGACTGCAGGGATGTTATTCGAATAAACTAATAACAATATTCGTTCAAAAAAATTCGAATAGTTTGCCAAGTATTCGAATAGTTGACAATTATCCCAAAATGGCCCAAAAATGTTCCCAAATTGGCCCCAAAATTGTCTCATATTGGCACCGAAATGGTCTTAAAGTGATCCCATAGTGACCTAAAGCCACCGCAAGGGATCCCAAAGTGGCCCGAAAATGTTCCCAAATTGGCCCCAAATTGGCCCCGAAATGGCCTTAAAGTCATCCCATAGTGACCTAAAGCGCCCACAAGGGATCCCAAAATGGTCCTACAAATGTTCCCAAATTGGCACCAAAATTGTCCCATATTGGTCCCGAAATGGTCTTAAAGTGATCCCATAGTGACCTAAAGCGACCACAAGGGATCCCAAAATGGCCCAAAAATGTTCCCAAATTGGCCCCAAAACTGCCCCATATTGGCCCCGAAATGGTCTTAAAGTGATCCCATAGTGACCTAAAGCCACCACAAGGGATCCCAAAGTGGCCCCAAAATGTTCCCAAATTGGCCCCAAAATGGTCCCAAATTGGCCCCGAAATGATCTTAGAGTCATCCCATAGTCATCCCATAGTGACCTAAACCGCCCACAAGGGATCCCAAAAAGGCCCAGAAATGTTCCCAAATTGGCCCCAAAATTGTCCCAAATTGGCCCCGAAATGATCTTAGAGTCATCCCATAGTGACCTAAAGCGACCACAAGGGGTCCCAAAGTGGCCCCAAAATGTTACCAAATTGGCCCCAAAATTGTCTCAAATTGACCCCAAAATGGTCTTAAAGTCATCCCATAGTGACCTAAAGCCACCCAAAGGGATCCCAAAGTGGCCCCAAAATGGTCCCAAATTAGTCCCGAAATGGTCTTAGAGTCATCCCATAGTGACCTAAAGCCACCGCAAGGGATCCCAAAGTGGCCCGAAAATGTTCCCAAATTGGCCCCAAAATGATCCCAAATTGGCCCTGAAATGATCCCAAATTGGCCCTGAAATGGTCTTAAAGTCATCCCATAGTGACCTAAAGCGACCACAAGGGATCCCAAAGTGACCCCAAAATGTTCCCAAATTGGCCCCAACATTGTCTCAACTTGACCCCAAAATCGTCTTAAAGTCATTCCATAGTGACCTAAAGCGACCACACGGGATACCAAAATGTTCCCAAAATGGTACCAAATACGTCCCCAAATTGGTCTTAAAGTGATCCCATAGTGACCTAAAGCCAATTTGGGACCATTTTGGGAAGATTTTGGGAACATTGTGGGGCCACTTTGGGATCCCTTGTGGTGGATTTAGGTCACTATGGGACCACTTTAAGACCATTTCGGGGCCAATGTGAGATCCCTTGTGGTCCCTTTGTGTCGCTTTAGCACGTTGGCTGCCACGTCGCACGTTTTCGTGCGACACCTAAATGTTACCCTGAGGCCACGTCGCACATTTTCGTGCGACACCTAAATGTTACCCTGGGGCCACGTCGCACATTTTCGTGCGACACCTAAATGTTACCCTGAGGCCACGTCGCACGTTTTCGTACGTTTTTATATGGAATTTTACATGAAATTTGGATTCTCTGGCCTGTGGTGAACATTCTGGTGTATTTCCCATGGCCGGTATGTATTTTTAAAGCCATTTTTTGATAATAAAAAAATCGGAAATTAATTTTGTCCTTTTATTAATTTTTTTAAAAGTCAATTCATTTAAAAGCAAAAAAATTAAAAAATATATACATATGTATGTAAATTCAAATGGAGATCAGTAGAAAAACAATAAACTTAAAACTAAAAATTCTTTTTCAGTAGAAAAACAATGAACTTAAAATTAAAAATTCTATTTCAGTAAAAAAAAACAATAAACTTTATTCTGTTTATTTTTTATATTTTTTCGATTCATTATTGAAATTAAAAAAAAATTCATAAAATAAAACAAACAAATCAAATAATACTCAAAGCTACATCAAATTACTGTCGCACATTTTCGTGCGACGTGGCCCCACAACATGTTTTATGTTCTCCCAGGCCATGTCGCACGAAAATGTGCGACACAAATAAACCGTTATAACTGCAAAATTAGGGACCAAACTAAAGTCGCGAGTAGTCAAAACTTATTTTTAGGCACTAAGAAACAAAAAAGAACTAAAAAAAGTTGTTGGCCTCAGGTGACCAAAATTGTTAAATGACATTGCTACTGAACGATCAAATTTCTAAAAAGGCTTTGGCAGCCAACGTGTTAGGTCACTATGGGATCACTTTAAGACCATTTTGGGGCACTTTGAGATCCCTTGGGGTCGCTTTAGGTCACTATGGAATCACTTTAAGACCATTTCGGGGCCAATTTGGGACTATTTTGGGAACATTTTGGGATCCCATGTGGTCGCTTTAGGTCACTATGGAATGACTTTAAGACCATTTTGGGGTCAATTGGAGACAATTTTGGGGCCAATTTGGGAACATTTTGGGGCCACTTTGGGATCCCTTGGCTTTAGGTCACTATGGGATGACTTTAAGACCATTTCGGGGCCAATTTCGGACCATTTTTTTTGTGGCCAATTTGGCCGCTTTAGGGACCATTCAAAACAATCCCAAAATGACCCCAAAACCTATACATTATAAAATTATATTCGAATACAAAAAAAAGGCAATAGCGAATAAACAACTATTAGAAGGTAAGACCGAAAAAAAACATTTTTTTTTAAATTTGAATCACCCTAGTGTGCATATGGGCAAATCCTCAAAACTTTTGACAATGCAAAAAAAAAAAGAAACAAAAAAGATATTAGGAGCACACCCTAAAGGTGCGGGCGTGGAAATTATGACGTCATCATTAAGAATTTTTTTTTTTTTTTTTACTTTTATTTGCAATCTATTGCCTAGTTTATACGAACGTAAAATCGAATTATTTCAAAACGAATTTCTTACGACACATTTCAAAATCCCTTTGAATTAATAGGTACCTACTTATTTGTACGCAAATTGAACCTTAATTATCAGCGCCACAAAAAAAAAAAGTGTCGGGGTTGGGGGATCAGACCACCCTTTCCCTATGTATTTTGACGCGCTGAACACGAATCTGGTGTCCGTTTTGGTCCAGCACGTCTGAATTTTTTCCTAACCTCAAAAAACCAAAACCACTAAACATTTGAAAAATTGAAGGTACAAGTAAGCTTTTCACTTTTGATATATGCATGGATCTTCAACGCGCTTTTTTACGTTAATTAAACATATTGAATACTCAAATTTACAATTAACATGGCATGAAAATATCTGCAAATTTTTGTGTGCTAACAAAAAAATTTAATTATTTAAACTATTCACAAACCAAACAGTTGATTTATAGTGGCTGCTGTAAGCATAATATGAACAGCACAGTAATCGGATCACGTGTGCAGGGTTTCGTTTTGAGTTAGCATCAAGTATATTTGTTCATTTTTTTGATAATTAAAGGGGGCGCGCAAGTAAATGGCTTAACTATACCGAAAAATGAAAAGTACAAAAATTCGTTCTCGCATTTTCTTAGCCTTTTAACTTTTAAATGGAACGAAGCACGCACGCGACCTTGTAGGTTAAGTTTCAGTATGTAGAAAAATACTTGAAAAAACAAAGAGTGCACGGAAGGAAATCTATGGATGGAACATCCATAGTTATTGATATCACATTAAATAAAAATTGATATTTCTGTCCCATCAATGAATATGGATGTTTCATCAATGTTTTTTTGATAAATCACTATTGAAATGGTATCCATATAAACTATTGATAAATTCTAAATAGTTTAAAAAAACAAAATTTTATATAATTCGACATCTGGTTTCGGTGGGACTCGAACCATGCTCCTCTGGCACGTTAGCCCAGTATTCTACCATTCGGCTACGGCATATTATACAATTTTTAGAAAAATGTTCAATCATAAGAAATTCAAAAAATTTTGAATTTAAAAAAACCGCTCCAACAAGTTGTAATCAAGGCGAATTCATTACTGGTGCCCGCAAGTGAACAGCTGATTGCTTGTTCTTCTTGTTTTCGCATACAGCAATTGTCATTAAAAGGAAATCGGAAACACGTTTATTTACGTTTATTGAAAACTTTTCATTTTCCATTTCTTGTATATTTTGTGAATTTTAAAAGAAAAATTGTGTTTTAATTGTGCCAAAAATGAAAAAAGCAAATTGCGAAAGTGTGCAGTACTTTCGTATTCTCTAAAATGATCTAAAGCACGCTCTGCAACAATTGTTTAATGAACAACTTATTATTTACACAAAACATAATAAAACTCACGAAATGTGCGCGATGACCACGGTTTAAGTAAATGGTATATATTTTATAGCATTTATTGCCGAAACACGCAATAAATTTACTTTTCTAACAGCAATTGTTTGTAATTGAAAAGAAAACACTTGATTGTTGATATTTTGTATCCTCTTTCACTTTGACATTTTACGTACGGGGAACTGAAGCGAATATTGCCCAATTCGCCGTGCTACCACCATGTATGAATTCGCCTTGGTTGTAATATTGTTAGAAAATCCATAGTAAAAATTGTTGAACTATTATGATTATGCGTCCCAGAAAAATTTACATTTCGCCCATATATATTAATACGCTGTCTCTACCATTATTACTATGCACTAAATATGGATATGGATATACCGACAATAGAAATTCATATCACGAGAATAGATATTGACATGCCGTTCAAATATATTAGTATTCTATCCATAAATATAAAAAATAGTACAACATATAGAAATGGTTGACATGTCATTTTACTTTTAATTGGGAGCAAATAATATTTGATAACTCGCTCATTCTGAATGAATATTGCATCAAACTCGTCGCTATCAATAGTGATATTGTCACAACATTCAATGCATTTCTCTCAGTGTGGGTCGCAATATTGAGAGGCGCCCTTAAGAAAAGATTAACAGTTCATAAATTTTTGAAAACTCGCACACGTTTTCACAACTTTTTGATTTTGCGAAAATTTTCCTGGATTTATCAAGTATTATTTCATGCTTCTGAGACAAATGTTGATTTGTATCCATAAATTAAAAAAAAAAATACTGAGCATGTGTAACGATATCGTGTTCCTTGCTATTGGATGATATTATCCGCCTCGCTCGATGTTAAAAGTTTTGAGAATTTGCCTATATGCAGAAGTTTTGTTCAACTATTCGAATAGTTGAACAAAACTTCTGCATATGCACACTAGGGTGATTCAAATTAAAAAAAAAATGTTTTTTTTTTCGGCCTTACCTTCTCATACTTTAGGTATTGATGAGAAAATAAGCCTTGCAAAAATTTAGCGCTCTAACTTAACCCTTAGGGGTTTTTTTCGCCTTTTCCCTTACATATTGTATGGGGAAAAATGGCATTTTTTTCAAAGTGAATTTTCATTTAATTTTTGAAACGTTTTTCAAAATATTTTTACATACTCTTAAAGTTGAAGCTTTGAAGCTTCCAAAATGGTAAACCATGTGTGATTATCTTATTTATTAAAATAATTACAGCAATTTAAAATTTACTAGATTTTATACGTGTTACTGTGTATGTGTGTGCAATAATACAAAACTCAGTCATTTTTAAATGGCTGTAATTATTTTAATAGTTGAGATAATCGCACATGGCTTACCATTTTGCAAGCTTCAAAGCTTCAACTTTAAGAGTGTGTAAAAATATTTGGAAAAAAGTTTCAAAAATTAAAAGAAAATTCACTTTGAAAAAAATGTAATTTTTCCCCATACAAAATGTATGGGAAAGGGCGAAAAAATAGCCACCCCTAAGGGTTAAGTTAGAGCGCTAATTTTTTTCAAGGCTTATTTTCTCATCAATACCTAACTTTTTAGGGGGTAAGACCAAGGCTAAATTTTTTTTGAATCACCCTAATGCACACATTTGTACGTGCAAACCATTTGCGTTTCATCCAGTAGTTCAATACAAGTATTCGAATAAACGAATAAATAATTCGAATAAATATTATTCGAATTTTTTATTCGCGTCGAATAAAAGAGTAGTTTATTCGAATAATGGTGGCGGCCGCCGTGGTGTAGCGGTTAAGTGTTCGGCCTTCTACACCAAGTCGTGGCGGTTCGATGCCCGACAAAAGTAACATCAAAAATTATTTAGAAAAGGAATTTTTCTAAACGGGGTCGCCCCTCGACAGTAGTTTGGCAAACTCTCTGGGTGTATTTCTGCCATGAGAAGCTTCTCAGCAAAAAATTCATTTGCTTTGCAAGTGCCGTTCGGAGTCGGCAAAAGACTGTAGGTCCCGCCAACTTCTAGGAAAACTCAAAAGCAACACACCTCAAGTTGGAAAGAGAAGCTCGGCTAAAAATCTCGTTAGAGGTTATGATAACCTGTTGCTATTTCGCCGCCATTAGTTTTTATACCTTTCATGAACATGAAATGGTATTATAACTTTGGTCCGATGTTTGTAAGAATGAGAAGAAGAAGAGATAGACCCACTAATAAGTATACCGTTATGATCAGGACGATGAGTTGATTCGATTTAGCCATGTCCGTCTGTCCGTCCGTCCGTCTGTCCGTCTGTTTGTAAGCAAACTAATCCCTCAATTTTAGAGATATCTCGATGAAATTTGGTATAAAGGCGTTATTTTATATGAGAATAATCATTCGTCGGAACCAGCAAGATCGGACTAAAACTACTCATAGCTCCCATACAATCGATTGTTCCGATAAACGGATTTCGGGCTATAACTTCTGTAATTATAAAGCTAGGAACGTGAAATTTTGTAAGTATTGCTACTTTTATATGTGAAATAGCGATGTTGAAAATCATTGAGATGAGATAAATATTTCACATAACCCCCATACAATCGATTGTTCCGATAAACGGATTTTGGGCTATAACTCCTATAATTATATAGGTAGGGTCGTGAAATTTCGTAACTATTACTCTGTTAGAAAGTGGAATGTCGATGTTAAAAATCAATTAGATTGGACCAACGAAACACATCGCCCCCATATAATCGATAGTTCCGATAATTAGGGTATGAGCTAAAGTTAAATTCACACAGGCTGTACTGGGGATCGAACAGTGAAAATCGTGACGCTTATTATTCGGCACAGCCGAAGACAGCTTTCCTTACTTGTTTTTTATTCGAATAATATTTATTCGAATAGTCCCACCCCTAATAAAAACGTAAGTTTGTGACTGACAGTTAATGTTTGTGGCTCTTTAACGTCTGAACCAATGCCCCGATCTTTGCCAAATTTTGCACACAAATTCTTAGGAGTATAGAGTCTGCAACAGGCACCATGAAATTTCGAATATTTCGAAGCTTTGGAATATTTGCCCAAAATTGGTATTTAACGAAAGGGGAAGACCACGGTGTGCATTTGGACTTTGGTTCATTTCGAAATGTGGTGGTAAACTTTGGAATATTTTCACAAAATTGATATCAAACGAATGGGAATGACCACAGCCTTCATTTGGACATTGGTTCATTTCGATATATTTATCGATAACAGAGTTATCGGTCAAAATGTGCTTTCGGGTAAAATTTTGGAATATTTGCACAAAACTGATATCAAACGATTGGGAAAGACCACAGCTTTCATTTGAACTTTGGTTCATTTCGAAATATTTATCGATAACAGATTTATCGGTCAAAATGTGGTTTCGGGTAAACTTTGGAATATTTGCACAAAATTGATATCAAACGAATGGGAAAGACCACAGCTTTCATTTGGAATTTATTTCGAAATATTTTTCAATAACAGAGGTATCGGTCAAAATGTGGTTTCGGGTAAACTTTGAAATACTCGCACAAAATTGGTATCTAACGATAGGGGAAGACCACAGCCTTCATTTGGTATCTGTTTTATTTCGACATATTTATCGATAACAGAATAAGCGTTCAAAATGTGGTTTCGGGTAAACTTTGGAATACTCGCACAAAATAGGTAACTAACGACAGGGGAAGACCACAGCTTTCATTTGGACTTCGGTTCATTTCGATATATTTATCGATAACAGAATTATCGGTCGAAATGGGGTTGCGCGTAAACTTTCGAATCTTCGCACAAAATTGGTATCAAATGAAAGGGTAAGGCCACAGGCTTCTTTTGGACTTTGCTTCATTTATGCTAGCATTTATTTTGATAACGGTAATAAAAAAAAATATACGATAATAAAAATTGGAGATATCGCTCAAAATTTGGACCAGGGTAACCTTATTAAGTGTTCGTTCAATATGGGTATCGAATGAAAGGTATTGATAAGTGTTTTAAAATTGTGTACTTTTCAGTCCAATATGAGACCCCGTTTTCGAGATATTAATTAAAATGTCAACCAGGAGGGTGCCTCAGTGCGATATGAGTATTAAATGCAAGGTGGTGACAAGCGATTTAAGATGTTTTACTATTTTTCCCATATAAGACCAAAGTTTTTAGATATTGATCAACACATGAACCGGAAGTGGAGCTAGAAGGTTTTTGTAAAAAATGGGTCTAAATTAAAGATGAGAGTTTTAAACGGGAGCCATATAAATTCATTTTGGGAGTGGGATTGGGAAAGGGATAGGGGTATAGATGACAATTAGAAAAACAAAATGAAAAGAGAAAAGCATAGGAAAAGGATGAAGGAGGAGAGGACGGGAAGAGGTTGTGGAGCTGAAATGAGAAGGGCGACTCACATTTAATAAATGAAAACAAGTTAATGTTTGGGCAGGACAACGTCTGCCGGATCAGCTAGTTTATATACAAAAGATACATATATTGAAAGCGAAGAACGTTTCTTCATTTGCCGTCAATGCGTACCTAAATAGAATGGCCTGACTTGCGGTTACCACACAGAGCCAAAAATGCCTACACAGAGCCAAAAATGCCTAATAAAATTAATAAGATTGTCTTTATGAACGGTTTTCAGGCTCAGGGGTAGTCAAGACGGCGGAAACGAAAAAAAAACCATACGCAAATCTATTTGGTTTAATGAGGAAATTCTTATTGATATTATCAAGTGCAATTTCTTCTTTTTTCTTTGCGATTTCTTTTTATATGTGTTATTAATAAGAAAATCTTCTCGAAATTTCTGTCAAAATATTGAAAAAAAGCTGAAAGAGAAAAACTTCTTATTTTAATAAGATGATCTTAGGGTTCCTAACAATAAGATTTGACTTATTAATGTTTTCAAAGGAAAATCTTGCAGAAAACGTACTGATTTCTTAGGGTTCCTAACAAGAAGATTCGACTTATTAATGTTTTCAAAGGGAAAACATATTTCCGCGTAATTGTATGTGTTAATAAGACGATCTTAGGGTTCCTAACAAGAAGATTTGACTTATTAATGTTTTCAAAGGGAAAACATATTTCCGCATAATTGTATGTGTTAATAAGACGATCTTAGGGTTCCTAACAAGAAGATTTGACTTATTAATGTTTTCAAAGGGAAAACATATTTCCGCATAATTGTATGTGTTAATAAGACGATCTTAGGGTTCCTAACAAGAAGATTTGACTTATTAACAGATTTCCGCATAATTGTATGTGTTAATAAGACGATCTTAGGGTTCCTAACAAGAAGATTTGACTTATTAATGTTTTCAAAGGGAAAACATATTTCCGCGTAATTGTATGTGTTAATAAGACGATCTTAGGGTTCCTAACAAGAAGATTTGACTTATTAACAGATTTCCGCATAATTGTATGTGTTAATAAGACGATCTTAGGGTTCCTAACAAGAAGATTTGACTTATTAACAGATTTCCGCATAATTGTATGTGTTAATAAGACGATCTTAGGGTTCCTAACAAGAAGATTTGACTTATTAATGTTTTCAAAGGGAAAACATATTTCCGCATAATTGTATGTGTTAATAAGACGATCTTAGGGTTCCTAACAAGAAGATTTGACTTATTAATGTTTTCAAAGGGAAAACATATTTCCGCATAATTGTATGTGTTAATAAGACGATCTTAGGGTTCCTAACAAGAAGATTTGACTAATTAATATTTTCAAAGGGAAATCTTTGCATCATCATCAGCAGACATCATGTAGAACAATTATACGCTGAGAAGCAGAAGTACCCGATGGCTCGATGGTAAGCACCTGTGTTCAGCATTCAATATGTGGTTAGTTCGATTCGCGGTGGAGGCAATATGGCAAGTGTGGAAGGCAATGTAAGGAAGAGTGCGGTGAGATGGCTTGAAGGAAATATAAAAAGGCAACATAAGAAGGTAAAGGCAATACAAGAGAAATCTAAAACTGAATCGTAACCAAGGCGAATTCATTACAGGTGTGTTCGAGCGAATTCAGATCTACACGCACGCACACACTCCTTGTGCCTAAAAATGTCAGACAAAGCAACAACATAAGAAATTTGACAGCTACGATTGGATTTTCAAGGAAGAAGAAGAAGTCATATGGTGGGAAAAAGTCACCTGTAAATTTATTCGCCTTGATCGTAACTGATAATCTGAAGTTCTCGAAGACAATATAAGAACTCTGAAATATAATTTTTATTTTCTTCTCAATAATATGTGATTTCATTTTGAAAACATTAATAAGTCGAATCTTCTTGTTAGGAACTAGGGATGTCAATTTTTCGGGTTTTGGCCGTCCCGGGATTTTCGGGATATGCTTTTACAAATCCCGGGATCCCGGGATTAGTCCCGGGATTAGGGATTCGTTATTTCTAACAGGTTTGCTTCAAAAAGACTGGAGAAAATGTTTGTGAAACTGTCAATTTTTAAATAAATAACAAATAAAATTAATTAAATTTATTTATCCCTTATATTTTTTATTTACTTTTAATGTATTTCATTTGAATAAAAAAAAATAACACACTTCAATAGAAAGTTATAAAATATAAATAACTTATTATGTTTAAGTATAAAAGCACTTAAACATTTTGATATACGTACATACAAACATTATCACATACAAATATGATAAGGTGCATCAGCCTATCTACACACATAAATATGTAAAACTATAACTATAAATAATCAGTATGCTATTTTAATAAACTAGTTCGTCTTACAAACGCACTCAAATAAGTTGATTTTAATTCAACAAGCTGAACCACTTCCCCCCACCAGTGGGAAGAGGTTGTCAGTTAATAATATTAACATATTAAGTATTCTTTTTTTTTGTAGTTGAACTCCTACATTAATATAAATGTATTAAACAGTTTAATAATGGTAAGTATTAATTAAAAAGTAAAAAAAAATTTGGTACATTCAGCGCGCCTCTTCCCAGCCAGCAAGATACCTTACATTTTACGAACATTGCGTTTTACGAGCTATTCTCGAATCAGCAACAACTAAAAACACAAGCTTTTTTTATTTTGTCAAAAAAAATAAAAATTTAAATTTCAAATTCAATATTTTGAAAATACGAAGTACGTTTATGATCAAAAAACGGACGTATAGAGATTCATAACAGCCTAACCTAATATAAACGCACGGACTGAGTTTTCTGTCAAAAATGTCTCATGCACATACAACTTGTATGGGAGTAGCCGAATTTGAACGCACTGCCTAAAAAAACCTAACTCAATTTTTGTTTTGCGTGACATTTCGATTTGACGTAAACTCTCAGAGCGCACGTCGTTGACATGTAATTCTTCAATTTGATTGCACAGCTGTGACAACCAGCTACTCACGCACGCACATTTGTTTCGGTTAGCAGCAAAAACGTCGTGCATGTTCGTGCGACAAATTCAGTCCGTGCGTTTATATTAGGTTAGGCTGTAAGCGAGTGCTTCTTCGATACATTTACGAAGCCTCGAGGGCAAAAAACATTTTAAAGCGAAACTGTATTCGTATGCGAATCGAAAAAGTATTCGTAAGCGATATTTTATTAGAGTTTTCTTCGAAAAAACATCCATTTACGAACTCGTTTACGATAATTTTGCTGGCTGGGTTCTTCCTCTAATTTTTAAACATTGCTTTTAAAAAATGATCTTAAAACTATTAAAGCGTTTAATGTTTTGTCTGCGAGTCTTGACCTGAACTTATTGCAAATGTAGCCCGCCGTTGAAAAGCATCTTTCCGCCTCAACACTTGTGGGCTGAATTGCAGACAAATATTTATAAGCTTTTTTCAAAAACATGCCTTTCTCTCCCCCATTAGAGAACAAGTCTATTTCTTTAGATAATTGTAAAGCCATACCATATTTTTTTTATTGGGACAAGTTTGTGTACTTTTCATTAAAAGGTTATTTAATTTTGCTTTTAAATCTGTGGGCTCGCTTATAATTATTTCTTCCGTTTCATTATTTTCGACATCGGTGGAAGCTTGACTTAGTAAAAGTATTTGCTTTAACTCCTCTTTTACAGTGCCCATAGATAAGCTTTCACCGAATCTGTTTGACACAGATCTCCATTCGTCAAAAACTACGCAAAATTTTTCACCTTCTTTTACGAGCTTTTCAATTTCATGTAAAAATCCTACTCAAATATTTTCGTAATAGTTGAGTACAATACTTTGTATAGTGTTTCTGGATTTTGGTAAATCGAAGCCATTACCTCGCATTACATCGCGTAGATCTTGTGATTTGGTGAAAGCTGAAAAAGCAAAACCATCAACAGCCGTCATCCTAGCTAAAACAGCTTCCATACTCCTCTCCGTTTTATTACTAAAAAATTTATGCAACTTTTGCTGTTTACAAGGTACAGGATTGGCTTCTGGAGCTTTTGTTTTACGGCACACAACAATATTATGTTTTTTCAAATGCGTGTGCAGCCCTTTTGTTGAGCCACCTTTCGTTAATAATATTTGACTGCATTTTTTGCACTGAGCTGACTCGTCGTTGTCGCGCGCAACTAAAAAATAGAACCACACGGAAGACTTCTCTTCCGCCTTTGTTTTATGTGCAACAAAACCTGTACGAAATAAATTTCAATTTCATTACAGTGATTCTTTATTTAATGAAAATGTAATACTTCGTATAAAAATGGATGAGTGCGAGGTATTCCACTTCACCGAAGTTATAAATATATCTATATTTACCTGAAGTGGACGGCTTTTCAGTCATATTTAATTATTCTTATTATTCATCAATCAATTATGCGCGCAAAAATAACAATGAAACCAGCTGATTTCTACGTCAACAGTGTTGTAAACGCTAACCCAAATTTCAGTGTGGTTTCTTTGCTATACAAGAGGGATTTTTCTCACATCCCGAAAATCCCGGGATTGCTGGAACACAATCCCGGGATTTTCGGGAGCTTAAAAAGGGTCGGGATCCCGGGATTTCGGGATCCCGGGATCCCGGGATGACATCCCTATTAGGAACCCTAAGAAATCAGTTCGTTTTCTGCAAGATTTCCCTTTGAAAACATTAATAAGTCAAATCTTATTAACACATACAATTATGCGGAAATCTGTTAATAAGTCAAATCTTCTTGTTAGGAACCCTAAGATCGTCTTATTAACACATACAATTACGCGGAAATATGTTTTCCCTTTGAAAACATTAATAAGTCAAATCTTCTTGTTAGGAACCCTAAGATCGTCTTATTAACACATACAATTACGCGGAAATATGTTTTCCCTTTGAAAACATTAATAAGTCAAATCTTCTTGTTAGGAACCCTAAGATCGTCTTATTAACACATACAATTACGCGGAAATATGTTTTCCCTTTGAAAACATTAATAAGTCGAATCTTCTTGTTAGGAACCCTAAGAAATCAGTACGTTTTTTGCAAGATTTCTCTTTGTAAAGATTAATAAGATTTTCTCTTCAAAAATAAAAAGAACTTCTTCTTGAAGAAAATCTATAGAGATATCATATGACTTTTGTTCTATTTTATTAGGCAGTGTTGGCTCTGTGTAATAAAATTAATAAGATTGTCTTCATGATTAGTTTTTGGGCGAAGGGGTAGTCAAATGGTGGAAACGAAGAAAAAACTATAGGGAAATCTCTATGGTTTTACGAAGAAATTCTTATTAAAAAAACTATACATTTAGTACAAAGCTGTAATTAGACGCTGACAAGCATTAGTACATGATGGCCCATTGTGTATCAATAACAAGTGTGGACTCTTCTTTTGACAACACACATTAAAATGTCGGTTTGTTTACATCCTGCACATATTAAAATGTCGCCAGCACCGAATAACAGAAAAGCAATGGCGTTGGTTTAACATCCTGCACACATCAACATGGCGGTCTCCTATCTTTTACCTAATGGTAGAAAGAGATGGGAAGATGGAAAGAAGTGAGACAAAAAAGGAAATTAAAAACAGGTGACTAAACTCACTTTTAAATTTTCACGCCTGTGCCTATGATATCACACTTGTTATTAACCACAATCTCAAACAGGTGTTAAACTCATTTTGGAATTTTGACGTCTATGCAGAAGAGTTTACACTTTGTATTGATACAAAATGTGATGGCCGGATGGTAAGCAGCTAGGTTTAAAATTCCAAAAATTGTAAGTTCGATTCTCTCTCTTTTTTCCTAATTTGAAATGTTAAAAAGAAATCTTTTCAATTATATGTGATTTTTCTTTGAAAACATTAACAACTATAATACACATATCAGTAATTAGACACTGGCAATCAAAAGTGGGCGATGACCTGATGGTTAGCAGCTGGGTTTATCATTCCGAAAATTGTAAGTTCGATTCTCGGTGAAGGCAATATCATTTTATTTTTCATTGGAAATATTAAAAAGAAAATCTTCATTGTTGGCTCTGTGTTGAATTATACGCCTACCAGACGTATCGTTATTAATTAAGGGGAAAAAAATAACGTTATGAAAGCAGGGTTAAATTTACGATGAATGTGCTAAACATTTTTCATACAAATTTTGACACATGATATACGATGTCGTAAATTTAAGAGGTATAGCATAAATACGTTGCAAATAAGACATTACACGAATATCCTTAATATAATTTTCGAAAAATCACAATTTTTTTATTTGGCCTATTCTAATGTACACAGAGCCAACAATACCTAATAAAATAGAACAAAAGTCATAAGATATCTCTATAGATTTTCTTCAAGAAGATGTGCTTCTTATTATTGTAGAGACAGTCTTTTTAATGTTATTAAGAAGATTTTCTTTTTAATATTTTAAATGAAAAATAAAAAGATATTGCTCTCACCGAGAATCGAACTTACAATTTTCGGAATGATAAACCCAGCTGTTAACCATCAGGCCATCGCTCACTTTTGATTGCCAGCTTCTAATTACCGATATGTGTAGAGTTGTTAATGTTTCAAAGGAAAATCTCATAAATATATTTAAGAAGATTTCTTTTTGACATTTCTAATTAGGAAAAAAGAGAGAGAATCGAACTTACAATTTTTTGATTGCTAAACCCAGCTGCTAACCATCCGGCCATCGTATACTAATAATTGCCAGCGTCTAACTACACCTTTGTACTAAATGTATAGTTTTTTAATAAGAATTTCTTCTTAAAACCAAAAAGATTTCCCTACAGTTTTTTCTTCGTTTGCACCGTTGCGACTACCCCTTTGCCCAAAAGCTGATCATGAAGACAATCTTATTAATTTTATTAGGCATTTTTGGCTCTGTGTACCTACATAATCAAAGGTGCCATGACAAAATCCCAAGTAAAAAAATTTGGATTATGACACTGCATGGGGAATATGACACTGCAGAGGGAGTGTCATACTCCCAATTGGGGTTTTGACATCTTTGAGCTGAAGCTCAAGTTTTTGGCGAGAAACAGTGGCTTAATTGTAGAATACAGACTCCACGCCCCGTGTAAAAGTAAATATGAGGAATGGTTCGTATATTGCTCCTGATTATAACGGTATAATTCTTTTTTTTTGAGGGGGGTTAGAAAATCAAGCATTTAAAATCGCATATATGTATATATCGAAAACTACACAGAGCCAAAGGTACCTAATAAAATAGAACAAAAATGATAAGATATCTGTATAGTTTTTCTTCAAGAAGATGTGCTTCTTATTATTGTAGAGACAGTCTTTTTAATGTTATTAAGAAGATTTTCTTTTTAATATTTTAAATGAAAAATAAAATGATATTGCCCTCACCGAGAATCGAACTTACAATTTTCGGAATGATAAACCCAGCTGTTAACCATCAGGCCATCGCTCACTTTTGATTGCTAGCTTCTAATTACTGATATGTGTATAGTTGTTAATGTTTCAAAGGAAAATCTCATAAATATAATTGAGAAGATTTCTTTTTAACATTTCTAATTAGGAAAAAAGATAGGGAATCGAACTTAAAATTTTTGGAATGCTAAACCCAGCTGCTTTTGGATCTCATTGGAAGTTTGTTTTTATATGGTGGGTCCCAAACCCTACGCACAACCCGTTTCTCGGGGGGTTGGATTTAAATTACACATTTATATAGCGAGCCGCTTGGTTCAAGACAGACGCCCGCTTGCAGACGCACCTCATGGTGACAGACGCTGCTGATGAAGTCCCCTGGCAAGCCCTTAAACCGATTATGTCGGAGTGGCCTTGTCAGGTTGTCGCCTTCTGACTTTAGTTCACCACCGAACGGGTGTCCATCCAGAGATACGTGGGCTTTCCCGGACGCAGTGAGCTGCTTGGTCCGCACATAGAAGAATCGCTCTGGCCATTCCCAGTTGAATGGCGATCAGAAACTTTCCCCACTTGCGTGGACTTCTACACACGGCCTAGGCGGTTAAAGGCTATTTTAAGTAAGTAAGTAAACCCAGCTGCTAACCATCCGGCCATCGTGTACTAATGGTTGTCAGCGCCTAACTACACCTTTGTACTAAATGTATAGTTTTTTAATAAGAATTTCTTCTTAAAACCAAAGAGATTTCCCTATAGTTTTTTCTTCGTTTCCACCGTTGCGACTACCCCTTTGCCCAAAAACTGATCATGAAGACAATCTTATCAATTTTATTAGGCATTTTTGGCTCTGTGTACTGAATCGATTTTTACATAATTGGTATCGTTGTACACTGTACAGTTATTTAAAACCCCTTTCGTTTGATACGCATTTTAACATATATTTAGCCGAAATTCCTAACTGCACTTAAGACCGGTTCTTGTTTACAATTATCATAATATTCTTTGTGATTGGGCCACCCACATGTAAATTGGAAATTTGGAATTAAAACTCGCGCGATTTTTTATTCCGAATTAAAAATCGTGCGATTTTTTATTCCAAATTTTCGCCTGCTGCGCTTTTTTTTTATATTTTTGATAAAATATTTTAAAATTATAATCATCATCATTTATTGGCGCTTAACCGCCTAAGCGATTTTGGCTGTTGCCTATCAAAGCACGCCGTTCATTCCTATCAAGTCATCCTCCACCTGTTGTTTCCATCTCAGTCGAGGCCTCCCCTTTCCTCTGCTGCCGAATTCAGGTGACGATAGGAAAACCTTCTGTGCTGGAGCTTCTTTGTCCATTCGCTTAACATGACCCAGCCAGCGGAGCCTTTGGGCTTTAATTCGCTGGACTATGGTCAGGTCTGCGTAAAGCTCGTACAGCTCATCATTAAATTTCCTTCGAAACTCGCCGTTGGCATGACGGGAAGGACCATAAATCTTCCGGAGAACTTTTCTCTCAAATACTCCAAGGGCCATCTCATCTTCTCTTGACATTATCCATGGTTCTGAGCCATACATCAGGACAGGTATGATGAGAGACTTATAGAGCGTGATCTTTGTTCTTCGAGAGAGGACTTTACTTCTCAATTGCCTACCCAGTCCATAGTAGCACTTATTGGCAAGAGTGATTCTCCGTTGGATTTCTAGACTGATATTATTTTCGGTGTTAATACTGGTTCCCAAATAGACGAAGTCCCTCACAGCTTCAAATTTGTAACTATCAACAGTGACATGGCTGCTAAGGCGCAGGTGCGCCGATTTTTTCTTTGATGACAGCAAATACTTCGTCTTGTCCTCGTTGACCGCAAGACCCATTTTTTTCGCTTCCTTATCCAGTCCAGAGAAGGCAGCGCTTACGGCGCGGTTGTTAAGGCCAATGATATCAATATCATCGGCATACGCCAGCAATTGCACGCTCTTGTAATAGATTGTACCGTTGCGGTTTAGTTCTGCTACTCGAATTATCTTCTCCAGCGTCAGGTTGAAGAAATCGCACGAAAGGGAGTCGCCCTGTCTGAAGCCCCGTTTGGTTTCAAATGGCTCAGAGAGGTCGTTCCCGATTCTGACGGAGCTGTTGGTATTGCTCAACGTCATTTGGCAAAGCCGTATAAGCTTTGCAGGGAAGTCAAATTCAGACATGGCGGCATACAGGCAACTCCTTTTTGCGCTGTCAAAAGCGGCTTTGACATCGACAAAGAGATGGTGTGTCGATTCTTTTATCATGGGTCTTCTCCAGGATTTGGCGTATGGTGAAAATCTGGTCGATGGTAGACTTACCAGGTCTAAAGCCACACTGATAAGGTCCAATCACTTTGTCTACGATGGGCTTCACACAATACGTTAGAAAGAACTTTATATGCGATATTAAGAAGACTGATTCCGCGGTAGTTGGAGCGGTTAGCGGGATCGCCTTTCCTGTGGATTGGGTAGAGCACACTTAAATTCCAATCCGGAGGCATGCACTCATCTGACCATATTCTGCATAAGAGCTTATGCATGCTTTTTTCTAGCTCTTCGCCTCCGTGTTTGAACAGCTCGGTGGCTAGTCCGTCTTTTCCAGGCGATTTGTTGTTCTTGAGCCTGGATATAGCTATCCTCACTTCATTATAGTCAGGTGGTGGGACGACTTTTCCATCGTCAGGGATTGGGGTATCGGGTTCGAGGTCTCCCTCGCAATTTAGCAGTGAGGAGAAGTGCTCCCTCCATAATTTAAGTACACTCTGTACGTCGGTTACCAGGTCGCCATTATTGTCCTTACAGGAACTTGCCGCGGTCTTAAAACCTTCCGTCATCCGCCGGATCTTTTCATAGAATTTTCGGGCATCATTCCTGCCAGCCAGCATCTCAAGCTCCTCACACTCATGCCTTTCGGCCTCACGTTTCTTTTTTCTGAAAAGGCGTCTCTCTTCCTTCTTTGCTCACGATAGCGTTGCCATACACTGCGGGTTGCGCCCGTTCGCAGCGTCTCGTTGTAGGCAGCGTCCTTCTTTTTCGTGGCAGCTTTGCATTCCTCATCGTACCAGTTGTTCTTGCGGGCTCGCTGGAACCCTATAGTGGCCTCAGCGGCGGTACGCAATGAGTGAGAGATATGCTTCCATTGCTCGGTTACATCGTTAGGTCGAGGATTGCCCTCAGATAGAAGGTGTGAAAGTCGAGTGGAGAAATTATCAGCAGTCTGTGTCATGCGCAGCTTCTCGACGTCTAACTTTCCTTCCATTACTTTGCGCACTTTCTTCTATGCACAGAGGCGTGTGCGTATCTTGGCTGCGACAAGATAATTGTCCGGGTCGATATTGGGAGCACGCAGGGTACGCACATCTATAACGGTGGAGCTATGTCTGCCGTCGATCATGACATGATCAATCTGGTTTCTTGTTCTTTGATCAGGGGACAGCCAGGTGGCTTGGTGTATTCGTTTATGCTGGAACCTAGTACTACTGATGACCATATTGCGACCAGAGGCGAAGTCAATCAACCTAGTGCCGTTGGGTGATGTTATTTATATTTATATTTTATATTTTAAATTTTCCAACTGTAGGACCAAAGACTCCTTCCCTGCCCACCTTGGCATTAAAGTCGCCGAGCACGATTTTGATATCATGCTGGGGGCAGCGATCATAAGTCCGTTCAAGTTTATCGTAGAAGGAGTCCTTCTCTGCGTAGTCCGTCTCCTCAGTCGGCGCATAGGCGCAGATAAATGTTATGTTGAAAAATATCGCCTTGATGCGGATCGTAGCGAGACGCTCGTCCACAGGAGTGAACGCTAGTACTTGGCGGCGAAGTCTCTTTCCCACCACAAATCCTACACCACGCGATTTTCTGCGTGTCTGGCCACTGTAGTATACGTCACAAGGTCCGATGGTCGTCTTTCCTTGTCCCGTCCATCGCATTTCCTGTAGGGCGGTGATGGCGGCCTTTGCGTTAGTGAGGACATCAACCAGTCGGGCAGCGGTACCTTCCAGGTACATGCCCTAATATCCTTCTAATTGTCCTTAATTCGTTTTGCCGGGTCGTCAACATTAAGGGGTTCTCATCCGAGGTTTTTTTCAATTTTTCATTGGACTAAATTTTTTACGTGGCGGGTCCCACACCCAGCGCACAACCCGTCTCCGGGGTTTTGAATAAAAATATTCACATTTATATAGCGAGCCGCTTGCAGCCGCACCACATGGTGAACAGACGCTGCGAAACAAGACCTCGATCAGCCCTTAAACCGAATATGTCAGAGTGGCCCCACCGGGGCTCCCTCTCTTTCTGCCGCGAGCATATGTAGTTCACGTTGCCCAGAGTGCACGAACAAGGACGCAAGAGTCGGGATTGAGCAGGGTCGCACAGTTGCAGCCGTTTAGCTAACTATACAACCACACCCCGTTACACTCCATAAAAATAATAATGAAAAATTAAAATTTGGAATTAAAAATCGCACGATCACACGAAAAAATATTTTAAAATAATAAAGAATTTAAATTTGGAATTAAAAATCGCGCTATTTTTTATTCCAAATTTTCGCCTGCGGCGCTTTTTTTTAATATTTTTGAAAAAATATTTTAAAATCATAATAAAAAATTAAAATTTAAATTTTAAAATTACAGTGTCACAATCCCAAATTTTCTTAACTTGCGATTATGACACAGCTAGGGAGTGTCATAATCCCAAGTGTCTACTTGGGATTTTGACTCATTTTTATTTGGGATTATGACACCCAGCCTATAGTGTCATAGTCCCAAGTAAAAAAGTTGGGATTATGACACTGCAAGGGGAGTGTCATAATCCCAATTTTTTTACTTGGGATTTTGCCACTTGGGACTATGACATGTCACCGTAATCAAATATGCTTTAAAAATATTTTGGTGAAAATCTAATCACAATCAAATGAAAAATGCGTTGTTTAACATAACAAAAATTTAATAAAATATACTATTATTATAAACTGTCATCATATTTGATAAAATTTTGCCGCTAGTTGAGACTCTCAACTTGAGAGTGTATCTGTACGACTGTCGGTGTTGGAAGCTAAGCTGTGCAAATTAATAGAAGTCGATTTGAGCACGCTGACAGCTAAAGTTACTGAGATGTCAACGTGCATTGCTACTCTGGAGGCGAATATGCGTAAGGCAGAATTTGATATTGCTAGTCTACAACAACAGCTGATCAATCCTACCCCGCAAAAAATCATACCCGACTATAGTACTGATGCTGTTGCTTTTGGTGTGCCGTATGCTGAGGGCGAGAACCTCAAGTTTATATATAACCAGATTTGCCTCTCGATAGACTTATTGTCACCTCAAGTGCGCGACATATTCCGTACAGGACCCTCTCCAACAAGTCTTAACAGTGCAATCATAATCAAGTTTCACTCGCCGATTGATCGTAATCGCACACTTCGTGCTTTTAGTGAGTATCGCAGAAGAACCAAATCTAAACCAAATCTAACATCTCATTCTGGTCACTCGGGATTGAAGGTCATCATCATCATTTATTGGCGCTTAACCGCCTAAGCGATTTTGGCCGTCGCCTATCAAAGCACGCCAGTCATTCCTTTTTAGCGATAACTGACGCCAATTGGAAACCCCAAGGGAGTTCAAGTCATCCTCCACCTGTTGTTTCCATCTCAGTCGAGGCCTCCCCCTTCCTCTGCTGCCGAATTCGGGTGACGATTGGAAAACCTTCTGGGCTGGAGCTTCTTTGTCCATTCGCATGACGTGACCCAGCCAGCGGAGCCTTTGGGCTTTAATTCGCTGGACTATGGTCAGGTCTGCGTAAAGCTCGTACAGCTCATCATTAAATTTCCTTCGATATTCGCCGTCGGCATCACGGGAAGGACCATAAATCTTCCGGAGAACTTTTCTCTCAAATACTCCAAGGGCCATCTCATCTTCTCTTGACATTGTCCATGAATCTGAGCCATACATCAGGACAGGTATGATGAGAGACTTATAGAGCGCGATCTTTGTTCTTCGAGAGAGGACTTTACTTCTCAATTGCCTACTCAGTCCAAAGTAGCACTTGTTCGCAAGAGTGATTCTCCGTTGGATTTCTAGACTGATATTATTTTCGGTGTTAATGCTGGTTCCCAAATAGACGAAGTCCCTCACAGTTTCAAATTTGTAACTATCAACAGTGACGTGGCTGCCAAGGCGCAGGTGCGCCGATTCTTTCTTTGATGACAGCAAATACTTCGTCTTGTCCTCGTTGACCGCAAGACCCACTTTTTTCGCTTCTTTATCCAGTCCAGAGAAGGCAGCGCTTACGGCGCGGTTGTTAAGGCCAATGATATCAATATCATCGGCATACGCCAGCAATTGCACGCTCTTGTAAAAGATTGTACCATTGCGGTTTAGCTCTGCTGCTCGAATTATCTTCTCCAGCATCAGGTTGAAGAAATCGCACGAAAGGGAGTCGCCCTGTCTGAAGCCTCGTTTGGTTTCAAATGGCTCAGAGAGGTCCTTCCCGACTCTGACGGAGCTGTTAGTATTGCTCAACGTCATTTGGCAAAGCCGTATAAGCTTTGCAGGGAAGTCAAATTCAGACATGGCGGCATACAGGCAACTCCTTTTTGCGCTGTCAAAAGCGGCTTTGAAATCGACAAAGAGATGGTGTGTGTCGATTCTTTTATCATGGGTCTTCTCCAGGATTTGGCGTATCGTGAAAATCTGGTCGATGGTAGACTTACCAGGTCTAAAGCCACACTGATAAGTTCCAATCAGCTTGTCTACGATGGGCTTCAGTCTTTCACACAATACGCTAGAAAGAACCTTATATGCGATATTAAGAAGGCTGATTCCGCGGTAGTTGGTGCGGTTAGCGGGATCGCCTTTCTTGTGGATTGGGCAGAGCACACTTAAATTCCAATCTGGAGGCATGCACTCGTCTGACCATATTCTGCATAAGAGCTGATGCATGCTTTTTACCAGCTCTTCGCCTCCGTGTTTGAACAGCTCGGCGGGTAGTCCGTCTTTTCCAGGCGCTTTGTTGTTTTTGAGCCGGGATATAGCTATCCTCACTTCATCATAGTCAGGTGGTGGGACGACTTTTCCATCGTCAGGGATTGGGGTATCGGGTTCGACGTCTCCCTCGCAATTTAGCAGTGAGGAGAAGTGCTCCCTCCATAATTTAAGTACACTCTGTACGTCGGTTACCAGGTCGCCATTATTGTCCTTACAGGAACTTGCCCCGGTCTTAAAACCTTCCGTCATCCGCCGGATCTTTTCATAGAATTTTCGGGCATCATTCCTGTCAGCCAGCATCTCAAGCTCCTCACACTCACGCCTTTCGGCCTCACGTTTCTTTTTTCTGAAAAGGCGTCTCTCTTCCTTCTTTGCCTCACGATAGCGTTGCCATACACTGCGGGTTGCGCCCGTTCGCAACGTCTCCCTGTAGGCAGCGTCCTTTTTGTCCGAGGCCGTGCTGCATTCCTCATCGTACCAGTTGTTTTTGCGGGCTCGCTGGAACCCTATAGTGGCCTCAGCGGCGGTACGTAATGAGTGAGAGATATGCTTCCATTGCTCGGTTGCATCGTTAGGTCGAGGATTGCTCTCCGATAGCAGGTGTGAGAGTCGAGTGGAGAAATTGTCAGCTGTCTGTGTCGTGCGCAGCTTCTCGACGTCAAACTTTCCTTCCGTTACTGTGCGCACTTTCTTTGCTACACAGAGGCGTGTGCGTATCTTGGCTGCAACAAGATAATGGTCCGAGTCGATATTGGGACCACGAAGGGTACGCACGTCCAGAACGGTGGAGCTATGTCTGCCGTCGATCATGACATGATCAATCTGGTTTCTTGTTCTTTGATCAGGAGACAGCCATGTGGCTTGGTGTATTCGTTTATGCTGGAACCTGGTACTACTGATGACCATATTGCGAGCAGCGGCGAAATCAATCAACCTAGTGCCGTTGGGGGATGTTATATCATGGAGACTAAATTTTCCAACTGTTGGACCAAAGACTCCTTCCTTGCCCACCTTCGCATTAAAGTCGCCGAGCTCGATTTTGATATCATGTTGGGGGCAGCGATCATAAGTCTGTTCAAGTTTATCGTAGAAGGAGTCCTTCTCTGCGTCGTCCGTCTCCTCAGTCGGCGCATAGGCGCAGATAAATGTTATGTTGAAAAATTTCGCTTTGATGCGGATCGCAGCGAGACGCTCGTCCACGGGGGTGAACGCTAGTACTTGGAAGGATTGAAGGTAGCTGGCACATTTTTGAGAGTCTCTCGAAAGAGAATAGAAAATTGCTTCAAGATGCCATCAAGCTGCTAAGAGTAGGAAAGCTTGCTTGTGTGTACACTTTTCGTGGGTACGTGCATGTCAAAACAGAAAAGGGTAAAGACAACGTATCAACGAAGATTACAAACCAAGATGAGTAGGCGCAGTTTTTAGAAATATGTGTTTTATTTGTTAGTGTTATGTTTATTCTTCGTTCCTATTGTTATTTTTTTTGATATTTTTGTAAAGTTAGCACATTTTAGTTTCTTCTTTTCTCTATTTTTCCTTGCATTTTTACTCTGCTGTCTTTAGGTTGCTTTCGTTTATTTTTTTTGCACTGTGTCATGATTGACAACAACAACAGCACAACATCTAGCATTGATAAGAGTAGCCCAGAGATGATAAATATTTTATGCAATCAGCAGGAAGGCCTAAAAATAGTTCCTTTCAATGCGCGGAGCCTTAATAATGAAAAAATGGACTTGGCGAGAAGGGTGTTTGTGTTTTCAGCTGTCGACGTTATTTGTATGTGTATCGGAAACATGGTTTAGGCATGACGTTAGTGATGCGCATTTCGATATAAACTACTTTCGATTATTTAGAAATGATAGAATAGGCAGAAAAGGTGGTGGGGTTGCCATCTATGTTAAAAACCATGTAAAAACAAAGTTTATTACCCAGTCAACTGGAAATACCGTTGAATATTTGGCTATTGAATTGTCTCCCGTTCGGCCAGGACCCTGTTGTGCTGTGTATACAATCCCAATAAATGTAGTAGTTTGCGTGAATTTTTCGATTATATGTCTTCTGTTTCTACTGACTATGACAATATTATCGTTTGTGGTGACTTTAATATTAATTTGCTACGCTCTGATAGTTATAGTTCTCGGTTAGTTGAAGATGTTTCTGGTGTCGGTTTGTCTTTTGTGAATTTATCAATACCCACAAGGTACGGAAATAACTGTTGTCCTAGTGTACTTGACTATTTTATCTAGCCTTTCCATTGTTTTAAAATTTGGCCAAATTTCGTTTTTATCGGACCATGATTTGATTTTCTGCACACTGGACATTCAACTTGACAATGGAAATGAACCTATCAATAGTTATACTTTTTTTGATTTTCGATCTATGAATGTCAATAGCCTCCACATGGACCTTGCAAACATAAATTGGTCCACCTGCTGGGGCCTCAGTTCGGTAAATGAAAAGCTTTCGTTTCTTAATAGCACTATTCTGCATTTGCTTAGTGTACATGTGCCAACAAAAACTGTTATGAACCAGGATTGCCGTTTGGATACAATTGTATCCATTTGGATACATTTTAAGTCAATGGATACAAAGATACAAAAAGTTTTAAATGGATACATTTTTAACAGCTCCAACAATCGTTTTGTATTTTCAAAGAAACGAACAAAATCCAAGAAGCTATACATTATGGTGATTCAAATAAAAAGAATTTGTTTTTTTTCGGTCATACCCCCTGAAAAGTTAGGTATTGATAAGAAAATAAGCTTTGCAAAAAATTAGCCCTTTAACTTAACCCTTAGGGGTGGCTATTTTTTCCGCCCTTTTGTATGGGAAATGTATGGGAAAAAGTGAGATTTTTTTCAAAGTGTTTTTTCTCATAATTTTTTAAATTTTTGTGTGTGCTACTGTGTATGTGTGTGCCACAGTGCAAAAATCTTTCATTTTTATCTCTCCTTTTTTGAAAAACATTTCAAATATTATGAGATAAATCACTTTGAAAAAAATCCAATTTTTTCCCATACATTTTCCATAAAAAAGGGCGAAAAAATAGCCACACCTATGGATTAAGTTACAGCGCTAACTTTTTGCTTGGCTTATTTTCTCATCGATACCTAACTTTTTAGGGCCTAAGAACAAGTCGACCTTTTTTGAATCACCTGAGAAAAATCACTTTAAAAAAAAACCTATTCTTTCCCATACATTTTAACTAAAAAAGGGTGAAAAAAAAATAATAATGGGTCAGTTACATAAAGCTTTATTTTGGCTTTACCTCAAACTTTGACTTTGACAGAAAAGTTCAGTATACGTATTTAAACCAAGCATGGCAAATTGGAGACCTCAAAGTTGAAGTGAGGTTGAAATTTGGCAAACTCTCAAATTTTGCTTGCTTTGCGTGCTTTGACAATCAGATGTTGATGAGTTTGCTTTAATTAAAGAATAAAAAGTTGGAGAAAATAATAATTAATTCATTTTTTCTCTATTAAATAAATCAATTAACCAAAACACTCTGAATGCAAGGAAATAAATAACGAAAACAAATGTATAAAAGCGAAGCGTCAAGGCGTTCATTGTAGCATACCTCTGAAGTTCGAAGCAAAGTTTTGAGGTAGCAATTGTCAGGCGAGGTTAACAAAGCTTTATGTATCCGACCCTTAAGGGTTAAGTTACAGCGCTTTTTTTTGCTTGGCTTATTTTCTCATCGATACCCAACTTTTTAGAGCCTAAGAACAAGTCGACATTTTTTGAATCACCCTAGTGTACATGTTTCTTTGCTAGTAAAAAATGTGGATACATTTTTGTCAGGATGGATACACTTTTGGATACAAAAAAAATTGAGCTTGTGGCAACGCTGTTATGAACAATTCGTCATCCTGCCCCTGGTACAATAGTAGAGTTCGAATGGCTGTTAAGAAGCGATGCAAAGCTATTCGAAATGGAAAAGTGCCCGAACTGAAGCGAACTGGAGCACGTTTAAAGTGATTCGAAATGAAATCACGCAAATAATAAGGCATGAGACGCAGAAATTTTTCGGTAAAAGGCTCCGTATGTACGATTAACCCTGATACCTTAAATTAAACCTTTGTTAACTGTTCCCCCTTCCCATCCCCCTGCCCAGGAGCACCTGTGCCCACAGCCCATTGTGATACTACCCCACTAAGTCAGTTCTTTGAGTTTTGTGCTGTGTTAGAATTAGATGTTGAGAGACATATATTCAAAATGCGATCCAATGCGATAGGTGAGGATGGCATCCCCATTAAATTTATAAAAACCATCCTACCATATATATTGCCCACGCTCACGCACATCATAAACCATAGTTTCACAACCTCCTGCTTCCCCGATGCATGGAAAGTCGCCACTGTGCTCCCTGTAGCCAAAACCCGATCGCCTGCTACCCTACGGACTTTCGACCGATCAACATTCTGCCTGCTCTGTCAAAAGTAGCTGAGTCTATTATGTCTGAGCAAATTTACCGTCATATCAATGAGTTTAATCTCTTATCGCGTTACCAGTCAGGGTTTCGAGCCAAGCACAGTTGTTCCACAGCAATGGTTAAAATACTCGACGACGTTAGACTTGCCTTTGACAAAAAGTACTTAACATTGCTCTGCCTGCTGGATTTCTCGAAAGCATTTGATTCTGTTGATCACGACTTGCTTTGCTTTAAAATGAAAATATTATTTGGCTTCAGTGCATCAGCAGTGCGACTGATGAAGAGTTACCTGACTGGCAGGTCTCAGCGTGAGAAGGTTGAAAACAAACTATCTGCGGTGCGTCCACTGTTATGTGGTGTACCACAGGGTTCTATTCTAGGACCACTACTATTTAGTGTTTTTATACCCAGCGCACTAGTACTAGTACTAGTACAAGGGTATATTAACTTTGTTCACCTAACGGTTGTATGTAACGGCACAAAATAATCGAGATAGATATAGAGTTCCATATATGAAAGTTCTTAGGATTAAAAGAGGAGTTGATTAAGGCATGTCCGTCCGTCTGTCCGTCTGTCCGTCCGTGTACACGATAACTTGAGTAAAAATTGAGATATTTGCACGAAATTTTGTACACAGGTTACTTTCTGGTCAAGGTAGGTTGCTATTGAAAATGGGCGAAATCGGATGATAACCACGCCCCCTTTTCCGATATCGAAAATTTCGAAAATCACAAAAATTGATTTATCTCGGCAGCTGAATTGGCTAAAATGATATAATTTTATAGGTGAACCCCCCTGGTCATTCTCTTATAATTTTTCCATAAATTTTTTATTGTGGGCGTGGCACCGCCCACTTTTAAGGGAGGCATTTTTGAAAATTTGAATGGTCGTAACTCCTAAACTGATTACGATAGAATGATTGAATTCGGCACAAAGCATACTAGTGTCGTTGGGAGTATACCTGATGAAACTGGATAAAATCGCCTTTCAACCACGCCCACTTTCGATATCGAAAATTTCGAAAATCACACAAATTGACATATCTCGGCAGCTGAAATGGCTAAAATGATATAATTTTATAGGTGAATCCCCCTGGTCATTCTCTTATGATTTTTTCATAAATTTTTTATAGTGGGCATGGCACCGCCCACTTTTAAGGGAGGCATTTTTGAAAATTTGACTGGTCGTAACTTTTAAACTGATTACGATAGAACGATGGAATTTGGCACAAAGCATACTAGCATCGATGGGAGTATACCAGATGAAATTGGATAAAATCGCCCTCCAACCACGCCCACTTTCGATATCGAAAATTTCTAAAATCACCTAAATTGACATAATTCGATAACGGAAATCGGTAAAATGATATAATTTTATAGGTGAACCCTTCTGACCATTACATAATGATTTTTTGATAAATTTTCTAAAGTGGGCGTGGTCCCGCCCACCTTTAAGGGAGGCATTTTTGAAAATTCAACTAGTCGTAACTTTTAAACTGATTAGGGTAGAAGGATGAAATTTGGCACAAAGCATACTAGTATCGTTAGGGGTATACCTGATGAAATTCGAAAAATCGCTCTCCAACCACGCCCACTTTCGATTTCGAAAATCACATAAATTGACATAATTCGGTGACGGAAATGGCTAAAATGATATATTTTGGTAGGATGAACCCCCTAGTCTCTCCATTACGATTTTTATTCCCAGCGCACCAGTGCTAGTACGAGCGTATATTAATTTTATTCACATAACGGTAGTACGTAACGGCACAAAATAATCGAGATAGATATAGTGTTCCATATATGAAAGTTCTTAGTTTGAAAAGAGGATTTCATTCAGGCATGTCCGTCCGTCTGTCCGTCTGTGTATACGATAACTTGAGTAAAAATTTAGAGAAAATGGGCGAAATCGGATGATAACCACGCCTCTTTTGTCGATATCGACAATTTCGAAAATCACACGAAGAGACATATCTCGGTAGCTGAAATGAATAAAATGATATAATTTCATAGGTGAATCTCTCTTATCATTCTACTAGTAATACCCGGCGTGCGTTGCTACGCCAAAGAAAATCACCTGAATAAGATTTTACCATTTTTACCATTTCTCGGAAGATACATTATCTCATATTTTATCAAGGTGAAACGCCAGCTACACGCTAAATATCAAGCTCATCGAGTCATAAATATGATTGTTTAGAATATATCGCGCCCTGATAAACTTCCTGGAAGAAAACTTTTCCCACACTTTAACCTAAGCTTAACGCTACCTACATATCAAATTTAAAGTTAATCCAACCATCTATACGATACTTTAGAATAAGTCAGTCCTGGGTCCACTTCCCGGAAGAAAATTTATCCAATATATTAATCTAAGCATATAGCTACCTACATACCAAGTTTCAAGCAATTCGAGTCATAAATACGATTGTTTACAGATCGGTCCCTGGTCCACTTCCCGGAAGAAAAATCATCCTATACTTTAATCTAAGCATAACGCTATCTACATACCAAATATCAAGTAAATCCAGCCATTTATACGATATTTTCGAATAGGGCGGTCCCGGGTCCACTTCCCATAAAAAAAAAATTTACAGAAACACTCTCCAGGCTCCTACTAATCTATCCCCAAAATTTCAACAAAATCGGCCGAGTAGTTTTGGAGTCCATAAGCCACATACATACATACATCCATTTTTATATGTATAGATTATGATTTTCGACTGGACTTTTAAACAAATTATGGTAGAACGATGAAATTTGGCACAAATCATGCTAGTATTGTTGGGAGTATACGTGATGAAATTGGCTAACATCCCCCTCCAACCACGGCAATTCTCGATACCGAAAAATTCGAAAATCATCTAAAACACTGGTCATAATTTTTAAACTGATTACGGTAGAATCATGAAATTTGGCACAAGGTATACTAGAGTTATAGGAAGTATACCTGATGAAATTAAACGAAATCGCTTCCCAACCACGAGCACTTTCGATATGGAAAATTTCGAAAATCACATAAATTGACATATTTCGGTTAGGTAAATAACTAAAATAGTATAATTATATTATAATTTGGTAGTTAAATTGCTTGGTCGTTGATGGATTATAATTTTCTGTATTGTTCTTCCTTTGTAAGGAATTGTCTACTATTAACGAGTATTAAAAGATGTTGTACTAGTTTGTAGCTACCTGTATTGTATTTAGTGTGGGCAGTGGTTAGTGGCTTAGTTTGGATTATCTGCCTTTAAAAAATATTATAAAAGGTAGTTTCTGAAAAGTCTCTTCAATAAATTTACATTTATGTTGAATTCGTAGACTGAATATTTCATCATCGGATGAAGATTGTTATACCCAGCTGTACTTGTACACAGGGTATTATAACTTTGTTAATATGATCAGGATCGAAAAAAAATTTGATTGAGCCATGTCCGTCCGTCTGTCCGTCCGTCCGTCCGTCCGTCCGTCCGTCTGTCCGTTACCTATTTGTAAGAAGCGTTCCGACGCCGCAGTTGTCCCCCCTTTGTATATTGGAGATCGCGTTATCAAATCTGTCTCGAAAATTACCAACCTGGGTTTTTTTATAAATAGTGATCTTACGTGTGTGGACCATATAAGTTCCACTGTTGGCAAGGTATACTAAAGTTTACGTAGTTTGCGAATGTCTGCCCAATTTACTCCGGTTGGCATAAGACGAAAGCTTGCCATTCAGTTAATCATGCCTCTCATTCTCTATGCAGTGCTGGTGTATAGCAAGCTGGACTCTATGTCTGCACATAAACTGGATGTGGCTTTCAACCACGTCACGCGCTATATGTTCGGGTTAAATAGATTTGAGCATATCTCATCGTTTAGGTCTCGGTTACTGGGCTGTGAACTTTCTGAGTACCTCAAAGCCAGAAACTGCACCTTTCTCTGCCACCTCATAAGGGATGAACAACCTCGTTCTCTCCTCTACGAGGTTATTCTTCATCAATGCTATAAGTTTATGAAACTCGATTCCTGCCACGGTTCGTAAGAGCCTGAACAAAAGCAACAATAAGACAGCTCTAATGAATTATTTTTGTAACACTGTGACATAGTAAGTGTTTTCTCTCTTCTCTAAGATGTGCTACCTAATAGGGCTGATGATTCTACACGGGTAATACCCGATTACCCGGGTACCCGTGCCGTTCGGGTAATGCCCGATTACCCGGGCCCGCTATTACCCGGGCATCATATGGCAAACTTCTACTGTAAGCATGCTTGGTTTCTTTCAAATATTCAATTCAGTGTACCAGGCGCACAGAATTTATACACTGAGAGAAATGCATTGAATGTTGTGACAATATCACTATTGATAGCGACGACTTTGATGCAATATTCATTCAGAATGAGCGAGTTATCAAATATTATTTGCTGCCAATAAAAGTAAAGTGACATGTCAACCATTTCGATATGCTGTACTATTTTTTATATTTATGGATAGAATAGTAATATATTTGAACGGCATGTCAATATCTATGGTCGTGATATGAATTTCTATTGTCGGTATGTCCATATCCATATTTACTGCATAGTAATAATTTTAGAGACGGCGTATTAATATTTATTGGCGATATGTAAATTTTTCTGGGACGCACAATCATAATATTTCAACAATTTTTACTATGGATTTTCTGACAATATTACAACTTGCTGGATCGTTTTTTTTAAATTCAAAATTTTTTGAATTTCTTATGATTGAACATTTTTTTACAAATTTTATAATATGCCGTAGCCGAATGGTAGAATACTGGGCTAACGTGCCAGAGGAGCAGGGATCGAATCTTACTGAAACCAGATGTCAAATTATATAAAATTTTGTTTTTTTAGACTATTTAGAATTTATCAATAGTTTATATGGATACCATTTCAATAGTGATTTATCAAAAAAGCATTGATGAAAAATTCATATTCATTGATGGGACAGGATTATCAATTTTTATTTAATGTGATATCAATAATTATGGATGTTCCATCCATAGATTTCCCTCCGTGTATGTAAGCAAATAAAAAAAGCTGAAATGAAAATTCAGTTTCTACAGTTTTAGGCAAAATATAAGAATCATGTTTATGAATTTTCTTTCACATGAATTTGTGATGTGAACTTCTAAAGCTGTTAACAACAATATAATAGTAAGAGCATAAAAATGGCATTTTGAAAATATCTCAAAAGTTTTCCGCTTCATTTAAAAGAGATACTCGCTGTGATTCAACCCTTTTGTAAATTGAATGGTATCTACATGAAACTTGGGTTCTATCTGTTGTTCTTTGTCGCTACCTCTAAACATAATTCTACATTTTAGTCCCTATAAAGGTTTTAGTCAAAATCATCAGGAAAACTAAATCCCGAAAATCCTATGTATATTTTACTGAAGCAAAGGATGAATGCTTTCACCCCATCAAGTAAAAACTTTCAAGGCGACCTAAAAAAGCCAACCTTAATTTTAAAATTGTTCCATAATTTTTGGATTTAAAGCTAACATAAAAATAAACAAACATAGCTATAATATTTATATTCGGTCTTATTGTCTTACAAATTGCTGTAGTATTAAAATTTTGAAACAGGTTCAAGTTTTGTACCAGGCGCACAAAATTTACATGAAATAATAATAGGTTGCATATCTCTCACTCATTGCGTACCACCGCTGAAGCCACTATAGGGTTCCAGCGAGCCCGCAAGAACAACTGGTACGATGAGGAATGCAAAACTGCCTCGAAAAAAAGGACGCTGCCTACAAGGAGACGTTGCGAACGGGCGCAGCCCGCAGTGTATGGCAACAATATCGTGAGGCAAGGAAGGAAGAGAGACGCCTTTTCAGAAAAAAGAAAAGTGAGGCCGAAAGGCGTGAGTGTGAGGAGCTTGAGATGCTGGCTGACAGGAATGATGCCCGAAAATTCTATGAAAAGATCCGGCGGATGACGGAAGGTTTTAAGACCGGGGCAAGCTCCTGCAAGGACAATAATGGCGACCTGGTAACCGACGTACAAAGTGTACTTAAATTATGGAGGGAGCACTTCTCCTCACTGCTAAATTTCGAGGGAGACGTCGAACCCGATACCCCAATCCCTGACGATGGAAAAGTCGTCCCACCACCTGACTATGATGAAGTGAGGATAGCTATATCCCGGCTCAAAAACAACAAAGCGCCTGGAAAAGACGGACTACCCGCCGAGCTGTTCAAACACGGAGGCGAAGAGCTGGTAAAAAGCATGCATCAGCTCTTATGCAGAATATGGTCAGACGAATGCATGCCTCCGGATTGGAATTTAAGTGTGCTTTGCCCAATCCACAAGAAAGGCGATCCCGCTAACCGCACCAACTACCGCGGAATTAGTCTTCTTAATATTGCATATAAGGTTCTTTCTAGCGTGTTGTGTGAAAGGCTGAAGCCCATCGTAGAAAAACTGATTGGACCTTATCAGTGTGGCTTTAGACCTGGTAAGTCTACCATCGACCAGATTTTCACGATACGCCAAATCCTGGAGAAGACCCATGATAAAAGAATCGACACACACCATCTCTTTGTCGATTTCAAAACCGCTTTTGACAGCGCAAAAAGGAGTTGCCTGTATGCCGCCATGTCTGAATTTGACTTCCCTGCAAAGCTTATACGGCTTTGCCAAATGACGTTGAGCAATACCAACAGCTCCGTCAGAATCGGGAAGGACCTCTCTGAGCCATTTGAAACCAAACGAGGCTTCAGACAGGGCGACTCCCTTTCGTGCGATTTCTTCAATCTGATGCTGGAGAAGATAATTCGCGCAGCAGAGCTAAACCGCAATGGTACAATCTTTTACAAGAGCGTGCAATTGCTGGCGTATGCCGATGATATTGATATCATTGGCCTTAACAACCGCGCCGTAAGCGCTGCTTTCTCTGGACTGGATAAGGAAGCGAAAAAAGTGGGTCTTGCCGTGAACGAGGACAAGACGAAGTATTTGCTGTCATCAAAGAAAGAATCGGCACACCTGCGCCTTGGCAGCCATGTCACTGTTGATAGTTACAAATTTGAAACTGTGAGGGACTTCGTCTATTTAGGAACCAGTATCAACACCGAAAATAATATCAGTCTAGAAATCCAGCGGAGAATCACTCTTGCCAACAAGTGCTACTTTGGACTGAGTAGGCAATTGAGAAGTAAAGTCCTCTCTCGAAGAACAAAGATCACGCTCTATAAGTCTCTCATCATACCTGCCCTGATGTATGGCTCAGATTCATGGACAATGTCAAGAGAAGATGAGATGGCCCTTGGAGTATTTGAGAGAAAAGTTCTCCGGAAGATTTATGGTCCTTCCCGTGATGCCAACGGCGAGTATCGAAGGAAATTTAACGATGAGCTGTACGAGCTCTACGCAGATCTGACCATAGTCCAGCGAATTAAAGCCCAAAGACTCCGCTGGCTGGGCCATGTTATGCGAATGGACAAAGAAGCTCCAGCACAGAAGGTTTTCCTATCGTCGCCTGAATTCGGCAGCAGAGGAAGGGGGAGGCCTCGACTGAGATGGAAACAACAGGTGGAGGATGACTTGAACTCCCTTGGGGTTTCCAATTGGCGTTAATTATCGCTAAAAAGTAATGACTGGCGTGCTTTGATATGCAACGGCCAAAATCGCTTAGGCGGTTAAGCGCCAATAAATGATGATGATGATGATGAATAATAGGTTGCTACAAAAACAAAAATTCAATTGGAATAAAAATTTCTGCCTCAAACAGAAGGGGGCGTAAGTGGGGCTACTGCCCCTAATCCACTCAACAATATGCTAAAGAAAATCATTTTTATTGATAAAAAAAGTCAGTATTTTCGTTGTACTATTATTTTTAGTGTTAAAAATGAGGATTTTACAACAGTCATATAACAGCTACCAATTGGTAGGGTGTGTCGAGTATAATGCCACATCAAAAAACTTTAGAAACTTTCGTCAAGAAAATATTCTCAGAAAAAAAAATGTAACTCTTACGATAAGTAATGCGTTTTATTCTTTGGGTCGCAGCAACCACATGGTGGTAAGTTTTGGAACAGTCTTCCGATGTGGGGTAATCTTCGACGTTAACCATATGTTCGCTAATAATGTTTTTAATACATTTTTAAGATAAAAATATAAACTTTTTAAATTGTTTTAAAAATGGGTACCAGTTATTTTTCAATCCTACAATCCTCAACGGGAATTATTTATAAAAAAAATTTAACTTTTTTTATTCGGGACGCTACGGAAATGATTTTTTAATTTTTAAGAAACGGCTACTAGATATTTTTTTCAATCCTACAATGCTTGGTGAACAAATTAATCACCTACATACATATACACATCGGAAATTATTTTTAAAAAAAATTTAATTTTTTTTGTACGGGACGCTACTGGAATATTTTTTTAAATTTTTGGGAAAAGGCCACTCGATTTTTTATTAAAATGTTTTTATTAGGTCGCTTTCGTCGTTCTTGTGCCCGGATTTTTGCATGCGATTTTAAACTAACTTCCTGTTGTGCCAGGGTCTTGAAATTTTTACCACAGTTCAGGTCGCGATGACAATGCAATATTATGAAAACAAAAATCCGATAGGTGGCGCGTGGGTCGCTATATTTCCAAAAATCGCATTTATGGTGCGATTTGGCTGAAATTTGGAACATGTATTACTACCATGAAAAGAAATATTTTCCTAAAAAAAATCCGCTAGATGGAGCTGAGATCGGGGTAATAAAAACTGAAAATCCAAATTATGGACAGATTTGGCTAATATTTAGCGTGTGTATTACTTAATCAATTTCCAAATTCTTCAAAAAAAATTGGGCCCGCTTGGTGGCGCGTGAGTCGCTCTATTCAAGAAATGCGAAGGTCTGTTTTCGGTGTCGATTAATTCGTTTTTCAACGAACTTCCCGTTCAGTTAGGATCTTGAAATTTTCATCATCGCTTAGTTTTATACCCCAATGCACTATAATAAAAAAATAATTCCGATAGGTGGCGCATGGGTAGAGATATTTGAAAAATTTTATTTACAGAGATTTTGCTTTCGATTTTGAACTAACTCCCCGTTGAGCTGGGGGTTTGAAATTTTCACCATCGATCAGGTTTTACTGACAATGCATTATACAAAAAAAATAAATCTAAAATATTGCTTTATTTGCAAAAATCCAATCATCACCCAAGTTTAGTCGTTTTTCCCTATTGCCATAGAAAGAAGATTGGAATTCGCCGCGTGATGTATTCCAAAAGTACCTTTACTTACCACGCGGCGAATTCCTTTACTCTTATGACCATTGTCTATTGATATGCAGATGGCACTGAGCATTTTATATTGATATGCAGATGGCGCTGTAGTGTAAGCAACGCAGTTGTATATCTCGGATCCAAACTTTTTCCAAAGGGACAGGCCTATGTCGCACTAAGTCGTGTGAGATCGTTGGATGGCTTGCAAATTGATGAACTAGATTGCTCTAAACTTACTAGAGCTGGAAAACAATCGATGGCACTATCGATACTATCGATAGTTTTTTTGGTGCGGCGCTATCGATGGTTTTTTTTCGATAGCGATATATCGACCATTTTGAAAGTATGCACATTTCTAGCGTCACTTGTTCTTGATTGCGGAATGCGGGGTAAATTTTGTAAGTAGAAATCTTGAATATCAAAGAATATATTATATTTAAACATAAATCTCTTACATAGTTGTTCTTTGGAGTATTGACGGTTCTGCTGAGGATGGGGAAACATCAACAAAATGCCGCTTCTAAAGGTACGTACATAATAAAAGGATTATTGTACAAACATACATATCGACCTATCCTAATAGAAAAGACGTATCTCAAAAAAAAATTTATAAAAGACGTATTTCGTCGATTTTTTTATAAAGGCCGTATTTAAAATTTTTTTTTTAAAAGACGTATTTCGCGATGTTCTTAATAAGGTCGTATCTCAGAAACTCGCTTAAAAGGGTTGTAACTAGAAAAATTAGATTTTTACAGGAGCGATTTGAACATTAAATCCCTTTCCACAATTCGTTAAGGACTTGAATCTCAAAACTTGATTAATTTTCATAAAAATAATGTGCTAAAGAGTTAATTTCTTCTACATATATAAAAATAAAGGTTTAAATCAATGCCTATTACCGTTGTTTAACGGATGTGGCCTGAACGGTTGGAGATTTTGACCAAAATTTGGATCAGGGTGACCCAGAATGTCTATAGGATATGGCTATCAATTGAAAGGTGTTGACGAGAGCTTCCACAAGGAGCGGTTTTAAGGTTTATTTGAGTACTCGAGGTGCTTGCCTATATCTGTATATAAAAATTGAACCCTATTTCCCTTGGTTCGGATATCACGCGTGAACAGATTGGCCGATTTCACTAACCCTTTTCCTACCCTGTTTTTTATGGTCAGTTGATGGCTTTTATGAGAGAAAAAATTAGGAAAATTTTGCGGAATCCTAAGATATCGACCAAGATGTCGCCCAGAGGTGATCTTAATTCTGTCTCGACAACGGCTAAACAAATCTCCGTTGTGTAAAAGTAACATGTTTGGAGTTTTTCTGTGGAAGAATAATTCTAAAAGACCTCGGGTCTCGCAGTTATGGGTCAAAACGTGATCCGGGTCTCCCCGGTATATCTCTGTCCGATATGGGTATGGCATGAAAGGTCTTGATGAGAGTTGTAGCAGCGAACAATTTTCGTGCTCATATGTGAACCAGGTTTTGACCAAAACGTCGACCACGGGTGGTTATCAAATGGCAGGTCTTGGTGAAAGATTTGAAAACGGGAGAGGGAAATAGATAAGGAACGCGGAAGGGTAAGGGAAAGGGGAAGAGAACAAAAAGAGAAAGAGAAGTTAAAGTAGGGAGATAGAGACAGGGGGAGGAAGAGGATGAGAGAGACGAAGACGGAAAGGAAATGGAAGCGGGAGAGGAAAAGTGGGAGGGGTGATAGTCAGTTCTGCACTTCTTTAAAAGTCAGTTCGAATTATAAAATTATCGTTTAACGTCACGGTTTTCAATAAAATAATTAATTCGAATTGTAAAATTGTCGTTTCGTCGGTTTTTTATAAAATAATTAATTTCTTTTGCGATGACGTACATAACCCTTAATGGCACTATCGAACCGTTGGAAAAAATTTTCTCGGAAAGCGAAGGCATCATACAAGTCGAGGATCTCTCACAAGATGGTATTATGTTTGTTGACGACTCATTTCAAAACAGCGCCGTTGATTCTTTCCTTCCTCAGGAAATAAACTCTGAAGAAAAATCCGAGGACCCACAAAAGGAAAGAACACGTTCAAAGTCGAACTTTATAGTGGAAAAAACTCGAAAAAGATCCCTAAATACTGCTTCGTGGAAAGTTAGTGTTGCGAAAAAAGCCCTATACACCGGCGCGGAATATGTCACGCCCAAAGGCAAGTTTAAAGCAGCACGACAAATCCAGCCACCATGCAATCTTGCATGTCGTTTTAAGTGTCGCCACGAGCGTCAATGGGATTTCATTGACTCCCATATGAAGTTGATGGAAAAACAAAGTAACCAAAAAAACGAAACACGCAGAAAAACAAGTCGTTTCTACTTCCTTAAGGTCCAAGGTGGGAAAATAAGGGTTTGTAAAACAATGTTTTTGTCCACTTTGGGAATAAGTGACAAATGGATTGAAACAGTCGCAAAAAGAGTAGTTAAAACTGGTAACGGAATTTGTGTAGACATGCGCGGAAAATGTGCACCTAATCGTTTGAACTCCATTTCTGAGGAAACAATTCAAAGCATCATGGATCACATCAATCTGTTCCCAACGGCCGAAGGACACTACGTTCGAGCAACTTCGTCAAGAAAGTACCTTCAAGAGGGTTTGAATGTCACTAAAATGTTTGATCTCTACACTTCCTGGCTACGAACCGAAACTGACTCTGGAAGAAGAACATGCAAGACTCCAGCAAATCTAAGGCAATACAGAGACATATTCAACAGCCGTTTCAATTTAAGTTTTTTCGTCCCGAAAAAAGATCAATGCGATGAGTGCTCCGCATTTAAAATAGCTACAGATGAACAAAGGAAAGAGCTACAAAAATCATACGATCTGCATTTGCAAAATAAAGAAAAGGCAAGAGCTATCAAGTCTTCTGATGCAGCTTTAGCAAAGAACAAAGATTCCAAAAACATCAGCGTTGTTTGCTTTGACTTTCAAAAAGTTCTTAATGCTCCTCAAGCAGCAAGCGCATCTTCTCTGTTTTATTATAAACGGAAACTTTCCGTTTATAACTTTACGATTTATGACATTGGTCGTCGTTAACTTTCTCTACGATGAAACTATTGCCGGCAAAGGCGCGTGTACAGCTTTATTGAAGAAAAAGCTGGACATGTTGTGACTGATTTTCGATTTTATTCCGACAATTGTCCGTCCCAAAATCGGAACCGGATCGTATTTTCGATGTATGTAATGGCCGCTACAAAGTTCAATGTTAAAATCACGCATGTTTTTTTTGGAAAAGGGCCATACGCAAAATGAAGGGGACTCAGTACACGCAAGAATCGAGTTGCGAGCAAAACACGAACATGTATATACAACAGAGGAGTGGTGTACGAAATTGAAACGGCAAAGCGTTGTAAATTGAGTCCCTATAAAGTAGTTCAAGTAACGAAAGAGATGATCTATGATTTTAAAATTCTAATAAAAAAAACAGAACTGGGAAAAAAACGAAGGAAAAGAAAAAGTTCCATGGTCGGAAGTAAAAATTATATCAGCTGATGGAAATGAGCCCGGGAGACTTGCATACAAACTTAATTTTGATGCAGACTTTTTCTATGTGAAGACGGCAAAAGTTGGGCATCCAATAAATCTGCGTACCTTCTCATTGGACCCAGCCTACGTGCAGAGAATTAAAATATCACCAGCAAAATACAACGATCTTCTCTACCTTTTTAAAAAAATGTCATCCCAGCAACTTATCACAAGTTTTTTGAGCTATTACCAAATGAAAGCGATCCGGCTGAAAAAGATAACGAAAATTCTGTAGATTAAAAATATGTTTATCTGAGAAAATTAAATACACAATTTCGATTAATTAAAAGCTAGATTTTATTTATGCATACCCAGCCGACAATATTCCTCCCATCGTTTTATAAGGTTTTCCTCTACCCTTACGTTTACCTACACTTTCACCTCTACCTCTCCACTGACTCTACCTTTCTTACATCTCTACCTCTGTTGTACCTCTACCCTACGTCCTTCCCTTTTCGTTTCCCTTTACCGTCTCCTCCTCAATCCCTTCACTTTCCTCGTATTCTTCCTATCGAAAAGATGGCCTAACTATGTTCAAGAAATTGCGCTTCCTTGTCCCACATGTCTTGCCTTTCTCAACTTCTCTCTCTTTCTAATCCATTTTCCTTTCCCCTTTCTTCTTTTTCATTCACTCTTCCTTCTTGTTTCCCTATGCCGTTCTTTTCCTTCATCCCTTTTTTCCTTTTACTTTCCAAATCATCCTCTCCGTTGTTCCCGTATCAAAATTGTTTAGAATGTACTTCGACCCCTTTTCTAAAACCACTCCCTGTTAAAACCCTTACCCACTTTCATGTGATACAAACACCATCGCGGGCCCCATCTAGCTCACATTTTGGTCAGAATCTCAGAAACAGGATCCCATGTGAGACTGCAAACCACTTCTTGTTAATACCCTCATCAACATCTTTTATTTGATACCTATATCATACAAACAACATCTACGGCCCCATTTGGTCTTTATTTCCATATCTCGGAAACGGCATTAAGAAGGAGTGGTCTATAGTCCTATAAAGGAGGGACTATGGACCACTCCTTTCTAAAGCCCTCAACAACACTTTTCATTTGATACCCATATAATACAAACACCTTCTGGGGCCACATCGAGTTTAAATCGGGTTTCAAGACTTTAACCACTTGAGGATATGAAGTATAGTTCAAAATCTATTCTCATACCCATCAACTATTCTTTCAAAATTTCGTGGAAATCGACCGAACCGTTTCGGAGATCTTGTATAAGTACATAACACCGTGACAAGACTATTAGAGAGACTAGTTCTCATTGACAGAAGAGAATTTATTGGATGAAAATAACAACATTTCTCGCCATAGATTGAAGAGTAACTTACTTTTCCCAAACCATTTTAATCAACTTCCAGAGAAGCGACTTTATCAATAAAATCGCTCAAATACGACTTTTTTCGATGGAAAATTTTTTATAACTCGCAGAAGGGAATATTTGATTTCGCTTATACTTTTTGAGTGCAAAAACGGTTTAACATAATTTTGGCATCACAAGAATGCAAATTTTTCGCGCTATTTTATCAGGTCTGTGTGACCTGATGCAAGTAGCACTGCGAGAAGTTTCGACGTGGTCCTCTCGCTGCGGACTTAGTATCAACCCAGGGAAGGTGGAACTTGTCCTCTTCACCAACCGGTACAAAATACCGCCACTAAGCCTACCAGAACTAGATGGCACGCGCCTGGGCTTGTCGGATAAGGCCAAGTTTCTAGGCATAGTTCTGGACAGGAAATTGAATTGGAAGGAGAATGTTCTTCAGCGCCAGAAGAAAGCTTGCATCGCTCTTTACACATGCAAAAGAGCCATTGGCAAAAAATGGGGGCTCAGCCCTAGAGTATGCAGTTGGATCTACACGGCCATCATTCGCCCAATCATGCTTTATGGAGTCGTCGTATGGTGGCCTGCGCTGAGCAAGGCAACATACCTGAATCTGTTGCGGAAAGTCCATAGATCCAATATGATCTGTATAAGCGGTGCGCTAAGGACAACGCCCAACGAAGCCCTCCAGGTCATTCTGGGCATTTTGCCACTTGATCTGGAAGGGTTTCGGTCAGCGGCGGCATCAGCTCTGCGCCTAAGAGAAACCTCCAGTTGGGCTGCGGGTACTATTGGACACTCCAGTATTCTGGAATCTTACAGCTTTCTCCCTCTAAGCACAGATCGTTGTGCGACTACTACAGTCGGGGATAGCTGTTTCAAAATAAACATTCCCAGCAGAGAAGACTGGGAGAGGACGGATTGGTGTCCCGAAGCAAATGGTGGCACTTCCATATACACCGACGGCTCGAAGTTGGACGGCAGAGTTGGAGGAGGAGTTTATTCAAGGGATTTGGACCTTGAGCTCTCCTTCAGACTACCTGATCATTGTAGCGTCTTCCAGGCGGAAGTCTCGGCAATCCTGGACGCCGCGGCCTGGTTAAGCAAACGTGTTATCGGAGAAGATATCGCTATTTTCAGCGATAGCCAAGCGGCCATCAAATCCCTTGGCTCATACACTTTCAACTCTGAACTGACGCTCAGCTGTCGTCGATCTCTTCAGGAGATGGCCCAACAGAACCGGGTAAACCTCATATGGGTCCCGGGACATAGGGACATTGAGGGAAACTGTAAGGCAGACGAGCTTGCCAGGCAGGCCACGACCAAGCAGGTTCTTCAGGATAAAGAGCGCTTAGGTATGCCGTTTGCCACATGCAAACTAATGCTGAAGGAGCACACACTCCTTCAAGCCAACGAAAGATGGCTGCAATCCCCAGGGTGTCGCATATCGAAACAAACCTGGCCAAAATGGGATCTTAAAAGGTCTAGACGCATTTATGCCCTAACTAGGAGGGAAATCTGCATATTGATAGGGGTATTAACCGGTCACTGCCTCATTGGTAGGCATGCAGAAAGGCTAGGTGTGCCCTACCGACGATGCTGCAGGAGTTGCAAAGATGATGAGGAGGAGGAAACAGTGGAGCACCTCATCTGCAACTGTCCGGCTTTAAGCGGCGCGAGAACACGCTTTTTGGGAGTTCCGTTCCTGGATAGCTTAAGCCAGATCGCGGAACTGGACATAAAGGACTTGATGGGCTTCATAAAGTCATCGGAGGAGTAAAGTTCGAGGAGGAGTAACGGTGTCGGTTTAGGAGTGTCAGTCCCGGGATTCTGCTATGTGGAAAATCCCAACAACTCAGGGATTTTCCATATGGCTGGGTCCCGGGACTGACTTTCCTTGTGTTGGTGGTATCACAACGGGCCTTTCAAAACTGGCCTAAGTGTGCCTCTGCGGCAGCCACTTGAACCTAACCTAACCTAGATTAAAAAGCTCAATTTGCAAAAAAATTAAGTTATTCCCCTTTTAACCAAGATCCTGAGATACGGCCTTCATAATAATTTCGCTGAGATACGTCCTTTATAAAAAAAATTTTGAAATACGGCCTTTATAAAAAAATCGACGAAGTACGTCTTTTATAAAATTTTTTTTGAGATACGTCTTTTCTATTAGGATAGGACGATATGTACGTTGGTGCATTCCCAGCAAACCATCGCAGTCATAATAGTCCCAAAGGAGTCATAAATGGGAGCGTTTACCTACGCTCTTTATTAGTCCGGAATGAGGATATTTCGCTTCTTCCGAGGGTCTTCCGATATGCTCCTTTTTTCAACTTATGATTGCTTCGAAAATGTAATTTTAGCAAATTTTTTAGCAGTTGGTTGCTAAAGGAAACCAGTACCGATTGTAGATATTTGAATTGCTATTTATACGGTGGCACGACAAAAAATCGACCCGTGCAAATCAGCCGTTATTTGAAACCATTTGAATTTTGTCGATATATCGATACTATCGATAGTGAAATTCCAAAATATCGAAAATATTGCAAGGCGGCAATATCGATAGTTTTCCAGCTCTAAAACTTACTAGTAGTACGTCATGCAACGAAGATGCAATGACGGAAATGCGCAGAATGGGAACTTTATTAGATGCATCGCCTTAGGTTATTCATGTTAATATAAATATATTTCGAATTAATATCAATGCATTGACTTATTTTATATCGCATAAAAAATGTTAATAAATTTACAATTATAATAGAAAATTGATTTTTTAAACCTGACATGCAATATTCGATTACAATCTCAATTAGGCAATTTTCACAAACTCACAACTAAAAAGCATAAAATAAAAAGAGAATAAAAAAATATTTTTAATTTAAAATGTTTTTAAAATGAACTAAAAACTGCAAAATAATTTCTCCTCTGCCTAAATAGATTTTTCACCACGTAGAGCTTGTCCTGAACATTTATGAGTGAGAATTCTTATAGGTATTACAGTACATGGCAAGATTGAAATCTATAAAAACATTTGGCGCTTGCTATATGGTGAAAAGATGATCTTTTAGGAAAGCTCATATCGGTAGTAAGATTTTTAGAAACTTATGAGAACCATCTATATGGCGCGCCAATGTTTTTATAGATTTCAATCTTGCCATGTACTGTAATACCTATAAGAATTCTCACTCATAAATGTTCAGGACAAGCTCTACGTGGTGAAAAATCTATTTAGGCAGAGGAGAAATTATTTTGCAGTTTTTAGTTCATTTTTAAAACAATTTAAATTAAAAATATTTTTTTATTCTATTTTTATTTGTTTTCAATTTTAAAATTAAACGAAGTTGATCACATACATACATACATATACACACCATGTGTCTTGCTATATTTCTCAATTATCATGTTTTTGTTAAGAGATTTAAAAGTTTACATAAAAATTTTATAAATTTCCGTGTGCGGTTCTTATATTGTGCTTAAAACTGTATAAACCAATTTTTCATTTCAGATTTTTTCATTTGCTTACATATTAATTATGTGCGCCTGGTACACTCAATTGAATTTTTGAAAGAAGCCAAGCATGCTTACAGTAGAAGTTTGCCATACCATCATATCTACTACCTAAACCCAAATATGTTCCATATTTTAATTTATTTGTATACCTTTCATGAACATGAAATGGTATTATAACTTTGGTCCGATGTTTGTAAGTATGAGAAAAAGAAGAGATGGACCCATCAATAAGTACATATACCGAAATGATCAGGATGACGAGATGAGTTGATTTAGCCATGTCCGTCTGTCCGTCTGTCTGTCTGTCTGTTTGAACGCAAACTAGTCCCTCAGTTTTTGAGATATTTGGCTGAAATTTTGTATGCGGCCACCATTTTCTAATATAGGAATCATTTGTCGGAACCAGCAAGATCGGACCGATATTGCATATAGCTCCCATACAACCGATTGTTCCGATAAACGGATTTTGGACTATAACTCCTGTAATTAAAGAGGTAGGGACGTGAAATTTTGTAAGAACTGCTTATTTCATTTAAGAAATATCTATGTTGAAAATCATCGAGATGGGATAAATATTTCACAATCGATTGTTCCGATAAACGGATTTTGGTAGATAACTCCTGTAATTATATAGTGTGGCGAATGTTCTCAAGAATCGCTCATCTCCCAACTCTAGCGTATTTCTATCACTAGCGTCACTACCACAACTACAGCTGTTTAGATACATGGCGTGAGAGCGAGAGAGGGAGAGGCAGCTCGCGTGTTTGAGAATGTGGCACAAAGAGGAGATGACGATAGATAAACGCTTCGAGAACACTGTTGCACGAATAAACCAGAAATGTGTAGACATTTCTAGGTTGTGAAGCTGCTGTTTGCTAGGGTATATAAACCGCGCAAAGACAACGCAATTGAATCAGTTTATTTTGAAGTGTTGTACAGTGAAGTACTGAACAGTGAATTATCCCGCGATATTGTACTACGGTTTTTAGTACTGAATAAAGCGTACTACTTATTAAGCAGAATCTGAGTGTTTTATTTAACGTACAGTGATCGAACTCAGGGAAAATAATCAAGGAATCATCGAATTCGTCACAATTGGTGTCAGAAGCGGTATTGTTAAATAAAAACAAGGACATTGAAAAGAATAACAAGGACATTGAAAAGGATAACAAGGACATTGAAAAGGATAACAAGAACATTGAAAACGATAAGACGGACATTGTAAAGGTAACAAGGACATTGCAAGGATATGGCAAAGTTTAATGACTTGAAGATCCAACAACTCAAAAACGAGTTGGAGAAACGTGGAATGGTAACAACAGGCAATAAACCAGAGCTACAATCACGTCTACGCGAGGCTATGGAAGCGGAAGGAATCAACGTTGACGATTATGTTTTTCAGCTTTCGGAAGAGGGAGCGACGAAAATAGAAGAGCAAAAGGATACTCCGGATTCAGTGGCAAATGTGGACACAAACTCGCTGTTGGCTGTATTGGCTCAGATGTCGACGAATATAACATCAAAGTTTGAAGAACAGAAAACTTGCATGGAACAACAAGAGACACGCATGGCATCAAAGTTGGAAGAACAGAAGACACACATGGCATCTCAGTTGGAACAACAAGAGACACGATTGGCATCTCAGTTAGAAGAACAGAAGGCATACATGGCGTCACAGATCAAGGAAGAGTTGATGGAACAGGAAACACGCATAACGTTAAAACTAGAGGCACAAGAGCAAAGAGTCTCATCGCAGCTAGAAGTTGTCAGTGGACGACAGGATAAGATCGAAGCCGAGGTGGATGCGTTAAAATCTCATATCCAGGAGTTGCAGCTGAATCGTCCAAGTGTTTCCACAAGCACGCCCAAGGTAAAAGCCCCATCCTTTGACGGTTCTGTTCCTTTCCAGGTCTTTAAGCTACAATTTGAGAAGACTGCATCGGTGAATTGCTGGAGCGCTGAGGACAAAGTCGCTGCGCTATTCTTAGCATTGAAAGGACCGGCAGCGGAAATCCTTCAAATTATTCCAGAAGGTGAAAGGAACAACTATGAGGCATTGATGGGTGCAGTTGAGAGGCGTTACGGTAGCGAGCATAGGAGGCAGATATTTCAAATGGAGCTACAGAATCGCTTCCAGAAGGCTAACGAGACATTGCAGGAATTTGCATGGGACATTGAGAGGTTAGCTCATTTGGCGAACGCAGATGCCCCCGTGGAATACATCGAGAGGGTAAAGATCCAAAGATTCATAAATGGAATAATGGACGTAGACACGAAGCTAGCCGCATATGCAAACCCCAAAAGTACATTCGCAGAGACGGTATCACACGCTTTATTACAAGAGATAGCCTCGCTTTTATGTAAACCAGATAAGAAGGTTCACAATGTGGAAGTAGAACGACCAGAGTGGGTGGACGCAATCCTAGAAGCATTGAACGGAAAGCAACGGAAAAATGAAGCAGCCATTAAATGCTTCAAGTGCGGAAAATCTGGCCATATGGTGCGTCATTGCAACATCGGCTCCAGAGACTTCGGCAATGCTTGTGGACGTAAGGGTAACCCTGGAGGAGATGACCAAGATGAATGCCCTATAGTTTCTGTGTCGCAGGTCGGAGGGAAAGCAAGTACTGTTACTGTTACAGGTTTCTTGGACGGAAAAGAGCGGTTATTCACTGTGGATACTGGCGCATCTCATTCCATCATTAGAAGTGACTTGGTCCAAAAGAGAGTACGACCATTGCAGGATGCAAAGCTGCGGACAGTAACTGGTGAAAGTAAGCTGGTTCATGGAGAAGTGCGGTGCAAAGTTGCGATTGGGAATGCGACTACATACCACAACTTCTTAGTGGCAGATATTGTGGACGAAGTCATCATTGGCGTCGACTTCTTGGCTGTGAGAGACATTCACATGAACCTGAGAAATAGAGTTATAAGATACAATGGCCAAGAAGTACCTCTGATCTTTGGACACAACATTGGGTATTACACCAAAGGAGTTTCATTGGAGATGAAGCACAAGGACACTCGAAATGCAAAGGTACCTCCTCGACCAATGGCTTCGATAGACAAATGCCTACTTGAGAATATTTGGAGAAGTCAACAGGAAGATTCAGATCTGGCATGTGTGATCCGAGGGCTTGAGCGAAACAAACGACCAGCAAGAAAAGAAATGCCAGCGGCGAGTCCAGTTGCCAAGTCGTATTGGGCACAATGGTTGTTTGCATCGAATATGGGAGAGTGAGGATGGTCAATGCGCTCGGAAGCTTATAGTTGTTCCAAGGAAGCGGGTGTCTGATGTTCTTAGCGAAATGCATAACGATCCAAGCGGAGGTCATCTAGGAGTCAAGAAGACCTTGGAGAGGATTAAGCAGACATTTTATTGGGTTGGTTACGGTCAGTCGGTAAAGGAGTGGATTGCCAAATCGATGAGTGCATCAGAGCAAAGGTGCTGAGATCCACGAGTCATGGTCGAAGGAGGCAGTGCAACTCAGATGCACCGGTTGAGAGGATTACCCTAGATGAAGCTGGTCCATTCCCCAGAACTATAAGCAAAAACATGAAAACCAGGTACGACAAAGCAATGGAAACAGAAGGGTTTCTGGAAGGAGATTTAGTATTCCTTAACAGGCCACAACGGAGGAAAAGTGTGTCTCCAAAGTTCAGTGCAACTGGGAAGGACCGTACAGAGTTGTGAAACGGATCAACGACGTTGTTTACCGCATACAGGCTGTTGGAATGCCAAGGGACAAAATGAAAGTGGTTCCTCTGGGGAGACTAGCAACGTTTGGATCGGAAAATGTGTCTGGTCGGGACGATCAGACTTAGGTGGAGGGCAGTGTGGCGAATGTTCTCAAGAATCGCTCATCTCCCAACTCTAGCGTATTTCTATCACTAGCGTCACTACCACAACTACAGCTGTTTAGATACATGACGTGAGAGCGAGAGAGGGAGAGGCAGCTCGCGTATTTGAGAATGTGGCACAAAGAGGAGATGACGATAGATAAACGCTTCGAGAACACTGTTGCACGAATAAACCAGAAATGTGTAGACATTTCTAGGTTGTGAAGCTGCTGTTTGCTAGGGTATATAAACCGCGCAAAGACAACGCAATTGAATCAGTTTATTTTGAAGTGTTGTACAGTGAAGTACTGAACAGTGAATTAAACCGCGATATTGTACTACGGTTTTTAGTACTGAATAAAGCGTACTACTTATTAAGCAGAATCTGGGTGTTTTATTTAACGTACAGTGATCGAACGAAGGGAAAATAATCGAGGAATCATCGAATTCGTCACAATAGGTAGGAAAGTGAAATTTCGTAACAATTGCTCTTTTAGAATGTGGAATGTCGATGTTAAAAATCAATGAGAGTGGAGCAATATAACACATCGCCCCCATATAATCGATAGTTCCGATAATTTCGGTATGAGCTAAAGTTAAATTGAAACAGGCTGTACTGGGGATCGAACAGTGAAAATCGTGAAGCTTATTCATGAAAGGTTTATAGCCTTCGGCACAGCCGCAGACATCTTTCCTTACTTGTTTTTATACCCAGTGTACTAGTACTAGTACAAGGGTATATTAATTTTGTTCACATAACGGTAGTACGTAACGGCACAAAATAATCGAGATAGATATAGAGTTCCATATATGAAAGTTCTTATGTTGAAAAGAGGAGTCCATTAAGACATGTCCGTCCGTCTGTCCGCCCGTCCGTCCGTCCGTCCGTCTGTGTACACGATAACTTGAGTAAAAATTGAGATATTTGCATGAAATTTTGTATACAGGTTACCTTTTGGCCAAGGTAGGTTGCTATTGAAAATGGGCGAATTCGGATGATAACCACGCCCCCTTTTTCGATATCGAAAATTTCGAAAATCACACAAATTGACATATCTCGGTAGCCGAAATGGCGAAAATGATATAATTTTATAGGTGAATCCCCCTGATAATTCTCTTATGATTTTTCCATAAATTTTTTATAGGGGGCGTGGCACCGCCCACTTTTAAGGGAGGCATTTTTGAAAATTTGACTGGTCGTAACTTTTAAACTGATTACGATAGAATGATGGAATTTGGCAAAATGCATACTAGTATCGTTGGGAGTATACCTGATGAAAATGGATAAAATCGCCCTCCAACCACGCCCACTTTCGATATCGAAAATTTCGAAAATCGCACAAATTGACATATCTCGGTAGCTGAAATGGCTAAAATGATATAATTTTATAGGTGAATCCCCCTGGTAATTATCTTATGATTTTTCCATAAATTTTTTATAGGGGGCGTGGCGCCGCCCACTTTTAAGGGAGGCATTTTAGAAAATTTTACTGGTCGTAACTTTTAATCTGATTACGATAGAACGATGGAATTTGGCAAAAACCATACTAGTATCGTTGGGAGTATACCTGATGAAAATGGATAAAATCGCTCTCCAACCATGCCCACTTTCGATATCGAAAATTTCTAAAATCACCTAAATTGACATAATTCGCTAACGGAAATGGGTAAAATTATATAATTTTATAGGTGAATCCCCATGGTCATTATATAACGATTTTTTGATAAATTGTCTAAAGTGGTCGGGGGCCCGCTCACTTTTAAGGGAGTCATTTTTATACCCAGCGTACTAGTACAGGGGTATTATAATTTTGTCCACATAACGGTACTACGTACCGGCCCAAAATAATCAAGATCCATGTATGAAAGTTCTTAGGTTGAAAAGAGGGTCTATTCAGGCAAGTCCGTCCGTCTGTCCGTCCATCCGTCCGTCTTTGTACACGATAACTTGAGTAAAAATTAAGATATTTGCATGTAGGAAATTGATGAAATTTGGCACAAATCATACTAGTACCCCCCGTCCAACCACGGCTACTCTCGATATCGAAAATTTAGAAAATCACATAAAAGACTGATCGTAAGTTTTAAACTGATTACGATAGAATTCGGCACAAGGTATACTAGAGTTATAGGAAGTATTCCTGTTGAAATTAAAAGAAATCGCTTCCCAATCACGTCCACTTTCAATATGGAAAATTTCGAAAATGACATAAATTGACATAATTCGGTAAGGTAAATAACTAAAATAGTATAATTATAGTATAATTTGATAGTTAAATTTGTAAGGAATTGTCTACTATTAACGAGTCTTAAAAGATGGGTTAATTTTGTTAAGTGAGCCACCTATAATTTTTTCGACGGCCATGTATTTTATTGAAAGTTGGTAGTATGGCTCCGAACGATTAAACAAAAATACGTATACAATTTTTCGAAATTCGAATTATTTTGAAAGTTATAGCTATCAACAGTTTTCGAAATTCCTCACTTTTTGATGATTTTCTCACGATTGGTCAAACCGCTTTTGCTAATTTTTTAAATATATATAAAAGATGGTATCTTCTACAAAAGGACATTTCCAATTTTTGCAAACAATTTGTTTTGCAAACATTATTCGCAATTTTTAACTTCTCCATCGTGGCGAGATGGCGCTTTTGTATGATGTTGTTGGGCATTGGATTAGTAACTGTTAGCAAAAAAAAATTTGTTTGGCACTTTAAGGGAGCGGAAGTTGTTTACATTTTTTGTCTTCATAGTCCACAGTACGTAGAGAAAAACAAAATTTCATAAAAAATTTACTAGTCTGTAAAAAAATGTAAATAACTCCCGCCCCCTTAAAGTGCCAACAAATTTTTTTTGCAAATAGTTACTAATGGAATGTCTAGGTAGCTTTTGTAGGGAATTCAATTTCCTACAAAAATATTCTCAGGTAAATGGTGTTTTTCAACAATGATATGTTGTTTTTATACAAACTGTCAGATGGCGCTTTTGTATGATGTTGTTGGGCATTCCATTAGTAACTATTTGCAAAAAAAATTTGTTGGCACTTTAAGGGGGCGGGAGTTATTTACATTTTTTTACAGACTACACCTTTTTCAATTGTACTTCAGAAAGCATTAAATGTACTTCAGAATAGTCAATTGTACTTCAGAATCTGTTAAATGTACTTCAGAATAGTCAATTGGACTTCAGAAGATGTAAAATGAATTTCAGAATAGTCAATTGTACTTCAGAAAGTGTAAAATGTACTTCAGAATAGTCAATTGTACTTCAGAAAATGCTAATTGTACTTCAGAATAATCAGTTATACTTCAGAAAACATAATTTGTACTTCAGAAACAGTAAATTTTACTTCAGAAACAGTAAATTGTACTTCAGAAAGAGTTAATTGTACTAAAGAAATCGTAAAATGTACTTAAGAATAGTCAATTGTACTTCAGAAGTTATAAAGTGTATTTCAGAATGAATCAATTGTAGTGCAGAAACACATTCAGATAGGATAATTGGTAATACATAGGTATTTAGCGCTCTCTCCGTGCCGCCAACTCAATTGGATTCATAATCGAAACTAGGGGGTGTGCCACTTTCGTGGATCCGTCAGCCCTTCAAAGTTAGTGGGGGTCGGTCATACATTTGGGCACGATTCGGGCACTCTAAATGGGTGAACTTAGGATGGGTGAACTTAGGATGAATTTTTTGTTTTACGAAGAGATAGTATTCATAGATGAAACTAATTTTAATTTATTTTGTCGGCGTAAACGCGGCCGCGCTCGGGCTGGGTGCAGAGCAGTGCAGGACCTGCCAGCTGCACGAGGGCCCAACATTCATTTCATTGGTGCCATCGCCACCTCCGGAGTAGTATCGATGGAGCGCAGGCGCGGTTCTTTTAAAGCAGTGGACGCATGCACCTGGCTTCATTCAGTGCTTCAATAGTGGATTGACTTGGGCAATAATCTTGGCGATTTAGTTGTGGTATGCGACAACGCACCGTGTCATGCCCACCTAGAAAGCGCCATCAACACTTTTGGCAGAGCAATCCAACACTCATCTACATTTCACCCTGATCTATTGGCTCTAATCGATATGACTGTTGGTTCCTGATTATGTAAACGTTGTATTAGATAGTTGATTGTTTAATTATTTATTGTTAAATATATTGAGTTATAATTAAAAAATAATATATACTCCTACATAAACACGGTTTTTTTCTTTTAAATTACATTACCGTAGTACATTTGAAACTGTTTTTAAGGTTTCAAGATACAAATACTACATAGTTTCTGAAGTACAATTTACGATTTCTGAAGTACAATTGATAATCCTCAAGTACAATTTACGGTTTCTGAAGTACAATTTACATTTTCTGAAGTAGATTTTACGGGTAATGAAGTACAATTTACGATTTCTCAAGTACAATTTACGGTTTCTGAATATAATTTTACAGTTTCTGAAGTACAATTGACTATTCTTAAGTACATTTTACAGTTTCTGAAGTACAATTGACTATTCTGAAATACATTTTACAACTTCTGAAGTACAATTGACTATTCTGAAGTGCAATTTACGGTTTCCGAAGTACAATTGACTATTCTGAAGTACAATTTATGGTTTCTGAATAACGTTTTACGCATTCTGAAGTACAATTGAAAAGGTGTAGTAAATTTTTTATGAAATTTTGTTTTTCTCTACGTACTGTGGACTATGAAGACAAAAAATGTAAACAACTTCCGCTCCCTTAAAGTGCCAAAAAATTTTTTTTTTGCTAACAGTTACTAATGCAATGCCCAACAACATCATACAAAAGCGCCATCTCGCCACGATGGAGAAGTTAAAAATTGCGAATAATGTTTGCAAAAAAAATTTTTTTTGCAAAAATTGGAAATGTCCTTTTGTAGAAGATACCATCTTTTATATATATTTAAAAAATTAGCAAACCAAACAAAATTGACCAATCGTGAGAAAATCATCAAAAAGTGAGGAATTTCGAAAACTGTTGATAGCTATAACTTTCAAAATAATTCGAATTTCGAAAAATTGTATACGTATTTTTGTTTAATCGGTACTAGTATGATTTGTGCCAAATTTCATCATAATTTGTTTAAAAGTTACGACCAGTCGAATTTTCAAAAATGCCTCCCTTGAAAGTGGGCGGTACCACGCCCACTTTTTAAAATTTAACAGAAAATCATAATAGAATGATAAGAGAGATTCACCTATGCAATTATATCATTTTATTCATTTCAGCTACCGATATATGTCAGTTTATGTGAACTTATAAATTTTCGATATCGAAAAAGGGGGCGTGGTTATCATCCGATTTCGCCCATTTTCAATAGCAACCTACCTTGGCCAAAATGTAACCTGTATATAAAAGTTCATGCAAATATCTTAATTTTTACTCAAGTTATCGTGTACAAAGACGGACGGACAGACAGACGGACATGCCTGAATAGACTCATCTTTTCAACCTAAGAACTTTCATACATGGATCTTGATTATTTTGGGCCGGTACGTAGTACCGTTATGTGGACAAAATTATAATACCCCTGTACTAGTACGCTGGATATAAAAATGCCTCCCTTAAAAGTGGGCGGGCCCCCTTTAGAGAATTTATCAAAAAATCGTTATATAATGACCATGGGGATTCACCTATAAAATTATATAATTTTACCCATTTCCGTTAGCGAATTATGTCAATTTAGATGATTTTAGAAATTTTCGATATCGAAAGTGGGCATGGTTGGACGATTTTATCCATTTGAGCGATTTTATCCATTTTCATCAGGTAGGCTCCCAACGATTCTAGTATGGTTTTGCCAAATTCCATCGTTCTATCGTTATCAGATTAAAAGTTACGACCAGTCAAATTTTCTAAAATGCCTCCCTTAAAAGTGGGCGGTGCCACGCCCCCTATAAAAAATTTATGGAAAAATCATAAGAGAAATACCAGTGGGATTAATCTATAAAATTTTATCATTTTAGCCTTTTCAGCTGCCGAGATATGTCAATTTGTGCGATTTTCGAAACTTTCGATATCGAAAGTAGGCGTGGTTGGAGGGCGATTTTATCCATTTTCATCAGGTATACTCCCAACGATACTAGTATGCTTTTTGCCAAATTCCATATTTCTATCGTAATCAGTTTAAAAGTTACGACCATTCAAATTTTCAAAAATGCCTCCCTTAAAAGTGGGCGGTGCCACGCCCCCTATAAAAAATTCATTGAAAAATCATAAGAGAATTACCAGGGGGATTCAACTATAAAATTATATCATTTTAGCCATTTCAGCTACCGAGATATGTCAATTTATGTGATTTTCGAAATTTTCGATATCGAAAGTGGGCATGGTTGGAGGGCGATTTTATCCATTTTTGCCAGGTATACTCCCAACGATACTAGTATGCTTTTTGCCAAATTCCATCATTCTATCGTAATCAGTTTAAAAGTTACGACCAGTCAAATTTTCAAAAATGCCTCCCTTAAAAGTGGGCGGTGCCACGCCCCCTATAAAAAATTTATGGAAAAATCATAAGAGAAATACCAGTGGGATTAATCTATAAAATTTTATCATTTTAGCCTTTTCAGCTGCCGAGATATGTCAATTTGTGCGATTTTCGAAATTTTCGATATCGAAAGTGGGCGTGGTTGGAGGGCGATTTTATCCATTTTCATCAGGTATACTCCCAACGATACTAGTATGCTTTTGCCAAATTCCATATTTCTATCGTAATCAGTTTAAAAGTTACGACCATTCAAATTTTCAAAAATGCCTCCCTTAAAAGTGGGCGGTGCCACGCCCCCTATAAAAAATGTATGGAAAAATCATAAGAGAAATACCAGTGGGATTAACCTATAAAATTTTATCATTTTAGCCATTTCAGCTGCCGAGATATGTCAATTTGTGTGATTTTCGAAATTTTCGATATCGAAAGTGGGCGTGGTTGGAGGGCGATTTTATCCATTTTCATCAGGTATACTCCCAACGATACTAGTATGGTTTTTGCCAAATTCCATCGTTCTATCGAAATCAGATTAAAAGTTACGACCAGTCAAATTTTCTAAAATGCCTCCCTTAAAAGTGGGCGGTGCCACGCCCCCTATAAAAAATTCATTGAAAAATCATAAAAGAATTACCAGGGGGTTCACCTATAAAATTATATCATTTTAGCCATTTCGGCTACCGAAATTTTCGATATCGAAAAAGGAGGCGTGGTTATCATACGATTTCGTCATTTTCAATAGCAATCTACCTTGGCCAAAAGGAAACCTGTATACAAAATTTCATGCAAATATCTCAATTTTTACTTAAGTTATCGTGTACACAGACGGACGGACGGACGGACGGACAGACGGACCGACATGTCTTAATGGACTCCTCTTTTCAACCTAAGAACTTTCATATATGGAACTCTATATCTATCTCGATTATTTTGTGCCGTTACGTACTACCGTTATGTGAACAAAATTAATATACCCTTGTACTAGTACTAGTACACTGGGTATAAAAATCGGGAAATACAATTGTAATCCCGCACAAGTTTTGGTGAACCTCATCAAGTTTCGACCTCAACAAAAAAAATTAAAAAACTCTATTCGAGGGTTCTACACACGGAGCGCACGTGGCCAGATCACGTGCCGTAGGTATAAAAGACCTGTGGAGTCTCCTGTGGCACGCATTAACAGACATCTTTTTATATATGCACGAGTTGCAACTTTGCGAAAACTCCAAAAAAAAAACAATAAAACTTCGAGGGCGCAGTAAATTCAGTGATTGGCAGAGCAGGACGCATGCCATAAAACCTTACTGAAATCTAGAATTCCAGCACGTGTGAGCACCTATAAGAACTTCGTCCCGATGTACAACTTAATTCTAATATAGAGTAATTTTAATATATTTATTTCATCTTTCGAGTAAAGGTGTAAGGATCATCTACCGTAAAAAGTGAACCATAAATAATTTTTTTTTGCTGAATATTATTGTTCATATTGTTAATAATTAAAACTAATGGCGGCGATATACCAACAAGTTATCATAACCTCTAACGAGATTTTAGCCGAGCTTCTCTTTCCAAGTTGGGGTGTGTTGCTTTAGAGTTTTCCTACAAGTTGGCGGGACCTACAGTTTTTTGCCGACTCCGAATGGCACTTGCAAAGCAAATGAATTTTTTGCTGAGGAGCTTCTCATGGCAGAAATACACCCGGAGAGTTTGCCAACCTACGGCGACCCCGTTTAGAAAAATTCTTTTTCTAAATAATTTTTGATGTTACTTTTGCCGGGCATCGAACCGCCACGACTTGGTGTAGAACGCCGAACACATAACCGCTACACCACGGCGGCCGCCGTTAGTGGTCCAAAAAAAAAGTATTGTAATCATGCTAATATATACAACTTTTTTCTTAATTAGAACCTAAAACTTGTAAAAATTCCCTTAACTATATCTTAAAAACTTAAAAAAAAGTTTATCTTAGATAATTAAAATTTATAAAGTTATTTATGAGAGATGATCTCTTTATTTTCTTTTGAAAATGCAGACTCTTAAAAATACATAATCATTCATTCACAAATTTTGTCTTTAAGAAGAATTGTTAATGAGAAATGATCTTTTTCATCCATGTAAAGAAGCATGGGCAAAGTAACGCATGCACAAATATTTGAAAAATCTTCCCATGTAATGTATTTCGTAAGGTTTTATTTTTCAAAAACATTACTTTTCCTATGACATTGCTGTATAAAAAGTAATGCATGAATTCCATTATACATAAAAAATTTTATAGGCGATATACATTACTTTATACATTACCAAACATTACCTTTTCCCACTGGGACAGTCATAAACATACATATCTACATAATTATGCTTTTGTAAATTTTTTTTAAGAAGAGCTTAGTAGTAGAAAGGAATGTTCTATTGTTTATTATTGATTTAGTTTTTACCTGAAAAAATAAATATAGTTTAAAAAAACTAAAACTCACGCTTTTAGAGAGTATTGAACTAAAAAGTTGAAAATAATTTTAAAAACTCTACAGAGTAGTGTTGTGGAAAAAGCGTGGTCCGCTTTGTTCTATAATCTTCCATAATCGCGTGTTTTCGCTTTTTAAACTATATTTATTTTTTACTTTTTAGTTAAATGTGTTATGAAGTGCAAACGAAACCTCTGGGCCTCCACTTTCGTTTGATACCCATATTGTAGGTAATTTTGAATATTTTGACCGATAACTCAGGTATCGATAAATATATCGAAATATTCCAAAGTCCAAGAGAAACCTGTAGAACTTCCCTTTTGCTTGATACCCAGATTGTAGGCATTATGACCGATAACTTAGTTATCGATAAATATATCGAAGTCCAAATGCAACCTCCTATCGTTTGACACCCATATTGAAGGAACATTTCAAGGTTTTTGTGACAGTCATATGCCACTATCGGGTAGACTGAAGTAGAGTTAAATACAAACAAGCAAACATACATATGAATGTATCTACAAGTGAAGCTAATGAAAGCGTAGTAAAGAAACTAGCATTATGTGGGAAAAGCGTCGAGCGCTCGATATACGAAAATTATGGCACAAAGCGGACCACGCTTTTTCCACAATACTACTATGTAGGATTTTTAAAATTATTTTCAACTTTTTAGTTCAATATTCTCTAAAAGCGTGAGTTTTAGTTTTTTTAAACTATATTTATTTTTTACTTTTTAGTCAAATGTCCTATGAAATTATCGATAAATATATCGAAAAATACAGCAGTCCAAACAAAACCTCTGGACTTCCACTTTCGTTTGATACCCATTTTGTTAGGAAATATTAAGGTATTTGGCCTCACATTTTGACAATAACTCAGTTATCGATAAATTTATCGAACTATGTCGATGTCCAAGTGAAACCTGGGGCCTTCACCATATTGTAGGGAATTTTTTAGGTTTTTGGGCAATCATATTTGGACCGATAACTCAGTTATCGATAAATTTATCGAAATATATCGAAGTCCAAATAAGACCTGGGGCCTTCACCTTTCGATTGATACCCATATTGTAGGGAAATTTTAAGGTTTTTGGGCAACCACATTTTGACCGATAACTCAGTTATCGATAAATTTATCGAAATATGTCGATGTCCAAGTGAAACCTGGGGCCTTCACCTTTCGTTTGATACCCATATTGTAGGGAATTTTTTAAGTTTTTGGGCAATAATATTTTGACCGATAACTCAGTTATAGATAAATTTATCGAAACATATCGAAGTCCAAAGGAGACCTGGGGCCTTCACCTTTCGTTTGATAACCATATTGTAGGGAAATTTTAAGGTTTTTGGGCAACCACATTTTGACCGATAACTCAGTTATCGATAAATTTATCAAAATATGTCGATGTCCAAGTGAAACCTGAGGCCTTTACCTTTCGTTTGATACCCATATTGTAGGGAATTTTTAAGGTTTTTGGGCAATCATATTTTGACCGATAACTCAGTTATCGATAAATTTATCGAAATATATCGAAGTCCAAATGCGACCTGGGGCCTTCATCTTTCGTTTGATACCCATATTGTAGGAAAATTTTAAGGTTTTCGGGCAACCCCATTTTGACCGATAACTCAGTTATCGATAAATTTATCGAAATATATCGATGTCCAAATGAAACCTGGGGCCTTCACCTTTCGTTTGATACCCATATTGTAGGGAATTTTTTAAGTTTTTGGGCAATCATATTTTGACCGATAACTCAGTTATCGACAAGTTTATCGAAATATATCTAAGTCCAAATGAAACCTGGGGCCTTCACCTTTCGTTTGCTACCTAAATTGTAGGGAAATTTTAAGGTTTTCGGGCAAGCACATTTTGACCGATAACTCAGTTATCGATCAATTTATCGAAATATGTCGGTGTCCAAAAGAGACCTGGGTCCTTTACCTTTCGTTTGATACCCATATTGTAGGGAAATTATAAGGTTTTCGGGCAACCACATTTTGACCGATAACTCAGTTACCGATAAATTTATCGAAATATGTCGATGTCCAAGTGAAACATGGGGCATTCACCTTTCATTTTATACTCATATTGTAGGGAAATTTTTAGGTTTTTGGGCAATCATATTTTGACCGATAACTCAGTTATCGATAAATTTATCGAAATATATCGAAGTCCAAATGAGACCTGTGGCCTTCACCTTTTGTTTGATACCCATATTGTAGGGACATTTTAAGGTTTTCGGGCAACCACATTTTGACCGATAACTCAGTTATCGATAAATTTATCGAAATATGTCGATGTCCAAGTGAAACCTGGGGCCTTCACCTTTCGTTTGATACCCATATTGTAGGGAATTTTTTAGGTTTTTGGGCAATCATATTTTGGCCCATAACTCAGTTATCGATAAATTTATCGAAATATGTCGATGTCCAAAAGATACCTGGGGCCTTCACCTTTCGTTTGATACCCATAATGTAGGGAAATTTTAAGGTTTTCGGGCAACCACATTTTGACCGATAACTCAGTTATCGATAAATTTATCGAAATATGTCGATGCCCAAAAGAGACTTTGGGCCTTCACCTTTCGTTTGATACCCATATTGTAGGGAATTTTTTAGGTTTTTGGGCAATCATATTTTGACCGATAACTCAGTTATCGATAAATTTATCGAAATATATCGAAGTCCAAATGAGACCTGGGGCCTTCACCTTTCGTTTGATATCCATATTGTAGGGAAATTTTAAGGTTTTTGGGCCACTGGGGCTTAGACCGAACGAGAGTTACATACATACAAGCAAGCAAACAAACAAACAAACAAACAAACAAAGAAACAAACAAACAAGCAAACATACAAGTGAACCTAATAAAAGCGTGGTAAAAATGAATAAAGCTTGAGTGAAATATGTAATCTTGTAAGTCATATGTAGTGATGGTTCATTTTGGTTGGGTATGGGAGAGCTTAAGATAAACTCTCAATACTATGGTAGGGCAGGGAGCGAGAGCAGACATGGAGACAAAACATCATCAATTCATCATTGATTCATCATTGGTCTCAGCTCTGAAGTGACGTAGGCGTTTGGTTATTTACGCTTATACGTAGGGTAAATGCACTAGTGGTCGGACACTTAACTTTTTGTTGTAATTCAAAATTCATATCTCTCTTAATATACGGAATTTCGACACAAAATAAAGTTTTTATGATTATGGAGATATTGGAGAATCATTTAAAAAAATAAATTTTCAAAAAAAGTTAATAAGGTTTTTAATTATTTTAGACTAATTAAAAAATGCCAATTTGCGCTAGTGCTCCAACATTTTTTTTAGTTGTCGGACACTTTAGCTCTAGTTTTCGGACACCGCAAAAGTCAGTATAATACTCTATGTTTTTGAAACAAAGGCGTTAATTTATTGAGAAAACTCAGAAAAAGGTAAAAAACAAAAACTATTTTAAATAAGCAATCTTAAAAATAAAAATTAAAATGTATTTTAGGGGTGTCCAAAGTACTCAGGCGATCTTTATGAAGTTTTTTTATATATATAGATATATATATACATATATATAGATATATATATACATTAGAGCGGGTCGATTTTTTTTGCATCAGGGGCCCATGGTGATTGTGGTTAATTGGATAATTTCAAGCATTTTTGCCGAAGAAACTATAGATCTAACATGAATTTCGAGCTAGGGGATTTTTCAAACGTATTTTCTTTTCTTAAAAAAGTGATTCACTTGTTAAAAAGCTGTGTTGAAAACTAAAAAAAATTCATTCTATATATGCATTTGGGGGTTTTTTGAGTCGATAAACCTATTTCCGACATTCATTTTCTATTTTGACGTCCGCCAGAGGGCGTTTCCGTCCTTTTATTTTTTTATTTTTTTTTTCATTTTTTTGTTTTAAGTATTTCAATCGTTGAAAAGCTGTATTGAAAACTAAAAAAAAATCATTCTATATATGCATCTGGGGTTTTTGGGGTCGATAAATCCATTTCTGACATTAGTTTTTATACCCAGCTGTACTTGTACACAGGGTATTATAACTTTGTTAGGATAACGGTTGGTTGTACAGGTATAAAGGAATCGAGATAGATATAGACTTCCATATATCAATATGATCAGGATCGAAAAAAAATTTGATTGAGCCATGTCCGTCCGTCTGTCCGTCCGTCCGTCCGTCCGTCCGTCCGTCTGTCCGTTAACACGATAACTTGAGCAAATAATGAGATATCTTCACCAAATTTGGCATGCGTACTTATTTGGGTTCAGAATAGATTGCTATCGAAAATGGGTAAAATCGGACCATAACCACGCCCCTTTTTCGATATCGAAAATTTCGAAAAACGTATAAAATGGGTTAATTCAATATTAGAAGCAGCTACAATGATAAAATTTGCAATATGTATTGATTTAGATGTTCTAAGGCCGATTATATAAAAATTTTTGAAAAGGGGGCGTGGTACCGCCCACGTATATTTGAAGAAATTTTAAAATTTTGACTCTTAATAACTTCAGAACAGTTTATGCTAGTATAACGAAATTTCGTAGAGGACATACTATTGTTGTGGTAAATTCAGCTATAGAAAATAAACGAAATCGCTTCGCGACCACGCCTACTTTTTCATAAAAGTTATATTGAAAGGAGGTGGAAATATTGAAAAGTCCATATCTAATTAACTGATTTCGCTATAATAATATAATTTGGTACATACATCAACTTTCATATTCTTTACATAATTTTTTCAAAATTTTGGAAAGTGGGCGTGGCACCGCCCACTTATGAGTCAAGCAATTTTTAAATTCGACTGCTAACAACTTCAGAACGGTGTGAGATAGATTTACGAAACTAGGTACCAGGCATGTTATGTTTATGTAGAGTACTACCACAGAAAATAAGAAAAATCGGTGAACGATCACGCCCACTTTATGTGCACAGCTGGGTATGTAATGTTCGGTTTCACCCGAACTTAGACTTCCTTACTTGTTTCTTTTTAAGTCCGCCAGAGGGCGTTTGCGTCCTTTTTGGATTTTATCTTTATTTTTACGTGGTTCACTTGTAGAAAAGCTGTATTGAAAACAATAAAAAAAAACATTCTACATGTGCATCTGGGGGTTTTTAGGGTTGATATATCCATTTCTGGTATTGATTTTTTATTTTGACGTCCGCCAGAGGGCGCTTCCGTCCATTTTTTGAATTTTAACACCTTTTTCCGAAAAGATACAAATTTTTTTATCAAGTATTTTGAATTTTGCGTAAAAAACCAGTTGAATTTTATTAAAATTAATTTCAAATTATTATTTTTTAAGCAGAATTCAAAATATTTGATACAAATATTTGGTTTTTTATCAAGATTGCTAATTATAACTCCGATGGTTTGCTGGGTACTGTTTATTTACTTTGTATTACAAATGACATACGTGATCCCGCTACTTTTCATTTCTATACTGTGTTTGCTATAGTTTTCGCGTCAATTGATAATAAACAAAAAAAAAAATCAACCAATAAATCAAGAAAAAAAGTTTTTAAGAAAACTAAAAGGTATGTATTAAAACAGTTATTAATAATAAAAAAGTGCAGCGTGGAAGTTAAAAAGAATAGTTTGGTTTTGTGCAAAAAAAATATTTGTTTGCTTAGTTTTTGTTTTTGTTTGGTATTAGGTTAACGGTGCGAAATCAAACTAAAAAAATATCACGCATACATAAACTCTACGTATAACTTTGATTTTAAAAAAGCACCGCGGCCGCCGCCCTCTGGCGGACGTAAAAAGCAAAAGCTAATGTCAGAAATGGATTTATCGACCCCAAAAACCCCCAGATGCATATATAGAATGATTTTTTTTTAGTTTTCAATACAGCTTTTCAACGAGTGAATTACTTAAAACAAAAAAATAAAAAAAATACAAAAATAAAAGGACGGAAACGCCCTCTGGCTGACGTCAAAATAAAAAATGAATGTCGGAAATGGGTTTATCGACTCAAAAAACCCCCAAATGCATATATAGAATGAATTTTTTTAGTTTTCAACACAGCTTTTTAACAAGTGAATCACTTTTTTAAGAAAAAAAAATATGTTTGAAAAATCCGCTAGCTCGAAATTCATGTTAGACCTATAGTTTCTTCGGCAAAAATGCTTGAAATTTTCCAATTAACCATAATCGCCATGGGCCCCTGTGAATTTTTTTGGGTCGATACAAATCGACCCGCTCTAATATACATATATATAGATATATAGATATATATTTTTGGAAAAGAGGCGGGGACACGCCCCCAGAATATATGTAAGCTCTGGTTTCAATTAATTATATTTGGAGATATGTTAGATTTAACCAAGATTTTCACAATTTTAGATAAGTGCACTGAACCAAAAACGTACATGGTTTTTACGAAAAAAGTTTCATAGAAGTTCACTCTGATTTTTTCTTAGAATCTAAGAAAAATGACATATCATTTAAGAAAAAATTCTTATTATATATGAAAAAATACGTTACATTTTATTAACGTCAGAACTTCGGTCTTAAAATATAAGAACTAAAATTCATTATGGTTTTGGCAGTATTTGTTCTTAAATGTTACGAATTTGTTCTTAAATTCTAAGAAATTACGTACGTACAATTTTCTCACTATGATTATAAGAACTTTTTCTTATTATTTAGAACTTGTTTCGTAGATTTTAAGAACTATTTCTTATATTTTAGGAAAGTGTCATAGATTGAACTAACACTTTCTTACCTGAGCAGATAGCTGTCACTGTGAAAAATTTTTCATTCATATTAAATGCTGAATATAGTCAAGGCAAATTCGCTATATGTAAATAAATACATAGTTAATATAAATGAATTCGCCTTCAATTTAGTGTAAAAAGGTAAGTTTACTATTTGCCATTAATTTTAAGTGTGCTAAACATTTTTTACCTAATTATTTTACAGATGGACATAGACTTTAAAGACACAAACAACACACTACAAGACACAAGAGCCCTGGCAATCGCAATCCTGGTGGCGCATGGCAGCGCTTGTGGCACTAAATGGTAGCAACGAGATTTTTGATGAATTTTGCATACGACACTATTTACTATCTATCTATCCACCCGACGTGTAGATCGTGCCCGAATTCTGGTAGCGCCGTGCCACTCTCTACGTTAGTTCAACTAAGCATTATATTAGCTACATATCGTCGCTCCCAACGAAGACTAGCATGGTTCAGTTAGCGTGAAAGACTAGCACGGTTCGTTGTTTGCGTGGAAAACTAGCTACTGCTACACGCAGAAAACGAAGTGTGTTAGTCTTCCACACAGAGAACGAAGTGGGCTAGTCTTCCACGATAACAACGAACCGTGCTAGTCTTAAACGCAAACAACGAACGGTGTTAGTCTTAGATATATAAAAACTATATACTTTGGCAAATTTTGTTACCACTTTTAAATACAATTTTTTTGTAAATAATATATATATTGCTTCGTTTTTTTTTATTTTGTTGGAATGGGTTCGTATATTATAAGAATTATTTCGTAAAATTTAAGAATGGATTCATACATTCTAAGAACGAGTTCGTATAATTTATGAATGGATTGTCATATTCTAAGAATGAGTTCGTACAATTTAAGAATCTTTTCAAACGTTCTAAGAATGAGGTCGTAGTATGTATTGACATATTCTAAGAATAAGTTCGTAGATTCTAAGAATGAGTTCTTGGATTTTAAGTATTATTATTGAAATTTTGTTTGGCATGAATATTTACGAATTTTTGTTCTTAAATTCTACGAAAACGTTCTTTGGAGAGCTTTTAATGAAAAAAGTTCGTAAAATATATGTACTTTTTCGTAGAAAATATGTACTTTTTTGGTTCAGTGTGGGATATGTCACGCCCAAAACCATAATTTCACTACTGATCTCCTATAATTTTTCACAATAGATTCAGGATTTAGCTGCTATATATCTAATAAATGAGAGGTCTACTCCAAAACAAAGAGATACATAGAAGTAAGTGAATTAATGGGGGCAGCTTCTTAAGAAATTCGGGGAATAATCAGAGGATAATCATCTTAAAAACAAAAGCCGAGCTGGCAGCCAATGTTTTGTAAGCCCTTCATTACTTGCAGGCTCATCCCTTGCAAAGAACGATACTACTCTGACTACGTACAATCGTGCAAAGAATAGTCCTTAAGGAGTGTCGCAGTACTTGAAAGTAATCGATCTCGGAGTACTAAATTTCTTTGCTTCTCAGTACTCCATGGAACACCTAAGGGAGAATACTTTCCAAACTTCACACAACACTCGATCAAATAAGGTATACATATTGCTATTTAATGTGGTATTCCTCAAACACAGAGTATTTTTCTGAGCTTATTTGACAGCAGACATCATTGTGTTTTGTAAATCCATTTTCAGACAATTCGAACAATATAAAACCTGTAGTAGGTCTGGGGCTTAAAATATACCCGCAGTTAGACATGCCTCGGTTAAGAGGCGACTAAACGCCACAAATTGTTATGACTTGAGACTTTATGACAAGAAAGGAGGATTTGCAATGACCTAGAATGTTCAACTTGTGATAGCTAATCGCTCCCGCCGTAGTCAGACAAATACCTCAAGGTGCTAGTATGGGAGCGTACCGATATTATGAAAGAGCAAATCAAAAACCCTTTGGTATAAAGCTCAGGTAATTTCGACAACATTCCCCAAAACCTTCGAGGAGTGTTTTTATCGATGCCAACAATAAAAACAACATATAAAACTACATTAAATTATCTGTCCGAGTCCTAAAATTCTCGTCTTTTTGCAGTTTTCAGTCCTCGGATAGGCTGTCCGATTACTGAATTCAACAGAAAATATGGAGTCAGTGCTCGGACACCCATTTTAAAAATAAACTTTCTATCTGGAAAAAAAAATATCTTAAATGATAGCTTAACTTGTTTATAAATTACTAATAATTTCATTTTCTACTTAAATTTTTCTGTTAAATCAATTTAGCTGCACGGTGTTCACTATCCAAAAATATACAATTACTCCACTCGCGCAACACTGCGCCAATAAACAAGCTCAATTAAATTTTCAAAAATACATTTTCCAAGAAAATCTTGGTTTGAATTCTGGATTATGTTGCTGAAATATCAAAGAAATTTTGTATTTTTTTTTTATGTAGTAAATATTACGGCTTTCTTATTTTAAGAGTACAAAACCAAAAGTGTCCGACTACTGGGGTGTGTCCGACCACTAGTGCCTTTACCCTATACAGATATGTCCCGCTTAATAATAAAGGCTTGTAATAATCATTAACTTGTCAGGGATCAACAAGTTCTCTTTATTTTGATGGTTTTTTTCTTTTAGTTTTTTTTTGTCGTCTTGTCCGTCCGTCTCATACTGTGTAACATTTATTTGTCCGTCCGAGCAAGTATGCATACAGCATAGCAAGCAATAGTGCAAATGCGATGTGTATTTTTTTTGGACTTGGAAATACAGTTCCGGTTTCGGTTTCGCTCCGGTTTTTTTTTTTGTGGTGCATGAAATAAATTTTAAGTTGATGTACCATAGCTCGGGTGCAAGAAGCAAGAACCTCGACATTCCCGACTGGCATAGCCTGGATAATGCAAGCATGCACGCCCGGCTTCAAGACCACAGCACGTGGTTTGGTCCATTACAGAGTCCCTGCGAAATTCGTATTTTTATCTCTTGAGAAACCTGTCCGTTTTAGAGCCTGAAAAACACGATTTTTGAAAACTTACAAATTTCGAAATAATAATTTATCTATAAGGAGTGAGTTTTTTTCGCCGATGGATTGGTTAGTTTCTTTTAGCATATGTACCCTTAGTTTTTGAAAAAATTAAGTGCCTACCTAAAACAGTGAAGACGCCAGAGCCAGCTGAAATTTACAAAAAATGATACAATTTACGTATTTTCAGTACCAGGTTTTTAATACCAGGTACTCGCTATATGATTTACTATTTACTTTTAAACAAACTACTCTCTTTTATCTTTAAAACGTCATATCGAATGTAGGGATATCTCTTATAGAAACATTTTAATAGCTATAATAGGGTAAGCCTAAAAAGGGCGTTTTTCAAACTTTGAAATTCGACCAGTCCGAAACCAGTGGTTAAAAACGTTAAATGTGTGTAAATTTGATCATTTAGGACCCTAAAGAAGTGTCCCTCAAAGCTTGAGCGAAATCCGAGACTAGCCAGCTTTTTGAATTAGACGTTTTCATATTGAATGTCGCATACAACTTAATTTTTCTGGATGAAATCATACCAGTTAAAAAATACAAAATTCATTCGTTTCGTTTGCTTCTTTTCTCTCTTATAATTCACAGATGCTTTTTCGTGATAGGTTAATACAAATAGTCGCTACTTTCTTAAGAATAAACATGAAAATAAAGGCAAATGATAAAATAAAGGTTAAGTCATGAAAATTCTGGTTGAAATCATACTAGTCCAGGTTCAATGCTTTTTGGACTAGTATGGGACTAGTATATTTCATACTAGTATTTTTGGACTAGTATTGTGAGTAGTTCATTTTATGGAAATCATACTAGTCCGGGTTGAACTAGTATGGGAGTGGTATTTCACAACTAGTATAATTATATTATATCATGACTAGTACATGACTGTATGTTCTGGTCGAAATCTGACAATTGACATTTCGTAGGACATCAACACGTAAAAAATACCAGTTGCTTATATGGAAAAAACTGACTAGTTGGGCCCGGTGTACCAACTAGTTGTAAAGTAGTTTTCAACTAGTTGCCATCGCTGCAGGGTATCTAGTCATAAGTCCGTCCTATGCAGCTTATAATAGATAAATCTGAAAAACTACTCCAAATCATATATATGTAAAGTGAACGCAAAAGAAGTGTTTTTTTTCAAGCGCTCGGACGCAAAATAATGGCAGTGTTAGCATGGACTTAGACTTAATTTGACTTGAAAATCTTACATCTAACAAATGGGTAGGACGTGTTCTTAGTTATCCAAAAAATAGCTTAACTTAGAAACTTGGGAATCTACAGATTTTTGATTTCCAAGTTAAGTTTTTAAGTTCAAAGAGAGCCGTGTGAGAACTGTGGTACCATATACATTTTTTTAGTATTTTCAATAAAAATCCCTCATATATTGTATAGCGTTCTAAATTTTGGGATTAATGAATTTCATACGGCAAGTACAAAGCAAGACGTCAAAAAAATATAATTTCAGAAATAATAAAAACAAACACAAATTAAATGACACGTTGAATAATTTTTTTTTTTTTTTTTTTTTTTTTTTTTTTTTTGTATTCGCGGGAGGAGGAAATGCTTTATGCACTAACCGGGGTTAAGCCCTCGTTACTAGATGCTCTAGCATCGGGACTCTCCGAGTGTGGGACTCCCTTCCTATGTTAAGGTATACCGCACTAAAACCTAACCTCCCACGGCCCGCGCATTCTTCCTTACCTGGGACCGCGCTTAGCATTACTTCAGGTAAGGAAGCGCGTTACGTGAGCCCTGTGGCTACTTCACGCTAACTGGCTAGACAACCGTCTTCCCGTTTCGCAAGGAGAACGTTCCTCGCGTATCGCCTCACTATATCCCATCTTGCATTTTCAGAGGTCATCTTTCGAATGACACTGCCTGGGGAAAGCTCGCCAATTGTCTCTTCCACCCGCCTTCTTTCTTCAGTGAATTGCTCGCATTCGAAAAAGGTGTGGCGTACATCGTCTATGGCTCCACAGTAGGTGCAGTTCGGGGTTTGAACCTTGCCCATTCTGTGCAGGTACTCACGGAAATAACCGTGCCCGCTTAAGAATTGGGTCAGGTAAAAGTCGACGTCTCCATGCGGCCGATTCAGCCATGGTTCCACTTCGGGGATTAAAACCCTGGTCCACCTTCCAGCAGTACTGTTGCTCCATTGTAGTTGCCACCGCCGGATCGATTCACCTCGCGCCTGCGTTGCAGCAACGTCTCTACGTATCTCTGCACGAGTGTCGTACATAATTTTTCTTTCCTCAGCGAGGAGGTATATCGGTATGGTCCCCGCAATGACCAGAACAGCGTCTGCGGAGACCGTGCGGTATGCTGAGGCGATTCTCAGGGCCCCCCTGCGTTGAACCGCGGTAATAGCTGCCTGGTACTTCTGGATTTTCATTGCATCCGCCCAGACTTCTGCACCGTACAATAGTATAGAATCTGAGGCGGACGCCAGCAACTTTCTTATGCATGGCTTTGGTCCACCTGTGTTGGCCATTAGCCGACTCAGACTTGCAATGGTTTTCACAGCCTTCTCGCAGGAGCTTTTTAAATGCTCCGAGAAGGTCAGCTTGTTGTCCAATTTCACCCCTAAATATTTTGTAGAGCGACGCGTTTCTATCTGTTGATCCCCAACAGTCATGTTAATGAGTGTGGGGATCCTTCTTTTCGTTAGGATCACGATCTCTGTCTTGGCTGTAGCCAGTTGGAGGCCGTGATCATTCATCCACTTGTCTACACTACGCATCACTTGGTTTAGTTTAAGCTGTGCCAGGTCGCAGCTTCGTGCTGTTATTACGGCAGCCACGTCGTCTGCAAAAGCAACTAAAAAAGTGCTTTCTGGCATCTGCATTCGAAGAAGGCTGTCATATGTAGCATTCCACAGGTCAGGGCCGAGCACCGACCCTTGTGCTGCCCCACCTGTTAGCTTCACCTTTCTTTGACCCTGCGTCGTTTCATAAATTAGCCAGCGGTTTCTTAAGTAGTCCCTCAATATATCTAACAGGTATATTGGGACCTTGAAGGAGCGTTCTAATGCGTCAAGCATGTCCTCCCACCTGACAGAGTTAAAAGCATTTTTAACATCTAACGTCACCAATAGTACTACCGGCCTTGCTAGATGGCTTGCCGTCTCAGCCTTCCGGACCGCATCTACGACTTCGGCTATGGCGTCTATTGTGGAGTGCCCTCTCCGAAAGCCATGTTGCCGGTGTGAGAGTCCACCCTCTTCTTCTATGGCTGCTGTTAGGCGTTGCTTTATAAGGCTCTCCATCATTTTTCCCGCTGTGTCGAGCATACATAGTGGGCGAAAGGATGATGGAGAGTTTGGGTCTCCTTTACCCTTCGGTATAAGGACGAGCCGTGCTGTCTTCCATCTGGCGGGGAAGACACTTGCCTGCAGACATTTGTTGTACATGTGCAGCAAAAGCTCTGGACAGCTATTAGCAGTTAACCTGAGTGCCTCCGCAGGTATTCCGTCGGGTCCTGGGGCTTTTCCAGCCTTCATGCTACGCAGGGCTACTTTGAGCTCTTCTTCATTGAAAGGTACCACGTTTCGGTCATTTCGTGGTACATGTTCTTCTTCTCTAGAAGGTTGCGTGAGGAATAGCGTTTCCACGATATTCTTCATGCGATCCTCGTCCATTATCTGGTTTGGTGGACGAAGTTTCTTCATCACTATTTTGTACCCTTGTCCCCAGGGATCTTGATCGACTTCTTTACAGAGCGTTTTCCAGCATTTCAGCTTGCTAAGTTTTATGGCGACGCCGAGGGCTTTTTTCGCCCCCTTGTATTCCTCCGCTCTTTCAAGAGCCTCGGATCTACCACGTGCGCGCGTCGCCAGTCTTCGCTTTCTGTGACATGCTTTTCGCAGCTCCGCGATCTCACTATTCCACCAATATACCTGCTTCTTGCCTCGCCACGCTCCTATGCGTGGCATAGAGGCGTTGCAGGCGAGGCGCATGCATTGCATGGTCTCTTCGACCGTTGCATGTGGCGAGCCAGTGCCATCGGTTATCCGACTGGAATTCGCCAGCACTGTTTCGGAGAACCTGATGGCGTCAACTTTAGATGCATCCCATCTACGATTTTTGTGAGACGCGTTCGCTGCCAGTCTCTGACCAGGATCGTTGAGTTGAAAGGTGATGTAGTTGTGGTCGCTGCCAGTAAGGTCCTCCATCACTCTCCACCCAATCGCGTTTGGAAAGAGCCTTTCCGAGACAAGAGTTATGTCGGGAATGGAATACCCAAAGCCCGGGCGTCGATATGTCGGGGTCGTGCCCGTGTTCAAAACTACCATACCGAGTCGGGCTGCCATTTCTAAGATCAGCTTTCCCCTGGTATTAGTTTGGGGCATTCCCCATTCTACTGCTCTAGCGTTGAAGTCTCCAGCGATGACCAGGTTTCCAGTTTGGTCCCGTATGTCGTCTTCTAACAGCTCAAGCTTTTCTCTGAACCTCTCTATGGGGTCGTTTGGGGACAGGTAACAGCTTACGAGCGTGGTTTGTGCCACAGTCACACGGACGAAGCCTTGTCCGGCAGAAGGATTAGTGCCGTTTACGTTGGCGTCCACTATCCAGATGGCCGCGGCACCAGATTCATCGACGTACCAGTTGTCTCTGCTCTTGTAGGGTTCGCTGATGATTGCGTAGCGAATTTGGTGATCAAGCACCAGCTGGTCTCGCAGTTCGTCAGCTAACCTGCATCGATTCAGATTTCCTTGAATCAGGCTGGTCATTGGACCGAAAGCTTGGCTTTCGCGGAAGCAAGTGCTTCTCTAAATGTGCTACATGCTCCAGTCCCGGGAAGATGGTCGAGTTTTCCCGTTGTGCACAAGTAGCATTTTGCCTTTTCGGTACAGGCTGATGCTTTGTGGCCAGAGTTTCCACACTTACAGCACGCGTCCCTCCTGTCGGGGCCGTTGCAATCAGACCGTCGGTGTCCGTAGCCGAGACACTTGTAACAGCGTTGCACTTCCGCACGCTGTCTGATCCTACATTGGATCCACCCGATGGGGATTTTTCCTTTTTTGAGCAGTTGGCTGCCCGGGCCTTCGTCCACTTCGACAACAGCCTTCTTTTGCTCTCTCTGGTTTGCTCTGAAAAGAGAGACACGGATTTGGCCTGAGCTTTCTCCAATCTCTTTACGAACGGCCTCTTCTATTTCCTCAGCTGTTGTGAGACAGTCCATGCCGAGTACCTCCAGCTTTATACGCTTAGAGATTTGCTGTGCTTCGCCAACTTCTCCTACCGCACTACCGATGGCTTCTCTAAAGGCCGGTTGGTCACTGCACTGCGCGGTTTCGATTAGTACGCTACCAGCCTTGGTCTTGCGTACTGACCGTATCACCGTACCGGTTTCGTCAGGCCGGAGCTGACATCGGATTGCTCCTAGAACTTCGGCGTAGCTTTTACCTTCGGCCGGCTTCACCAGGAAGGTTACGGCTCTGCTACTTCTCTTCTTTTTTTTAACTACCTTCGGGGTTTTGGCAGGAGTTTTCTTTTTTGGCTTCCGACGCTCTTGCCGTCTCCGACTTTCTACTTTGGACCAAGCCTCTTCGGGCGGGGTGTTCTCCGATTCCTCGTCCCTTTTCTTCTTGGCCGACTCTATAGGCTGAGGGTCGGAGTTCGTCCGAGCCCTCTTGTTTGATGGGCCCGGTACGCCACCCTCATCTTTATTTAGGCTCAATGAGCTCATATAGCTCAACACCTCTTCGAGAAGAGCCATGCCGTTTTTTATGTCCATGGACACGGTCCTCTGCCTAAGTGCGGCCGATTGCATGGTGCGCAGCACCGTTAGCGCATGTTCCAAGCACTGGTCGCGCGTTTTTCCCTTAAGGCTGAATAGCGCCATTGCGCTTTTTAAGGGGGTAGCCTTCTTTTGGGTGGGATCTGGCCTACCGCCGGTGGCAGCGGGTGTTGTTTGGCCGGGCGTATTTGAGCCGCCTCCCAGTTGCATGTTTCCTGCCGGTCCAGCACCTTGTGGGGACATAACTGGAGTGGCCCCTCTAGCAGGTGTATTTAGGACCGGCGATCTTAGCAGTTTACTGCTTTTCATAAATGCGAACTCGTCGCCTTTACCTTTCTCCGTGCTTTCTACTTGCTTTTTGTTTAAAAAATTCATTCTCTTGGGTCTCCGCTCCAAGCCGCTATCTCCGCACGATGTGCAGTCGCCGTTATCGATTCCCGTGGTTATCTATGCATATGCAGGGAGGCCACGCTAGGGTTGACACAGGTCCTTATGAGAGTCTGTGTTCAGTGCCAGAATCCGGCATTAGTCAGGAGTTCTCTCAACTGAGCCTGCACCACCAACTTAATGGCGACGTGCTTTGAACGTACTCGGAGACCTGCCAGGGTTTTAACGAGACGGAGACGATACCGATATTAACCTACCAGCCATTTCGCCAAAGTTTCACCCTTGGTTACTGAGGTGGCAGACTACCGGCATCGCCAGCCCATAGCATACTTTTAATTTTGGTGTTTCCAGTTTCGGTCTTCAGGATCTTACTGGACTCAATCCTGAGGATGCTTAGTTGCAGTTAAGGGCAGCATCCACCTTCCCTTGATTCGTTTTGGTTCGCCCTGAGTATTTCATTTCCTCAGTACCACCCATCTCTGGGAAGCGTTCCTCTATCCACCACCTTGAGGAGGCGCCCGGTAGGGGAACCGATACCCCCTCGGGGGACACGTTGAATAATTGAATCAAATTTTTTTGTAAATTAAGTTAAGTCAAGTTAAGTTAAGTCCACGCTAAGACGGGCATAAACTTTGTAGTAAAAAAAACATACTTACCTTTTAAATTTCATTCAAATTTTTTTTTCAAAACATAGTTTCTGATGCTCTTTTCGGTCGCAAACAATTTTTACCTCAAGTTAGAAGGATTCCCGAATTTAAGTGTATCAAATACTGGAACGTCCGAACGAAAAACAAATTTTTCTTAAGATAATCGTATGTAAAACTTCCAGTTAGTATTCCTAATCTAGATAAAATTTTAATTTATGTATGTATATTAGGGTGATTAAAAAAATTTTTTTTTTTGGATTTATCCCCTCAAAAGTTAGTAATTGGAAATAAAACCTTGAAAAAAATAAAATACCTCAATTCACAAAGGCCCGAATTGACACTTTTCGAAAACAAGTTTTTCACATTTTTATCATATATATATATATATATATGATGTTATGTATGATATATTGAAATACACACTCACTACAAACTTTAAGGAGTTACTAGCAGTTCGTTTCACGTATTGCCGGTTCTGCGAGAACGGTATTTGTACCTGCACAATACCCTTCGTACCGAAACGACCCGGGTTGTTTTTTTTTATAATGACTCGGCCAAGAGCAATACATTTCGAAGTGACCCTGTCTAACGCGTCACGATTTCCTCACCTATTGTCATCTCTGCAACAGCCCCTTGCAGCACGGCTGCTCCTTATTCTCTTGAACCGGGCTGGCATTGAGCCAAATCCTGGCCCAAGAGAATGGTTCTGCTGCGTTTGTCGGAAGAAAATATATACAAGACGATCACACTGAGTACAGTGTGCATCATGCAAAGGTTGGTTGCATAAATCTAGTTGCTCCGGACTAGATCCAAAAACACATCGGCCAACTAGTTTCTATAAAAGTTTTGTGGCGTCCTGCTGTTCACGTCCTAGAACATCCCGAGGCAAGCGACGCTCATATGTTGCTTTATCGCCCTCTAATAATCAAGTCTCCACGACCTGCAATAATTATATTGCCCAGCAGAATATATGTGTTCCCGGCTGTAACTTACTTCCTAGTGCATCAACAGCACAAGCACCCACTCATGGCTACTTTCTTCGTAGCACATCAGTTGATGCTTGTAGCACTAATGAGCTTCAGCCCCCGTCTCTAAACTCTTTACTAACTTCTTCCGGCACTAGCACGAATGAAAGTCAAGTCCATCAACTTCTGGTCCCTCACTCTTCGTGCACTGTATGTCGGCACAGGATATATGCGTCTGTGGCATCGGTCAAGTGCAACTCCTGCCTAGGCCTGTGTCACCTACGCATATGTTATGGGCTCGCAAACAGAAATCACTGGACTGATGTGTTTGTCGCGCCTTGCTGTCGAGTTGTGCAGCCCTCAACGCCGACGGATGTACACTCATCTAATAGTGAACGAATTCCGCCGGCTTCAGGACTGCAACGGAGATCAATATCGCGACATAACCTACCACCATCTAGGCGAACACATCAGTTTTTAACTCCCAGAGTGGCCATTGCCTCTCCTTCGCAATTTTAATTGTCCAATAAAAATTTCTCCAGCAAGTCTTTGTATATTCCTCTATTAATCGTGTATGTATCATTTTTTAGGGAAATCATATGTACATATATCATATGTATATCACAACAAACATAATATTTAATTCAGAATTTTGTCCCAAAATTATTTTTTGTCACCAGCCCTGGTATTTTCGTTTACAAAAAATGTTCATGGAAGATTGTCGAGTAAGGTTACGAAATACACGTTTTTACCTCAGTATCAAAATTCTGAAAAGGGAAGTTTGACTATAGTTGAATGAAGCCATCGAAAAAAAGCAGTGAGTACCAAGTACTCGTGAGGTTTGATGTGTAAACATGTGTATTCTGCATGAAACTTCATTTCATAAATGACTCGCCTATGAGTCATTTTTGACTCATCAATGAGTCATTGTGAACTCATCAATGAGTCATTGTGAACTCATCAATGAGTCATTGTGAACTCATCAATGAGTCATTTTGGACTCATCAATGAGTAATTTTTGACTACTCAATGAGTCATTTTTGACTCATAAATAAGTCATTTTTGACTACTCAATGAATCATTTTTGACTCATAAATAAGTTACTTTTACTCATCAATGAATCATTTTTGACACATCGATGAGTCATTTATGACTCATCCATGAGTCCTTTATGACTCTTCCACGAGTCATTTATGACTACAACTGCAATATACTCTGCCTACAACTACAATATACCCTACCTATACTGCCTACAACTACATTATACCCATCCTACACTGCCTACAAGTACAATATACCCTGCCTTTACTGCCTACACCTACCATATACCCTGCCGACAACTACAACATACCCTGCCTACACTGCCTGTATACCACCATGTCTGAATTTGACATACCTGCAAAGCTTATACGGCTTTGCCAAATGACGCTGAGCAATACCAACAGCTTCGTCAGAATCGGGAAGGACCTCTCTGAACCATTTGAAACCAAACGAGGCGTGGAGAAGATAATTCGAGCAGCAGAGCTAAACCGCAATGGCACAATCTTCAACAAGAGCGTGGAATTGCTGGCGTATGCCGATGATATCATTGGCCTTAACAACCGCGCCGTAAGCGCTGCCTTCTCTGGGCTGGATAAAGAAGCGAAAAAAGTGGGTCTTGCGGTGAACGACGACAAGACGAAGTATCTGATGTCATCAAAGAAAGAATCGGCGCACATGCGCCTTGGCAGCCAAGTCACCGTTGATGGCTACAAGTTTGAAACGGTGAGAGATTTCGTCTATTTGGGAACCAGTATCAACACCGAAAATAATATCAGTCTAGAAGTCCAACGGAGAATCACTCTTGCCAACAAGTGTTACTTTGGACTAAGTAAGCAATTGAGAAGTAAAGTCCTCTCTCGACAAACAAAGATCACGCTCTATAAGTCTCTCATCATACCAGTCCTGATGTACCGCTCGGAATCATGGACAGTGTCCAGAGAAGATGAGATGGCCCTTGGAGTATTTGAGAGAAAAGTTCTCCGGAAGATTTATGGTCCTTCCCGTGATACCAACGGCGAGTATCGAAGGAAATTTAACGATGAGCTGTACGAGCTTTACGCAGACCTGACCATAGTTCAGCGGATTAAAACCCAAAGGCTCCGCTGGCTGGGTCATGTTATGCGAATGGAAAAAGAAGCTCCAGCACAGAAAGTTTTACTATCGACACCCGAATTCGGCAGCAGAGGAAGGGGGAGGCCTCGACTGAGATGGAAACAACAGGTGGAGGATGACTTAAACTCCCTTGGGGTTTCCAATTGGCGTCAGTTATCGCTAAAAAGGAATGACTGGCGTGCTTTGATACGAAACGGCCAAAATCGCCTAGGCGGTTAAGCGACATTTTGACGCAAGCCAAGATTAGATTCAAATTTTATATGAGAAATGACAGCATGAAAATTATGACAGTTTTAAAATAATAGCAGATACGCCAATAGGAAATCTTGTGAATTGCCTAATTATGTTGTTCAGAATGTGGAAGTAATGTAAATTTCTGCTTAATTAAGTTAATTGCAATAAAATATGTACTCAATATTTTTCTTGTTGTGAAAAAAGTGTATGTTTCCTTTTAGAGCAAAACTGGAACGTCCGAAATTAAGATCGATATTTGTCCAATAAAAATTTCTCCAGCAAGTCTTTGTATATTCCTCTATTAATCGTGTATGTATCATTTTTTAGGGAAATCATATGTACATATATCATATGTATATCACAACAAACATAATATTTAATTCAGAATTTTGTCCCAAAATTATTTTTTGTCACCAGCCCTGGTATTTTCGTTTACAAAAAATGTTCATGGAAGATTGTCGAGTAAGATTACGAAATACACGTTTTTACCTCAGTATCAAAATTCTGAAAAGGGAAGTTTGACTATAGTTGAATGAAGCCATCGAAAAAAAGGAGTGAGTACCAAGTACTCGTGAGGTTTGATGTGTAAACATGTGTATTCTGCATGAAACTTCATTTCATAAATGACTCGCCTATGAGTCATTTTTGACTCATCAATTAGTCATTGTGAACTCATCAATGAGTCATTTTGGACTCATCAATGAGTAATTTTTGACTACTCAATGAGTCATTTTTGACTCATAAATAAGTCATTTTTGACTACTCAATGAGTCATTTTTGACTCATAAATAAGTTACTTTTACTCATCAATGAATCATTTTTGACACATCGATGAGTCATTTATGACCCATCCACGAGTCCTTTATGACTCTTCCACGAGTCATTTATGACTACAACTGCAATATACTCTGCCTACAACTACATTATACCCATCCTACACTGCCTACAAGTACAATATACCCTGCCTACAACTACAATATACCCTGCCTTTACTGCCTACACCTACCATATACCCTACCGACAACTACAACATACCCTGCCTACAACTACAATATAACCTGCCTATACAATACAATATACCCTGCCTACAACTACAATATACCCTGCCTACATAGCCTGCAACTACAATACACCCTACCTACACTGCCTCATGGTTCAATTATACCAGGTTAGCTTTTCGATGACAGATTCTGTCAGTTGCGGCCATCTTGCTCCCTGAAAAATTGTCATTCACATTCTGGGTAGCCTTTTAGAAAAATCATGTAAAAAATGTAGTTAGAAAATTAGTTTAAAATAGTAGTAGTTAGAAAAATAGTAGAGGTTGGCTTTTGAAAATTGATGAATTTATCATTAATAACTGACTTTAAAGATTTTTCTTCTGTGATAAGAGTATGTTATTTTCATTCTTAATCATCAGCCAAGTGTGCATGAAAGAGTTGGAGGTAAATTTATTGGAACTGGTTAAATTTGGTTAGTAAAATGATAATAATAATATAATATTTATGACCTGAAAACTTTTCAAGGATCTTTTAGTAAAAATTTAGGTTAAGACTGCTTTACATAAGTCGATGTCCTATTCGATTAGACGTTCGATTGTATTCAACCATCAAATACAAGTTGTCAATCGGTCGAATTACTATTAACACGGTGGAGCGAAAAATAAATCGACCAGGAAATCGACATTTAGTTTGAGGCTAGAATACTAGAAAACGGCTAGTCGGAGAAAATTTTAGGCTATGCAGCTTTTAAAGGGATTCCGAGTTCTTACTCTTAATATGAGGTAAAGTTTGTGAAATCTTAACTAGCGATGATAGACCTCTAGAATTTAATGTTAAGATCTGTAATTTTTACAGTAATATTTTGTCACCTTTCTGAAAAATAAAATCAATATAATTTTTGAAAAAAAAAAACAACTTTTTTTTGGCCCCGTCGAATGTGTTAGTTTACTTTGCAATTTTTTATTTGCATTACAATTTATATCCTTTTTCGATTTTTCTACTACCATTTCCTTGACGAAAGAAAAAAAACATTCCTACTTTTTTATTCGCAAACGAAACCCGTACACATTTTCATATTGGGAGTGTCAATAATAAACATCAAGGGAAGAGCAAACCTTCTTATAATTGAACCATGACACTGCCTATATAACACAATAAAACCTGCCTACACTGTCTATGCAATACAATATACCCTGCCTACAATGCCTATACAATACAATATACCCTTCATACACTGCCTACACACTACAGAGTAACTTTCTTGGATGACTCCCCCGCGCTAAGATGTTTACACATCAATAATCCCGAAACAGTTTCGAAACGATCCCGAAACAATTCCAAAACGATCCCGAAACGATTCGAAACAATCCCGAAACAGTCCCGAAACGATCCCAAAACGATCTCGAAACGATTGCAAAACGATCTCGAAACGATCCCTAAACTATCCCAAAACAGTCCCGAAACTACAATGCCTATACAATACAATCGACACTGCCTACAATGCGTATACAATACAATACACCCTGCCTACACTACCTACATACAATGCCTATACAATATTATGTAGGATAGAGCAGCTTTTCTCATAAAACGTTTTTGGATATTTGTATATTTATTTTGAGCCTTTTCTTTCGTTTGCCAACTGCAGAATCGGCTACTGCTTCGAACCGCATCAAAATGTCGATTTGGCTAAGAATGGGAATTAGCAGGTTTACACTCTTACAGGTCAATTCTACTGTGGTAATAACTTTATTATTACCGGCAAACAAATTCACTCGGCAACTTTTACTCCTTTTTGGTATTCTGAGGGCAAAAGTTTGCTGGTAACACCGTTACCACCAAAATAGGTGGTAACATGTGGTAACATCAATATAAAACAGCTGATGTTTACTTTGAAAAATAAAAAAGCGAAAGTGCAATTGAACAAAATAAAGTGATAATTAAACAAAATAAATAAAACAAAGTGAAAATCAAACAAATAAACAGGTATATAGTATTAATAAATCACAATAAAAACTGTGTATAACGTTTCTAACGCCAGGAATTCCTTTAGTATAGTAAAAATGTCCGCGTTAATACTATTGCTGCTGGCTGAAGAAGATGAAAATGATGAAATTTTGGAGCGGAGACACAACTTGAAAAGCCTTCGGGACAGTCATGACCGTTGCAACTTCCTTCCAATATTTTCAAGCAACATTTTCGTTTGCCAAAAGAAGCCTGTAAAATGCTCATAGAAGAGTTGTGGTTTGCTTTTCAATTCACCATACACACTGGTGAGTTGTTTTGCCATTAGAGCGTTACCATCTGCTCAGAATCGCAGCCACTTTATTTGGTAACGTATTTTAGGGAAAATTGTTTGCCGATGGCAATTTTACCGGTAACGCGCAGCATAGGGCTGTTAGCCGACGATATATTATTTAACCAATATGCACTATGTATGTGTGATGTGCCAAAGTATTGATATACCTACGCTTAAAAGTTATATGCTTAGGTATTTCGTTTGAATTCTTTCCACACACCCGAGTATTTATGTTGCTTTACTTTTACCCAGCAAACCAGCTTCGGAGCGCTCTTAAGTCCTAGCTCTTATATGAGTTTTTTTTTTAGTTTTTCTGAGTGTAAGCACTTTCATAATTTAGATTTAAATGTCAGAATCTTTTCTATTTGAAAAAAAGTTTTTGTAAGAACATCAAATAAAAATCTTTGAAACTTTGGTGGACTTTTGACCGTTTGTGAATAATTTTTTCTTAAATTATTCTATGTTTTTATTATTAGTGAACAAGATGGAAAAGTAACAACAATTACAAGCTACCATGATTACGTAATTTCGGCCTTGCTCAAGGGCACTTATCAAATGGCTTTTTTTTTTTTTTATGTTTAGAAATTTTTCATCACCTTTTGTTGGTCATCGAACCAAGAACCAAGGGGATTAGGAATTTCTAAGCCCGCAGTGTGTACCTCTTACACCAAGCTGCGTTGAGATTATTGCTAGCTTATATCCATCATGTTCACTTAGTATGTATTCATTTTATTTTGTTTGTTTGTTTTTATACTACCTTATCGACAACTAGAGCGACATCAATCGATCGCCATTTATACTAGCAGTGTCAAGGATTTTAGTGCACCCCGTGATCATTTTACTGACAGCTGCAGCTTATTTTCATAGGGTGGCTTTTTTCGCTGTGTCCTGCGATTAATATGTATGTATGTTATGAGTTTGTGGTCATTAATTTGAGAATCTTTGAAACTTTGGTGGACTTTTTTGTAACAAACAAAATAAAATGAATACATACTAAGTGAACATGATGGATATAAGCTAGCAATAATCTCAACGCAGCTTGGTGTAAGAGGTACACACTGCGGGCTTAGAAATTCCTAATCCCCTTGGTTCTTGGTTCGATGACCAACAAAAGGTGATGAAAAATTTCTAAACATAAAAAAAAAAAAAAAAGCCATTTGATAAGTGCCCTTGAGCAAGGCCGAAATTACGTAATCATGGTAGCTTGTAATTGTTGTTACTTTTCCATCTTGTTCACTAATAATAAAAACATAGAATAATTTAAGAAAAAATTATTCACAAACGGTCAAAAGTCCACCAAAGTTTCAAAGATTCTCAAATTAATGACCACAAACTCATAACATACATACATATCAAATAAAAATTATTTTCAGAATACTGATTGTTTTATGCAAAGTATATTAAACAAAGTAATAGTGATCTTGACAGTTCTCTCTTTTCTGTAGGAGTTTTCCCGTCAAATGAAAAAAAATATTAACCCGTTCTGTTTAAGATTTTTAAATTTTTTCAATAGCGTGAAGAAATAGAAAATCGTGTCATATAAATACTATACCGCTTGCCTGAGTTCCTTGAACGTTTAAATAGAGTTTAGAGATCAGATTAGCTAGACTCTTAACAAATTTTAGCTAAGATGAATGGTGTAATCTTTTTTCAACCGGATCTTAGACCGAAAACGAAGGGTTAGGTTGGGTTCAAGTGGCTGCCGCAGAGGCATACTTAGGCCAGCTTTGAAAGGCCCGTTGTGATACCACCAACACTAGGAAAGTCAGTCCCGGGACCCGGTCATATGGAAAATCCCTGAGTTGTTGGGATGTTCCACATAGCAGAATCCCGGGACTAACACTCCCAAACCGACACCGTTGCTCTTCCTCGAACCACTTAGATGACTTTATGAAGGCCATCAAGTCCTTTATGTCCAGTTCCGCGATCTGGCTTAGGCTATACAGGAAGGGAACTCCCAAAAAGGCAGATGTGGTGCTTCACCGTTTCCTCTTCCTCATCATCTTTGCAGCTCCTACAGCAACGTCGGCAGGGCACAGCTAGCCTTACTGTGTGCCTCCTAATAAGGCAGTGCCCAGTTAAAACACCTATGTATTAATATGGAGATCTCTCTCCTTCTTAGGGCGTGAATGGGTCTAGATCTTTTATGATCCCATTTTGGCCAGGTTTGTTAGGATGTCCCGCACCCTGGGGATTGTTGCCACCTTTCGTTGGATTGACGGAGTGTGTACTCCTTCAGCATTAGAAAACGAAACTGTAAGCGATTAAAATCGATTCGGGACCTCTAAAACCCATTTCGACTACGGTCACGGGGTTGATGAAATCGGCAATTGGAATAGTACCACAAGGTGGTTCGGCAGCTGTGAGTACATAGACTCAATACCGTACAACTCTGTTTGGTCCGTCACGTCCCTCTTACAGCAGCAACCGCGAAGCCGATTAATTTCTCGAAACCGAAAACTAAATCGTAACCGTTATTTTAATAAAAAAAATCGAAACCGTTTCAAAATCCAGACTTCAGTATAAAAAAAATCTAATGGAAATCAATCCCCCAGTTTCTGTTACACTCTTGCGACAACCTTCAAATATTCAATACTCGCTATTTTTATAACGCAAAGGTCCGAAAAGAGGTAGATTCCAAAGTGGCCAAAGTTACTCCGTTACTGTTTGGGCTAGCATATTTCGCGGTATTGATAATTTTTTGGCCTAAGCAAATGCTATCTAATTTTTCTAATTTGGCTGGCAAATGGTTAATACGCTTGTTTACATTTTTTTGAAGGAAGAACTCCTACAAAAACAAAATATTTCGGTTGTCAATTCTACCTTGTTGAATTTGCCTTGGTTTTATGTATGGAAATTAATGTTTATCTCTTTAATTACACCTATTTAGAAAGAAAACGGTTAAGGGTTGGGAAAAGGGAATACGAAAACTAATGGAAAATAAAAATTGCAAGACAAAGCGTAAATAAAAGCAAAAGAAAAAGAAATAAAATGAATAAAAATAGAAAAGAGGGAAAAGCTCTCAAAGGTACAAAAAATTATGAAAAAAGACTCTTTTATGCACTGGTTTATGAGCTCAAAAAATCATTCAAAAAAACTGTTTTATGCATGAGGATAAGAGCTCTTTTACGAATGACCAGTTTCATAGAAAAAGCCACTCAAATATGAGCATTTTATGACTGTTTCTGATTATTTTTGTAGCTCATTATGAATGTGAGTGCTTCGAGGAAAGAGTGCGCTCATTTAGAGCTCTTATGGTTTGCTGGGTAGTTGTCTATTTTTTACATTTTAAATTGTTTGCAAATATTATTTGTAATGCCAAGTTTTTTTTTTTTGTATTTTGTCTATTCTTTGTTGTTGCCCATTCTTGTATAGGTAATATGTATGTTTTTCATACATGTCATTGTTGTTGCTTCCCATAGGTGTTCCTACTGTTGACTCTGTTGCTGTCGCTGTCAGCGGTGTTTGGCATTGTTGTTTACAATTGTTGATATTTGCCCATCATAAACAACACGAATTCATTGCTTCTGCGAAAGTGGCTATCGACTTCCAACTATCCCCTTCGCATACCGAGGCTCCTATGAGCCATTAGTTGACAGCACAACGCCCATGTCCCAAAAATGCCTGAGTGTCTGATTTTCGACTTTCATAGGAATTTTAGCAACGGTATAATCGTACATGTATGTTTGTATGGGTATTATTACATTGCCGTTGTTGTTTTTTAATGTTCTTGGTTGGTTTTGGCTCGTTGGTAAATTTTCATTTCTAGTTATTCATGTTTGGTAATTTGTTATGAGTTTATTGTTGTTGCTACTGCTGTTGGCACTCTTGTGTGTTTTGTTAGTATTTGGCTTTGGGACAACATATGTACATATGAACCCCTTGCAAGGCCTTAGCCATGATTTTATTTCAAAGGGGGACTTTGCAATATGTAATTGCACAATATCAATACCGTCGTTGTATGTAGTACACTTAGGTTAGGTTAGGTAAGGTGGTAGCAGCCAACTGAGAGAGCCGCTCACTTGGACACTTGCATGTTCCGTTGTGATACCACATTCTAAACGGTGACAATAACCCGCAATTACTTTGCAAATCGCTGCGTAGCGAAAATTTAAACCCGGATAAGGCACACATCGATCTTCGACACGTCCTCCGGGGACCTAAGAACGTCCAACCCGAGAAACCTGCGCCTAGTCCTAGCAAAAGCTGGACAGTTGAGCATGAAGTAATCTGATGATTCCACCTCGTCATCTTCCATGCAGCTCACGCAGCTCGGATTTTCAATAATATTTAAACGCACCGCATGGACTCCCATCGGACAGTGCCCCGTCAACACCCCAATCATCGTGAAAAGGTATATCTCGGTGAACCTGAGTAATTCCGCTGATCGCCTGGAGTCAACCACTGGCCAGAAGGACTTCGATACCTTACAAGAGGTGGTATCAACCCAGCGCTTGCTTAACTGCTCCGAAGCCCATCTACACAAAAGCAAACTACAGCTGACAGAAGCAGACCCAGTGTTCCGGAGGCAGCCACTTCCGTTTCAAGACTGCCCGCTCTGTCCAAGTGATCCGCATGGCAATTGCCGGGAATGTCACAGTGGCCTGGCACCCAAATAATTTTCATTTTGAAGTAGTCGGACACAACCGTAAGCGAATCCAGACAAGCGCTCACTGTCTTTGATCGAACGTTGCTTGCACTCAGCGCCCTAATTGCCGCTTGACTATCGGAGTAGGTAGATGTTCAACTCCTTGACAGCGAATGCGCTGGACAGGTTCACCAGAAACCACCATCTCCCACACCCAATAAACCACCGAAGCTTTTCTGGCCTTGTCCTCTACATTAAGCTTCTAAATTAAGCTTCCTTTCCAGAATAACCCCTAGGTACTTAAACTTTTCGGTTACAAAGCCATTAATCTTATACCTTCTCGTGAAGAGAAAAAGTTCCGTTTTACTCGGGTTGACAGCCAGTCCACAGGATTCGGACCACTATGTCACAATACCCAGGTACCCTTGCAGAACATCCCCTACAGTACTAAGAATCTTCCCCCTGACGAGAATTGCTAGGTCTTCAGCATAGGCCATCACTTGACAGCCCTTGCGCTCGAGTACCTGGAGGAAGCTGTTGACTACCCAGAGAAGTGGAGAAAGAACCCCTTCTTGTGGCGTGCCCCATCTCACCATTATTTGCGCCCCAGCACCTCCCCACTCCGCCATGACAATCCTGATGTAGTACACTTGCCAACTCACCAAGCATGCCGATACAAACACCGCGAAACTGCAAGCAGCCGTGGAGCAAACGTTATCAGGCAAAGCCGAGGATCCGATCCATTCGGAGAGCATACGGAGAAACACAAACAGCGATGATTTCCATTCCCACGGAAGCTGCGGCAAAGTCCGAATAGGGTGGGTAATATGCCGCATTCGGACTACAGTTCAACCAAAACGATGTTATAAATGTTTGGATTTCGGGCATATATCGAGAAATTGCACCATCGAACACGACGTAAAAGACGCTTGCTTTAAATGCGGAAGCGGTGGACATACCGCTAAGATGTGCCCAAATTCGCCAAAGTGCATTCTGTGCAGCAGAAGGGAATCCAGTCGCACCGATCACACCACCGGTGGAAACAAGTGCCCGGTATATAGAGAGGCGGTCCAGAAACTAAGGCCGTCATGAGATTGGTCCAACTTAATCTCAATCATTGTGAAGCTGCGCAAGACCTATTAGCGCATACAACACGCGAGCTAAAAACTGACGTAGCGTTACTAAGCGAACCATACAGGGAAAGGTCTGGAAATTGGCTACCTGACTCAGACGGCAAGGCTGCTATATGGGCTTGTGGACAGAGTCCACTTTACGTAGAGCCCATACTTAAAGAAAAGGGCTTCGTGTGTGGCAAGATAGGCGACATATTCTTATATAGTTGCTACATTCCACCCAGCACTCCGCTGGATATATTCGAAGAAATTGTCGAAAAGATATCCACAGATGCGACCTCCAGGCAGCGGTTCATAATGCACGTATTGCCGGTTCTGCGAGAACGGTATTTGTACCTGTACAATACCCTTCGTACCGAAACGACCCGGGATGTTTTTTTTATAATGACTCGGCCAAGAGCAATACATTTTGAAGTGACCCTGTCTAACGCGTCACGATTCCCTCAGCGGGCGACTTCAACGCATGGGCAGTCGAGTGGGGCTCACAGCGAACGTCACCGAAAGGGAGAGCTTTGCTCGAAGCTTTCGCGTGCCTGGACGTTGCTCTCCTTAGCACTGGCGGGCAACACACTTTTTCTAGAAATGGCTACGGTTCTATTATCGAGCGCCAATATTTACAGGCTGTGCGACTGGAGGATTAGCGAGTGCTATACTCAGAGCGATCACTCAGCGATCATCGTGGATATCAAAACAGAGGAGGAATCAGGTCATCCAAGGAAACTATTCTGAAGTGTCGCGGGTGGAAACTCAGTACATTCGACCCTGATGCCTTTAAGGTGGTGCTGCAGACATCTGAACACACAGGAAGCGCAAACGAAATAGCCACTAAAGTGATGTTGGATATCAAAGTAGCATGCGATGCGTCGATGGCCAGAAAGTCCGCATGCAAACAGCACAACTCCACCTATTGGTGGAACGACAGCATACAATCACTAAGACGAGACTGCATTCGTGCCAGGAGGCGATTTCAGCGAGCAAGAGGAAGGCCGGATTTCCTAGAATGCAGGGCTACCTTCAAGGCTGCACGCTATGCACTAAAAGCCGCTATAACGAACAGCAAGCGACAATGCTTCCTTGAGCTTTGCGATGACGCTGATAATGACCCCTGGGGTACAGCCTACAAAGTCGTGCTGAAAAAGTTGAAACAGCGGAAAGCCATGCCGACTTGCCCGTCCTTCCTTAAGAATGTGGTCGATACTCTTTTTCCCACACAACGGCAGTTGGTGTCTACCATATCGAACGGGCCAATCCACGCATTTGACGAAGTGACAGTGGCGGAAGTTATTCAAGCGGCTAACCGACTTGAGGACAGCAAGTCCCCGGGGCCAGACTGCGTGCCCAACAAAGTACTGAAGTTGGCAGTTACATGTAAGACGTCAATATTTGCGAGTCCTTTCAATGCTTGTTTAGCTGAGGGAACGTTCCCTTCAATTTGGAAACGCCAGACTCTGGTGCTGTTGCCAAAGCCCGGCAAAAATCCGGCGGAGCCATCCAGCTACAGGCCAATATGTCTGCTCGACTCTGCTGGTAAAATTTTTGAGCGAATGAGCTCAAACCACCTCCCGACGGAATACTTAACGGTAGTACCGGGGGGATCGGTACATGACGGTTGGAGTTTTAGTGCTTAGGTTCAAGTCCCACATTGACTTTAAGGCTTTCGATGCTTTCTCCACTGAAAAAAAAAAAACACTTGACTTTCATACAAAAGTTGTTGAATTCGGCTCTAACAGTAGGTAGAAACTTTGAAATGGGGAGTTAACAAAAAAAGAGTTTGAAAGCTAAACTTTTTTTTCACACACGAAAAAAAAAAATTCCATATATGTACCTACGAAAATTACGGTTTTCCGGACTAATATGTAACTATAGGACTACAATGCATAAGTTAACATTGTTTTGTAATACTTTTTCGTTTTCACGAACATATTTTTATAAAATTTAATACCAGATTTTGTAGTGTACTCACAGAGCCAACAATGCCTAATAAAATAGAACAAGAGTCATATGATATCTCTATAGATTTTCTTCAAGAAGAAGTTCTTTTTATATTTGAAGAGAAAATCTTACTAATGTTTACAAAGAGAAATCTTGCAAAAAACGTTTTCTTAGGGTTCCTAAATAATAAGAAGATTTGACTTATTAACTGATTTCAGCATAATTGTATGTATTAATAAGATCATGTTAGGGTTCCTAACAAGAAGATTTGACTTATTAATGTTTTCAAAGAGAAATCTTGCAGAAAACGAATTGATTTCTTAGGGTTCCTAACAAGAAGATTTGACTTATTAATGTTTTCAAAGAGAAATCTTGCAGAAAACTAATTGATTTCTTAGGGTTTCTAACATATATTATTGAGAAGATGTTCTTTTTAATATTTCAAATAATAAAAATTATACTTCAGAGTTCTTATATTGCCTTCGAGAACTTCAGATTATCAGTTAAGGCTTGGTTTCCTCGAAAAGCGGTGCCGCTATATAGTGGTAGCTATGCTCACCGTCATTAGCAGCACCGCTTTTCTGTAATCTTACATGCAAGTAGCGGTGACTTCAATCCATTTGAAACCGTAAATTTGCGGCCACTTTTCTTGTTTTTCTCTTTTATATTTTTAAAATATTTGTTTTGAAAACAATTAATTGTTATTTTTGTGAACGAATTTGAAGAATTTTATTGAATTGACACCGCTATGACAATGACGGTGAGAAAAAACGTTGACGAAAAATTGCCACCGTCATGACGGAAGCTATATTACATTACGGTGAACTTCACCGCCTTCTTTCTTTACACTTAATTACTTTTACATGGCAGTATTTTTGACAACGTACTTCACCGCTATGTAACGGACGCTATATAGCGCCAGCCCTTTACGCTTCAATTTTAGATTTCTCTCGTATTGCGTTTACCTTCTTATGTTGCCTTTTTATATTGCCTTCACGCCATCTCACCGCACTCTTCCTTACATTGCCCACCAGACTTGCCATATTGTCTCCACCACGAATCGAACTAAACACATATTGAATGCTGAACACAGGTGCTTACCATCGAGCCATCGGGTACTTCTGCTTCCCAGCGTCTAATTGTTGTTGATGTCTGCTGATGATGATGCAAGATTTCCCTTTGAAAACATTAATAAGTCAAATCTTCTTGTTAGGAACCCTAAGATCATCTTATTAACACATACAATTATGCGGAAATCAGTTAATAAGTCAAATCTTCTTGTTAGGAACTCTAAGATCATATTATTAATACATACAATTATGCGGAAATCAGTTAATAAGTCATATCTTCTTGTTAGGAACCCTGAGATCATCTTATTAACACATACAATTATGCGGAAATCAGTTAATAAGTCATATCTTCTTGTTAGGAACCCTAAGATCATCTTATTAATACATACATATCTTCTTGTTAGGAACCCTAAGATCATCTTATTAATACATACAATTATGCGGAAATCAGTTAATAAGTCATATCTTCTTGTTAGGAACCCTAAGATCATCTTATTAATACATACAATTATGCGGAAATCAGTTAATAAGTCAAATCTTCTTGTTAGGAACCCTAAGATCATCTTATTAATACATACAATTATGCGGAAATCAGTTAACAAGTCAAATCTTCTTGTTAGGAACCCTAAGAAATCAGTTCGTTTTCTGCAAGATTTCCCTTTGAAAACATTAATAAGTCAAATCTTGTTATGAGGAACACTAAGATCATCTTATTAAAATAAGAAGTTTTTTCTCTTTCATCTTTTTTCATATTTTTAAGGAAATTTTGAAAAGATTTTCTTATTAATAACACATATAAAAAGTAATCGAAAAGAAATAAGAAATTGCACTTAATAATATCAATAAGAATTTCATCATTAAACCAAATAGATTTGCGTATAGTTATTTTTTCATTTCCGTTGTTTCGACTACCCCTGAGCCCAAAAACCGCTCATAAAGACAATCTTATTAATTTTATTAGGCATTTTTGGCTCTGTGCTAATAAGGTTGTTCAGTACAGTTTTGTCATCGATTCGAAACCCCCTATTTGAGCTCCCCTTACAATATACAGCTTTGACCTCTTGACTCTCATTGACTTAATGCTCGAGCATTTAGTTAGATGGTGTTAATGTGGACATTGAATGTTGTTGACTTTTCAAGTGCTGTTGTTGTGATTGTTGTTTTTACTGTTGTATAGTTATGTACTTACAAATAGTTGGTTTTATTGCAGGTGTTTGTTTCACTATTTGCTTTTTTGGTGGCTATATTCAAGGTGAATTCTTGCCAACAGACAAAAAAATGTACTTAAAGTAATATGATTGAAACGCTTATTAATAACATTTAATTTTAATTACCTGTGAACCTTCAGTACTCCAAAATAATGTCAGTTATACCTAGTTTATGGAGGCACTCCTCAGTAGGGTTCGGACTTGATAATATTAATACATAACACTATAGGTACCTACAGCAATATCAACTTTTTTCTGGATATGGGATCTAACCAATTTTTTTGAAGAGATTGAAACATACACAAAAAACCTAGGTAGGTACCCAGTTTTTCGAAGTTAGCCTCCGAAAATTTAGTTATGGGCTTTGAAAGTTCGAAATTAGACCCTTGTGATCTTGCTTTTTCAATTGCTGTAAATTTAAATTAAAAAGGAAAAAGGTAGGCGTGGTCTGCTTAACTTCTTTTTTCGACTGGTAGTTATACTTTTTTACGACGGCATGAAGTTTTTCGATATCAATTGAAACAATTTTTAAACATACAGCGTTTAATTTTTACGAAGATCTAACTTTTGACGCCTTTGAAAACTTTCTAAACAAAAAGTGGATATTACTCTAACAAGGAAGTCTAGCAGACCACACCCACATTTTTCCTTTTTAATTTTTAAACAAAACAATTAGAAAACTACTTTCGCACTTCGAAAGCCCGTAACTAAATTTTGGAGGCTAACTTCGAAAAACGGGGTACGTAGTTTTTTAAGTATCTCTTCAAAAAAGTTGTTATGGATACCTATTTGGAAAAATTGGATACCTATTTGGAAAAATTGGTAAATTTCGTTTATTATTATCATTTATTTTTAATCATCATTTATTGGCGCTTAACCGCCTAGGCTATTTTGGCAGTTGCCTGTCAAAGCACGCCAGTCATTCCTTTTTAGCGATAACTGACGCCAATTGGAAACCCCAAGGGAGTTCAAGTCATCCTCCACCTGTTGTTTCCATCTCAGTCGAGGCCTCCCCTTCCTCTGCTGCCGAACTCGGGTGAGGATAGGAAAACCTTCTGGGCTGGAGCGGAGCCTTGTGCTTTATTCGCTGGACTATGGTCCGATCTGCGTAAAGCTCATAGCTCATCGTTAAATCTCCTTCGATCCTCGCCGACATCACGGGAAGGACCATAGATCTTCCGGAGAACTTTTCTCTCAAATACTCCTTATCTTGACATTGTCTATGAATCTGAGCCAAACATCAGGACAGGTATGATGAGAGATTTATAGAGCGTGATCTTTGTTCTTCGAGAGAGGAATTTACATCTCGATTGCCTACTAAGTCCAAAGTAGCACTCGTTGGCAAAAGTGACTCTCCGATGGATTTATAGACTGATATTAATTTTGGTGTTGATGCTGGTTCCCAAATAGACTAAGTCCCTCACAGTTTCAAATTTGTAACTATGAACGGTGACGTGGCTGCCAAGGGGCAGATGAGCTGATTCTTTGTTTGATGACAGCAAGTACTTCGTCTTGTCCTCGTTCACCCACTTTTTTCGCTTCCTTATCCAGTCCAGAAAAGGCAGCGCTTACGACGCGGTTATTAAGGCCAACGATATCAATATCATCGGTATACGCCAACAATTGCACGTTCTTGTAAAAGATTGTGTCATTCCGGCTAAGCTTTGCTGCCCGAATTATCTTCTTCAGCGTCAGGTTGAAGAAATCGCACGAAAGGGAGTCGCCCAGACTGAAAACTCTGCGGAGCAGATAGATTATACAGCTTTCTGTACACTGAACGGAGACGCACCAACAAGAGTATCGGGTAATTGCTATAGTTCGCCGGCGACCCATACTCATGTTGGCCATCTCCTAATAGTCATTACCTCACCATCTCCCAATAGTCATTACCATCGAACGACCGACGGACTTTATTATACCTGAGCATGGTACCTACATACACTTTACCAAGGCGTTCTGGGACAGTTTTGAGTCATATACGGACGAATCCTTGGCTGCTCTACCCATTTCTGCGGGTCGAATATCCCAAATAAGACCAAATTTCCCCGCGGAGGCAGCGGCCATGGCTAGAGAAAGAGATAAAGTGCGAAGTCTCAATCCCGAAGACCCCCGCATAAGGGATCTCAACGCGGAAATTCGTAGGTTGGTCGATAAACACAAACTGGCCAAATGGTAAAAACACCTAGAGCAATTCAACCTCTCCGATGGTGTTGGCAAACTATGGACTACGGTCAAAGCTCTATCCAATCCAACGAAACATAAGGATAAAGTGGATATTACTTTCGGCGACAGGGTGAAGAAGGACCCTAGGGGATGTGCGAACTCCTTCTGTAGACAATTTGTACTACATTCCCCGTCCGATAGAGCTAAACGTAGGACCATGCGACAGGCGCGTAAATACAAAAACCAAAACACGCTCATTGTCATCACTGCCTCGGAGGTCAAGGAAGCCATCAGACAGGCTAAGCCCTCAAAATCCATCGGCCCCGAGGGCATTGCCATGAAGATGCTGAAACATCTAGGTCAGGAGGGACACAAATACTTAGCGGCTCTATTCAGTCTATCACTGAACACTTTCGTCATTCCTGAAATATGGAAAAAGGCGAGAGTGGTTCCACTATTAAAACATAGAAAGCCGGCAAACATAGGCGATTCATATCGCCCTATATCACTTTTGTCGTCGGTAGTGAAGACGATAGACTCCATTTTGCTACCGTATTATACTGCAAATCTGCACCTGGTTAGCCATCAACATGGCTTCCGTAAGCTACAGAGCAACACCACCGCACTCAGTGCCATTACAACGCAGATAAATAGCTGCCTAAATCAAAACCAACCAAGTCACAGGACTGCGTTAGTGGCACTAGACTTGTTAAAAGCTTTTGATACAGTCAATCACGCCACGCTCATACAAGAGCTTCTTGAAACGCAGCTCCCTTATGGGTTTAAGAGATGGACCGCTAATTATCTGAACGGACGGCAGGCGTCGGTCATCTTTAGAAACGCTACATCAAAACCTAGACGTATTAGGCAGAGGGTGGTGTCCTATCCCCGACACTGTTTAATTTCTGTCTATCTAAGATGCCCCCAACACCAGAGGGCGTCACCGTCGTTTCATATGCCGGCGACTGTACAATCAACAGTTGCTTCTGCGATCTTTCCAGGGTTTTCACTGAGCGAGATCTGACGATATTACCGACTAAATCCACGGCGACACTTTTCACGACATGGACGCACCAGGTGAGAAACGAATTAGACATTTTCGTTGATGGCGGCCGCCGTGGTGTAGCGGTTAAGTGTTCGGCCTTCTACACCAAGTCGTGGCGGTTCGATGCCCGGCAAAAGTAACATCAAAAATTATTTAGAAAAAGAATTTTTCTAAGCGGGGTCGCCCCTCGGCAGTAGTTTGGCAAACTCTCCGGGTGTATTTCTGTCATGAGAAGCTTCTCAGCAAAAAATTAATTTGCTTTGCAAGTGCCGTTCGGAGTCGGCAAAAAACTGTAGGTCCCGCCAACTTGTAGGAAAAAGTCAAAAAGCAACACACCACAAGTTGGAAAGAGAAGCTCGGCTAAAAAATCTCGTTAGAGGTTATGATAACCTGTTGGTATATAGCCGCCATTAGTTTTTTTTTTTTTTTTGATGGCACTAAGCTTCTAACTTTCAGCCACCCAAAGTTATTAGGGGTGACACTGGATAATACCTTCTCATTTGCTGGTCATGTGTCTGCAATGATCTCAAAGGCACGAGGTCGCAACAAGATCCTCAAGTCAATTTTCGGCAGTACTTGGGGAAAAGACAAAGAAACGTTGCTGACTACATATAAAGCCATTGGCCGAACAGTCTTTGACTATGCCGCACCCATATGGTCGCCTAACGTGCATAACACCAACTGGACGAAGTTACAAGTCTGCCAAAATGCCGCTATCAGAACTGCTACGGGATGTCTCCTCATGTCTCCTGAGTCTAACCTCCACCAAGAGGCAAAACTGCTCAATGTAAGAGATCACGTGGAAATGCTTAGCAGACAATTCCTACTGAGCTGCCACAAGCCAGCACATCCAAACCGTCATATTTTGGACACAGATCCGCCCCCGAGAGACATAAGGAGTCATCTCCGTAAGCATTATGACGAGATCCGGCATCATATTACCGTGCCGTTTGATCTGTGGAATCATAAGCGGGCTCTAACCGACATCCACACCGAGTCGATTGACACTTTTGTCAGATCTCTACCTGTGAACCCCGTTCTAAACAGTCTTCTACCCGATATTGCTGAAGAAGAACGCACCTTACCAAGGGAGACAAGAGTCACCACGGCACAGCTTAGGTCTGGATACAGTGTGAGGTTAAACTCTTACTTGTCCAGACTGAGTGATACAATTTCAAACACTTGCCCTGCATGTAGTAGGACCCCTCATGATACCCTACATCTCTTCAGTTGTCCAATTGAATCTACTCTTCTAACCCCTCTGTCCCTCTGGCCCAACCCTGTTGAAACTGCCTTGAACTCCCGTTAGAAGAGCTTGATGAAGATCTTCGGAATGATCATACACTCTAGGCAGGGAAGTGCATTGTTAACAACAACAACAAGCCTCGTTTGGCTTCAAATGGCTCAGAGAGGTCCTTTCCGATTCTAACGGAGCTGTTGGTATTGCTCAACGTCATTTGGCAAAGCCGTATAAGCTTTGCAGGGAAGTCAAGTTCAGACATGGTGGCATACAGTCAACTCCTTTTTGCGCTGTCAAAAGCGGCTTTGAAATCGACAAAGAGATGGTACGTGGCGATTCTTTTATCATGGGTCTTCTCCAGGATTTGGCGTATCGTGAAAATCTGGTCGATGCACAGAGCCAACACTGCCTAATAAAATAGAACAAAAGTCATATGATATCTCTATAGATTTTCTTCAAGAAGAAGTTCTTTTTATTTTTGAAGAGAAAATCTTATTAATCTTTACAAAGGAAATCTTGCAAAAAACGTTCCTAACAAGAAGATTCGACTTATTAATGTTTTCAAAGGGAACACATATTTCCGCGTAATTGTATGTGTTAATAAGACGATCTTAGGGTTCCTAACAAGAAGATTTGACTTATTAACAGATTTCCGCATAATTGTATGTGTTAATAAGACGATCTTAGGGTTCCTAACAAGAAGATTTGACTTATTAATGTTTTCAAAGGGAAAACATATTTCCGCATAATTGTATGTGTTAATAAGACGATCTTAGGGTTCCTAACAAGAAGATTTGACTTATTAATGTTTTCAAAGGGAAAACATATTTCCGCATAATTATATGTGTTAATAAGACGATCTTAGGGTTCCTAACAAGAAGATTTGACTTATTAACAGATTTCCGCATAATTGTATGTGTTAATAAGATTTGACTTATTAATGTTTTCAAAGGGAAATCTTGCAGAAAACGAACTGATTTCTTAGGGTTCCTAACAAGAAGATTCGACTTATTAATGTTTTCAAAATGAAATCACATATTATTGAGAAGAAAATAAAAATTATATTTCTGAGTTCTTATATTGTCTTCGAGAACTTCAGATTATCAGTTACGATTCAGTTTTAGATTTCTCTTGTATTGCCTTTACCTTCTTATGTTGCCTTTTCATATTTCCTTCAAGCCATCTCACCGCACTCTTCCTTACATTGCCTTCCACACTTGCCATATTGCCTCCACCGCGAATCGAACTAACCACATATTGAATGCTGAACACAGGTGCTTACCATCGAGCCATCGGGTACTTCTGCTTCTCAGCGTATAATTGTTCTACATGATGTCTGCTGATGATGATGCAAGATTTCCCTTTGAAAATATTAATAAGCCAAATCTTCTTGTTAGGAACCCTAAGATCGTCTTATTAACACATAAAATTATGCGGAAATATGTTTTCCCTTTGAAAACATTAATAAGTCAAATCTTCTTGTTAGGAACCCTAAGATCGTCTTATTAACACATAAAATTATGCGGAAATATGTTTTCCCTTTGAAAACATTAATAAGTCAAATCTTCTTGTTAGGAACCCTAAGATCGTCTTATTAACACATACAATTATGCGGAAATCTGTTAATAAGTCATATCTTCTTGTTAGGAACCCTAAGATCGTCTTATTAACACATACAATTATGCGGAAATCTGTTAATAAGTCAAATCTTCTTGTTAGGAACCCTAAGATCGTCTTATTAACACATAAAATTATGCGGAAATATGTTTTCCCTTTGAAAACATTAATAAGTCAAATCTTCTTGTTAGGAACCCTAAGATCGTCTTATTAACACATACAATTATGCGGAAATCTGTTAATAAGTCATATCTTCTTGTTAGGAACCCTAAGATCATCTTATTAAAATAAGAAGTTTTTCTCTTTCAGCTTTTTTTTCAATATTTTGACAGAAATTTCGAGAAGATTTTCTTATTAATAACACATATAAAAAGAAATCGCAAAGAAAAAAGAAGAAATTGCACTTGATAATATCAATAAGAATTTCCTCATTAAACCAAATAGATTTGCGTATGGTTTTTTTTTCGTTTCCGCCGTCTTGACTACCCCTGAGCCTGAAAACCGTTTATAAAGACAATCTTATTAATTTTATTAGGCATTTTTGGCTCTGTGTGGTAGACTTACCAGGTCTAAAGCCACACTGATAAGGTCCAATCAGTTTATCTACGATGGGCTTCCGTCTTTCACACAATACGCTAGAAAGAACCTTATATGCGATATTAAGAAGACTGAAGCCTTGTGGATTGGGCAGAGCACACTTGAATTCCAATCTGAAGGCATGCACTCGTCTGACCATATTCTGAATAAGAGCTGATACGTGCTATTTACCAGCTTTTCGCCTCCGCGTTTGAACAGCTCGGCGGGTAGTCCGTCTTTTCCAGCCACTTTGTTGTTTTTGAGCAGGGATATAGCTGATGACTTTTCCATCGTCAGGAATTGTGGTATCGGGTTCAACGTCTTCCTCGCAGTTTAGCAGTGAGGAGAAGTGCTCCCTCCATAGGTTAGGTTAGGTTCAAGTGGCTGCCGCAGAGGCACACGTAGGCCAGTATCAAAAGGCCCGTTGTGTTACCACCAACACTAGGAAAGTCAGTTCTGGGACCCTTCCATATGGAAAATCCCGGTATTATCGGGATTCTCCACATAGCAGAATTCCGGGACTGACGTTCCTAAAACGACACCTTTACTCCTCCTCGAACCATTTAGATGACTTGATGAAGGCCATCAGGTCCTTTATGTGCAGCTCCGTGACCTGGCGTAGGTTAACCAGGAAGGGAACTCCCAAAAAGGGCATTCTCGCGCTACTTAAAGCCGGGCAGTTGCAGATGAGGTGCTCCACCGTTTCCTCCTCCTCATCATCCTTACAACTCCTACAGCATCGGCTACAGTGATCAGCTAGTCTGAAGGAGAGCTTAAGGTTCAGATCCTTTGAATAAACCCCTCCTCCAACTCTGCCGTCTAACTTCGAGCCATCAGTATAAATGGAAGTGCCGCCATGAGTGGCGGGACTCCGATCCGTGCTCTCCCATTCTTCCCTGCTGGGAATGTTGATTTTAAAACCGTTATCTCCGACTGTTGTGGTCGCACAACGACCTGTGCTCAGCTGAAGAAAGCTATGATCCCAAAATACAGTAGTGCTTGCGCCCCAACCGGACGTTTCCCTTAGAAGCAGAGCCGATGCTGCTGCTATCCGGTGCCCTTCCAGATAGAGTGGCAAAATGTCAAGAATGGCCTGGAGTGCTTCGTTGGGCGTTGTTCCTAACGCACCGCTTATACAGACCATGCAACATCTGTGTACTTTACCTAACAGATTAAGATTTGTTGCCTTGCTCAGGGCAGGCCACCATACCACAACTCCATAGAGCATGATTGGTCGAATGATAGCAGTGTAGATCCATTTGCATATTTTGGAAATTATATTTGGACTAATGGTTTTAAAATAATACCAAAATAATACTAAATCGCTCTCTCTCTCTCAATTTTAGCAATCAAATTAGTCCAAATGGTCTTAAAATTATACCAATATAATACTCTTTCTCTCTATTAAACGGAAAATGGAATTAATTTAATACTTTTCGGCGTTGTTATATATAAATACCAAATTGGTATTAAATTTAGACTTTTCTTTTTACTGTGCGCTTTCTTCTGGCGCTGAAGATCATTCTCCTTTCAGGTTAGTTTCCTAAACTGAACTGTGCCTAAGAACTTGGCTTTGTCAGCCAAGTTCAGGCGCACGTCATTCAGTTTTGGTAGTATTAACGGTGGTATCTTATAGCGGTTGGTGAAAAGGACCAGTTCTACTTTTCCCGGGGAAACCTCTTGCAGTGCTACTTGCATCAAGTCGCACAGGGTTTGTGGGAATTGGCTCCTATATACTATTGCTAAGTCGTCTGCATATGCCACTAACTTCTCGCCCCCCCAGCTTTTGCCTCGCAGCACCGAGTTGACAGTGAGGTTCCATAGAAGCCGGGAGAGAACACCACCCTGAGGCGTTCCTCTTGTGACATAGCGTGATAAGTCAACCGAGCCCAGTGATGAAACTATTCGTCTACCCCTTAGTAGTTGATCAGTAAGTCCAATAAGAGACCTGCTTATGCCCAGACTTGTTAAAGCGGTGTTTATAGCATCAGGGCTTATGTTGTTGAAGGCTCCTTTAATATCTAAAAAGGCCACAAGGCAGTACTCCTTTTCATACAGCGATTTTTCAATAACAGAAACTAGGCTGTGAAGCACAGTTTCTGTAGATTTCCCTTTGGTGTATACATGCTGATAGCTAGAGATAGGGATGCTATCAATAGTAGAGGAGAGGTAGTCATTTATTATCCTCTCGAAGGTTTTGAGCACAAAGGATGAGAGACTGATCGGCCTATAGTCCCTGGGCTCGTAATGAGACACCTTCCCCGCCTTAGGAATAAACACTACCGTGGCACTTCTCCAGGAGGAGGGAATGTAGCTAAGAGCCAGACAGGCTGTATAGAGAAATACCAGCCATTTGGCTGATGTTTCCAGTGTGTTTATGAGTTGTGCGGGAATAATCCCGTCTGGCCCGGCAGCCTTGAACGGTTCGAAGCTTTTACCCGCCCACCTAACCTTTTCCTCCGTGATGGGTATGTGTACAGCCAGGTTTGTTGTAGGTGCTAGGGGTTTCTAATGCAAGTACCCTGGGAAGTGCGTTTTCAAGAGCAGCCCTCCGTGCTGGTCCAGGACCCTCTTTGCCTCACGATAGCGTTGCCATACCCTGCGGGTTGCGCTCGTTCGCAACGTCTCCTTGTAGGCAGCGTCTTTTTTTCGAGGCAGTTTTGCATTCCTCATCGTACCAGTTGTTCTTGCGGGCTCGCTGGAACCCTATAGTGGCCTCAGTGGCGGTACGTAATGAGTGAAAGATATGCTTCCATTGCTCGGTTACATCGTTAGGTCAAGGATTGCTCTCTGATAGCTGGCGTGAGGGTGGAGTGGAAAAATTATCAGCTGTCTGTGTCATGCGCAGCTTCTCGACGTCAAACTTTCCTTCCGTTACTGTGCGCACTTTCTTCGCTGCACAGAGGCGTGTGCGTATCTTGGCTGCAACAAGATGATAGTCCGAGTCGAATTTGGACCACGCAAGGTACGCACGTCAAGAACGGTGGAGCTATGTCTGTCATCTATCATGACATGATCAATCTCGTTTCTTGTTCTTTGATCAGGGGACAGCCAGGTGGCTTGGTCTATTCGGTTATGCTGGAACGTAGTACTACTGATGACTATATTGCCATCAGCGGCGAAGTCCTAGTGCCGTTGGGGGATGTTATATCGTGGAGACTAAGTTTTCCAACTGTAGGAGCAAAGACTCCTTCCTTTCCCACCTTGGCATAAAAGTCGCCGAGAACGATTTTGATATCATGTTGGGGGCAGCGATCATAAGTCTCTTCAGGTTTATCGTAGAAGGAGTTGTTGTTGTTGTTGTAACGAAGTGTAGCCCTGCCCAGCGTGTACTTTTCCTTAACCTAAATTGTCATCAATTTCTTCTAACGGGAGTCCTAGGAAACTTGCAGTTTCAACAGGGTTGGACCAGAGGGAGATGTGTGTTAGAAGAGTGGGCTCCGAAGAGCAGATAAATAAATGGTTGGTATTATGGGGTGACGAGCCGCATGCCGGACATTCATTCGGCACGTCAAGGTCTAGTCTGGATAAGTAGGAGTTTAACCTGCTACAGTATCCAGAGCGTAATTGAGCCAGAGTGACCCTTGTCTCTCGAGGAAGATGACGCTCCTCAGCCGCGACGCGAGGTGGTTTGGCGTGCAACACGGCGTTCAGTGGACAGAGCGAGACATAAGACGCAACGGACGTGTCATGGATGTGCTTCAGGGCCTGCGTATGTACCTTTGGATCAAACGGCGAAAGTGTGAGGTGCCGGATCTCATCAAAATGCTCACGTAGATGTGCCCTTACGGTCCTAGGAGGTGGCTCATACTCAAGCAGTAGTCTGTTGGGATGTTGTGGTTTGCAACAGTTCAACAGGTACTGCTTGTTTAGCATTTCATTGTGCTCCAAAACTGGGAGCATTTCCACCTCATGATGTAAATGATGTTTTGGAGACATAAGGACGCATCCCGTGGCGGTTCTGAGTGCGGTATTTTGGCAGGCCTGCAGTCTTTTCCAATGAACCTCAGCAAGCCCCGGCGACCATATCGGCGACGCGTAATTCAGGATCGGCCGACCAATTGCTTTATAGGTTGCCAGCAACGTTTCTTTGTCTTTACCCCAAGTGCTGCCGGCTAGCGACTTGAGAATTTTGTTGCGGCTTTGTAGCTTAGAGACAATTGCGGTTGAATGAGCAGCGAATTTGTGCATGGGGTCGAAAGTTACCCCTAAGATTTTGGGGTGAGAGACAGTAGGTAATTTTTGATCGCCTACGTAGATTTCTAACTCCATGCCAACTTGCGCTGTCCAGGTCGTGAATAGTGTCGCCGAGGACTTCGTTGGCGACAATGTCAGGCTCCGGGCAGTGAAAAACTCAACAAGAGAGGGGAGATAACCATTGATCCTGGAGCATAGCTCATCAACGGAAGTGCCAGAAGCCAGGATCGTACAATCGTCTGCGTAAGAGACAATCGAGACTCCATCTGGTGGGGAAGGAAGCCTCGAAATATAAAGATTAAACAGAAGCGGGGAAAGGACACCACCCTGCGGTACCCCTTGTTTAATCTTTCTCGGTTTTGATTTTTTGTTTCTGAAAACTACAGACGATTGACGACCACTCAGATAATTGGCGGACCAACGCTTAAGACAGGGGGGGAGCGATGAATCTTCCAAATCGGATACCAGTTGTCCATGATTTACTGTGTCAAAAGCTTGAGACAGGTCAAGAGCAACTAGAACCGTCCTGTGATGAGGGCTTTTCTGGTTGAGTCCGTCAGTTATCTGAGTGTTAATGGCATTTAGAGCAGATGTTGGTGCTCGGCTAACCTCAACTTTGATGTGTAAAGAGGAAGTAATACCGCCTCCAATGTCTTCACTACTGGCGAGAGGAGCGATATCGGACGATAAGACTCCCCTACGTTAGCTGGTTTGCCAGGCTTTAGTAGTGGGACCACGACTGCCTGTTTCCATTTTTCAGGTATGACAGAAGTGGCCAGGGACAAATTGAAGACGGTAGTGAGGTATTTTACTCCCTCTTCGCCGATGTGTTTTAAATGCACCATGGCTATGTCGTCAGGGCCCATAGCTTTAGAGTTTTTGGCTTTCCTGATGGCCACTCGAACCTCTGTAGCGGTGATGGAAACGGGGGCATTGTTTTTGTGTTTATGCGCACACCTGAAGATCCTACGTCTGTCCCTGTCCTGTGCAGGGTGTGGTACAAACTGTCGGCAAAAGGCCGTTGCACTTTTCTTCGGGTCACTAAACGTCTTATCACCAAAGGTGATGTCTACGTTTTTTGGTGGGCCCGTCGAATTTGACAGGGATTTGACTGTGGACCATAATTTTCCAACACCGGTAGAGAGGTTACAAGACCTCAGATGCTCCTCCCATTTGGCATGTTTGTGTTCATCTACCAACCGTCTGATTTCCGCGTTGAGACCACTGATCTGTGGGTCTGTGGGATCGATGCTACGTATATGGTCACGTTCATTGGCCAGGGCTGCAGCTTCAGTTGGGAAGTTTGGCCGTATATTTTGTATTCTCCCAGCTGGTATAAAAAGGGCTGCAGCTCTATTTATGACCTTACGTATTTCCTTTTCACCTTGGCGTACGTCAGTCGGTATGGGAAGAGCACCAAAGGAGCTCTCAGTAAACTCAGTAAAGCCAACCCAGTCAGCCCTCCTGAAGTTTACGTAGGATCTCTTCTCAGAGGTGGTGAAATCCGGGGCACGATCAACGGACAGGATGATTGGCAGGTGATCTGATGCCAAAGCCACCATTGGGCGCCAGTTTATGCAGTTTATTAGACCCGGACTAACAATTGTTATGTCCGGGGAGCTACTGCAATTTACTGCCATCCTCGTGGGGGCGTCCGTGTTCACCGCGCAGAATGTGGAAGCGTCAATTTGCTCGGCTATTTCCCGTCCTCTGCCGTCAGCAGAATGGCGTGAATGCCACATGTCATGGTGTGCATTAAAATCGCCCATAATGACACGGTTATCGCCCCGTAGGAAATCGCTTAAATCAGGGCGATAACTTCTGGGACAACAGGTGACGGGAGGTATGTAGATGTTTATCAGCTCGAGATCAACACCTCCAGCTGAAATGACAATACCCTGTCGCTCTAAGGGTATGTCCTCTTGGTCGGTGTTGAATGCAAATTCCCTATACCGCACGGTTTGGTGGATGATGAACGCAAGACCACCCCCACCGTCCGTACGATCATGCCGGAGAATGTGGTAGCCACCACTCGCTCTGAGATCCGAGTGGGTGCCAAGTTTAGTCTCCTGGATTGCAGCAATTTTGATGGAGTTTTGCTGCATAAACTTGGTGATCTCCACAATCTTGCCAGTTATACCATTGCAGTTTAATTGCATTATTTTGAAATGCGGGGGAGAGGCAATGGTCACTCTGGGAGTCAGGGACTGGTGCGCTCGCCGTGGAGGTAATATGCTAGTCCGTGATCGTCGTCGCAGTCCTGAAGGCGACAAATTCCGCTCGTTGGGAAACGAGGTAGAATTTGTCGGCAATGTGGGCTGCACAGCTCGACAACACGGCGCAACATACGCATCAGTCCATAGATTTCTGTTTGCGAGCCCTGAGCATATGCGCAGGTGACATTGGCCAAGGCAGATATTGCACTTGACCGATGGCACTCTGGACGCATATATTCTGTGCCGACAAACAGTGCACATAGTGTGAGGGACCAGGAGCTGATGGCCTTGATTCACACTTGTGCCGGTACCGGAAGAAGTAGAGGGGAGGAGAATATTTTGGGGCGGGAGTTGTAGCTCAGCAGTGCTCACAACATCTATAGATGTGCTACGTAGGGAGTAGCTATGAGCTGCTGTGTGAGGTGTTAGCGCGCTAGGGCGCGAGCTACAACTGGGAACACACAATGTTTGCTGAGCAATAGATATATTGCGAAGGGGAGGCGATAGCGCTACGCCGGAGCGTCGCGAGCCACGGGACGTTCTAAGACGTGAACAGCAAGGCGCCACGAAGGTTTTAAAAAAACTAAGAGGCCGGTGTGTTTTTGGATCTAGTCCGGAGCAACTAGACTTGTGTAGCCAACCTTTACAAGATGTGCATTGCACCGAATGCGAACATCTGGTATAAATTTTCTTCCGGCACACGCAGCAGAACCATTCTGTTGGACCAGGGTTTAGCTCAACGCCAGACCGGAACAACAGAATAGGGAGCAGCCCTGCTGCAAGGAACTGCTCCAGGGATGACAATTTTAGGGGGAGGAATCGTGACACGTTAGACAGGGTCACTTCGGGTGTACTGCTCTTGGCCAGGCTGTAATAAAAAAATACAGCCTGGGTCGTTTCGGTACGAAGGGTACTGCGCAAGCACATGTACCTTTCTCGCAGAACCGGCAGTACGTAGAGGAGTCCTCCTCTGCGTTGTCGTCTCCTCAGTCGGCGCATAAGCGCAGATAAATGTTATGTTGAAAAACCTCGCCTTGTGCGGATCGCAGCGAGATGCTCGTCATGGGAGTGACGCTAATACTTGGCGGCGAAGTCTCTTTTCCACCACAAATCCTACACCACGCGCTTTGCCGCGGTCTCATGGTCCGATGGTCGTCTTTCCTTGTCCCGTCCATCGCATTTCCTGCAGGGCGCTGATGTCAGCCTTTGCGTTTACGCGGACATCAACCAGTCGGGAAGCGGTACCATCCCTTGAAAGGGTCCGGACATTCCAGGTAGGTACATGCCCTAATATCCTTCTCATTGTCCTTATTTCGTTTTGCCGGGTCGTCAACATTAAATTAATTTGAATCAGTTAAAATTAACCACTTAATTTCTTAAAGGTAGGCTTCTAAAAGGGAGGTCTTAAGGTAAAACAGGTCGTTTGATCGTTTCAGGTTGTAGGGTTTCACCTACCTTGTCATAAGGAGATTTAGATTTTTTGTTAGTAGTCCGAACACTTAGGCCCGGTTTAACAGTGCAGGTTTAAACCATAGACAAAGTTGACTAGAGTTTATCCCTTACAAATTGGCCGCTTAAACTAAGTTTAATCTTGGACTGAAGTTTCAACTTGCACTAAAAAAACGGGCCTTAGAAGATGAGCCCATTAAAGATAATTCTTTCTTAGGAACTATTAACGTAGGTTGCACAAGGGATGAACAAAGAGTTTGCGGTAATTCCTTAGAACTAATGAGATCGAAAAGAATTTCAATGCTGTTTTAAGCAATAATTTTTATTTCACGTCCCTCACGCCATAAAATGCCCTAGCCAGCAACAAAACTAACCTAATAGGTGTTATTAAGTTTTATTTAGTATTACCTTTTTATCTTATACAAGAAAATATACGATCTTTATAATGTTTTTTTTTTTTTAATTTTAAATTAAATTTAATTAAAGTGTGTATCTACAATTCTACAAACACAAACTTACTTAGTAATATCTATTACCACAAAAGTATACTACAAACGACTATAATAGATGTTGAGAGCTCAACTTGGGACATTTTATCTTGTATTCATACATTAAATATACAAATCTTTGTTTATTTAGATTAAGAAAAATTATATGTATATAAAAATTTTAAAAACTAAACACTTAAAAAATGCCCTAGCCAGCAAAGTCGTTGAGATTTAATTTGATGTTTTTTTTAGATATAGTGGAGCTCAGCACCCGAGGGCTATCAAAGCCTTATGCGATACAGTGATTCCGAATCAGATTAGAACTAACAAGTAAGGAAGTCTAAGTTCGGGTGAAACCGAACATTACATACCCAGCTGTGCACATAAAGTGGGCGTGATCGTTCACCGATTTTTCTTATTTTCTGTGGTAGTACTCTACATAAACATAACATGCCTGGTACCTAGTTTCGTAAATCTATCTCACACCGTTCTGAAGTTGTTAGCAGTCGAATTTAAAAATTGCTTGACTCATAAGTGGGCGGTGCCACGCCCACTTTCCAAAATTTTGAAAAAATTATGTAAAGAATATGAAAGTTGATGTATGTACCAAATTATATTATTATAGCGAAATCAGTTAATTAGATATGGACTTTTCAATATTTCCACCTCCTTTCAATATAACTTTTATGAAAAAGTAGGCGTGGTCGCGAAGCGATTTCGTTTATTTTCTATAGCTGAATTTACCACAGCAATAGTATGTCCTCTACGAAATTTCGTTATACTAGCATAAACTGTTCTGAAGTTATTAAGAGTCAAAATTTTAAAATTTCTTCAAATATACATGGGCGGTACCACGCCCCCTTTTCAAAATTTTTTATAAAATCGGCCTTAGAACATCTAAATCAATACATATTGCAAATTTTATCATTGTAGCTGCTTCTAATATTGAATTAACCCATTTTATACGTTTTTCGAAATTTTCGATATCGAAAAAGGGGCGTGGTTATGGTCCGATTTTACCCATTTTCAATAGCAATCTATTCTGAACCCAAATAAGTACGCATGCCAAATTTGGTGAAGATATCTCATTATTTGCTCAAGTTATCGTGTTAACGGACAGACGGACGGATGGACGGACGGACGGACGGACAGACGGACGGACATGGCTCAATCAAATTTTTTTTCGATCCTGATCATATTGATATATGGAAGTCTATATCTATCTCGATTCCTTTATACCTGTACAATAGGGGTATGACTTTTAACAATTTTTTGGAAAATATTATTTTACATAGCACCATATGATGAGGAATAGTGATAAAATGACAACTGCGTTTTTATTTTTTCATTTTATTGCAAAAACTTCACGCAGAAACAAAAAAATAAAATTTGAATGTTATCTGCAAGCAAGAAGAAGTCAAATTTTCATTTACAACAGCGGAATGTTTAGGTTGTTATGCAATAATTGTTTATAAATTTGTAGTTATTTATTTATTTATTTTCATATTAGATGAGATAAATTTAAGATTTAAAGTAGAATCAGATTTACAATTAGGGTATAATTCCTGTATGACTTTAATGGCTCTTTCAGCGCAGATATTAGTTCGCTTTAAATTCGAAATGACAGAATCTTCCTTTACCCAGTGTTTAAGAAAACACTTATGAGCAGTTTTAAATTGCTTTACGGATTTTTGCAAACTTGCAAAATCATTTATTTGGAAACGGTGATCAGAGAACCATACGTCATACCATGAACTGCATATGAATTGGCAAAAGTTTTATTCTGTGTTCAGGAATGAGAATGAACGTTAAAATCGCAAGCATAGCTCTTGAATTCCAGCGAGCGTTGCTGAGCGATGGAAGAACTTTGAATTTTATGTATGGAAATTTGTTGTTTATCTGATAGTGTTTAAAACCTTGTCCTAGTTCATACAAAAATTGCATATCATCACGCCATTTTATATATTTTATTTCTAATTTATCTCCGGTTTGTTTGTAGTTTTGTTTCAGATTGTCGTAGTTATTTATCAATTCGGAAAAAATATCTTAAGAGATGTTTGGCGATATTGACTTTCCAACAAGTAAGTCATCCATTACATGCTTCAAAATTAAATCTAGCACGAGATGCTGGCAACCAATATACTGCGGCGGGGACAAACCTTTTTTCTCAAAACATGTCTGTAGTGACTTTACGACTCCATTATTTTTTCCCTTATTAACGTTTGTTGTATCACAAACTATCATTTTAACGGAATTCCACAGCTGAAATTTATCCAGGACATTCTTAATTGCTTCGAAATTTATAGAAAATTAATTAAAGCTTTAAAAATATATTAATAAATAGATACCTTCAAAAATTGTCAAACTTTTTCCGTTTTCAAGAACCATGACCGCTACCCTTACTTCTTTTGTTTCATTTGTCAACGCAACGGCCTGCACTTCGTTTTTCCCAAATTTCTTGCCATCAAAATGAACACACTAAATATCATCTCTTAAAACAGTTATATAATTTTCCTCCAAACGTTGCGCTGCTTTTATAGATGCTTTGTAAATACCAGATTGTAACGGTGTTGCTAAATCAATTCCTTCTTTTGCCAACTCATTACATATTTTAGCGGCATTTTTGGCGCTAACACTGGCTTTAGTAACCATTGCCACTGCCGCTTTAGTTGAACACTTCACTTGTTTGATTCTTGAAGGAGCATCATATTCAGAATCAGATGGACTGTACGATTGCTGGATAGTTTCGGTTGATGATGTAGAACTGTCGAGTTCATTTTCATTAATATATAAGGTGCTTTTAACATTTTCTTCATCATTTTGTTTAAAAAGAGCACCTTTGGAGGGATGCACATCAAGAGCTTTAGATGTCCTGTATCCAACTTCTCCATTCGTAGATATTTGAAGTTGATATAACGCTTTGTCCTCAGTACTTAGCCAAATACCTTTTAAATTAGTTATATCACATAACTTGTTGAACCTCAATAGGACATTTCTTCCACCCGGATATTTTAGAAATGTTGAATAATCATTTAAAATTTTGGTTATTTTCCGTTCTATAGATGGACGTCTTATGCTTGGAAAGTTTAGTTTAGACCACAAATAAATCATTTCATTTGTAAAAATCTGGCATATTTCGTTTTTTAATTTTTCCGTTTTCGCTAACTCATTATATCTTCCTATTATAGCGGTCTGTTTTGGAATCTTGCACAGTTCACTTAAAGCTTTTTCAATGTTATTAATATCTCTTCTTTTATTCTTGGATTTTTCAAAGATGGTTAAGTTACTTTTCCATTGCTTTGCATTTTTTAAAACTTCATCAGCACTTTTTTTAAAAGACATTATTAAAACTGGCACCTCGAAAGATAAGAGACCAAAAGCAACTATAGGTGTGTTTACTGACCAAAAAAAAAATTCAGAGCAGGTTAGAGCAGAGCAGAGCAGGGCAGCTGTCAAAATAGAAATAGAGCAACTTAGAGCAACTCAGAGCAGAAATGCCATGAAACACTTGAATCTCGATAGTTTCTTTTTATTTGGGTTTTTTGTTTAAATCTTCAAAATTAATGCAAATTCACATATACAAAAACATTGACTTTCTTGTAAGCTAATTTTTTTGAAGTTTTCAAAAATTAATTTTTTTCTGACTGACAATTGCTTCTCTGCTCTAACTTACTCCATAAAAAAAGCTAGAGCAGAAATTTGTGATCTGGATTACTCTAGTTTTGTTTTGAGCGTACTCATGAAACAAAATATAGAGCAACCTAGAGCAACCTAGAGCAAGAAAAGTGTTCGTTAAACACAATTTTGTGAAATATCTCAATCTGGCGTAAGCTAGAGCAGCCCAATAAACAAACCTTTAGCCCGTTTCTATAACCTTTCGTTATAATAACGATAGATTTGCTATCGCAAGCCTCGTATCGCTTTCGATATGAAAAATGTTTCTGTAGCACACTCAATTCACCTTGCGATACAAGAGTGGTGAGTTTTTATCATATCGATGGAATACACGAAATGGAACATAGCATCTATCATTAATAGCAAACAAGTATAATAACAAACAAAGTGCAAGTGGATTTCCAAATTGTTAATAATTAAGACCATTGTTTACTTTAGCTGGCAACTGCTAATAAATTAGCGTAAATTATGGAAGGGGGCTCAAAAGACGGGGTTTAGCCTCAGGATCACGAATCCGGAAGTGCTTTTTTAATATTTTGCTTCTCTGAAGAGATATTTGCAATCAAAGTTGCAAGTTTTCATGTGGTTGTTGTAATTTTATAAGGCTGTACGGTTCAGGCAACCACCCGGACTTGGGATGGCGTATCCCAGGGTTATTTTTTATAAGCGCAGCCGAAGGCCGCCAACTCAGAAATTTGTTTCGCACATAAATACCATGGATTCCGCCCCAATTTTTTTATCGGACCCGGTTCATTTTTCGGTATTTTGACCATAACTTTTCACAAGCGCTTCCCGATTCGAGATCCTGAGTCCAAACCCCGTCTTTTTAGCTATCGCCCATAATTTTAGCTAATTTATTAGCAGTTGACCCCTAAAGGAAACAAATACATTACGTTTAGTTCCATAGTATATACACACTTTTTTCCACTGATCGGCGGTCTTGAAAGCTCCCCCCGCTGTATTTAGCTCCAGAGCAACTGCTTTTTATACATTGTGGCTCATGGAGGCACTGTCGGGACCGAAAAAAATCCCCATTGCCACTTTTTTATTGGCCTTCATTAGCTCCAAAACTTTTTGGTTTTTTGTAATTTTTCTACTCCCTCTTTTTTTCTATAAAATAAAAAATTAATTAGAAAACAAAAAATCTAAATTAGTTACCAACGAACTTCACTCATTTTCGTTTTAACGTATAATATCACGACCTTCGGAGCTAGTGATATGAATAACGCAAGAAATATCGAAAATACATACTCACCACTCATACAGAAACACTACCTTGCGATAACCATGAATCAGGGTTGCATTTTGCGATATAATTCGTATCGCAAGGATACAGAAACGGGCTACTTATATGTAATTGGCAAGTTGATGACACGTGCTTTGATTATTTCATAAGCCATTTGCTCTAATAATCGTTATGTCGAGTTCAAACAGGACAACTTTGAGCTTGAGCAACACCAAAAGAGAATCGCCGATAATAGCAACACCGAGTTGCTCTGTTTGAACCTGGACTATGTGTTGTGCAGAAATACAAATAAAATACGAAAGACGAGCAAAATAAAACGAACAAAAAAGGCGCAAATAAGTTCATTGCCTTTTAATTTGGCAAATGTATGGAATTTGCATTCAAATTTTTTTTTTATTTCTGCGTGAAGTTTTTGCAATAAAATGAAAAAATAAAAACGCAGTTATTATATTTTCACTATTTCTCATCACGTGGTGCCATGTAAAATAGGTGTTAGAAAAATGTCATACCCCTACTGTACAACCAACCGTTATCCTAACAAAGTTATAATACCCTGTGTACAAGTACAGCTGGGTATAAAAATTTTGCCTTTCAACAAACTATTTTCACTTTATTTTGAAAATTACTATCCGTTTCGAGTTCACTGGGTTATTTTAAACCAGGTAAAGCTTGGTCTCTATTATTTGCGCTGACATCATGTATTTAAGGGCTAAAAACGGCATTAAAAATGCAAATGAAAGGCTGTAGTAAAAGCAGAACTTAAAAAATATTTTATGAGAATATGGAAAAAATAAATTATTTAGGCAAAAAACAGACAAATTGTTTTGTTTAATAAAAAGGAGCACATATCATATTATTTAATTAAAGTGGGACTTATTTTGTTACCTAGAATAGTTTCGGTGACCACAGTGCCAGTTTAAACTTTGTCCAAACGGCCAAATTGGTAGGAGTAAACTATGGTAAACTTTGTCTATGGTTTAAAATTGCACTGAAAACCCGGGCCATAATAATTTTAAAAGCGCAAAAACAAATCATATGCTCTTAATTTTAAGAAATACGGGCATCCAAACTCTTCTTGGTAACAAAATAAGTCCCAATTTAATTAAATAATATGATACGTCCTCCTTTTTATTAAACAAAACGATTTGTCTGTTTTTTACTGAAAAAAATGATACTTCTGCCTTTACATATTTTTATGAAATATTTTATAAGTTATGATTTTACTTATAGCCTTTCAAATCTAAGTATATTTGTTTGCAAATGTTCCCAGTGAAGATTTAAATGTATTTCACAAAATCAAGGCATTTTAAATAATTTCGTTATAACTTTTTCTATATTTTTGCTCGCAAATTATAGGTATGTGAGTGAGAAAATCCGCACAGTGAAAAATTATTTATAGTTGCGTGTTATGCCTCTATATTTGGGCATTTTTGGACTGAAACTTTTTGTTTGGGTATCTTTTTAATGGTTAGATAAATTATAGAAGTTCATTTAATCTTTTTTGTTATTTAAGCATCAAAGAATTCATTTAATAATATTTTGCTGTGTTTGAGCTACACCACTTTTCACAAAACCTAATGGGTTTCAGAAATTAGTTAATTTTCGATCTCGAAAAACTATGTAATGTCACATTAATGAAAAAAGTTGGCAAAACATTGCCCGTGTTTTTTTACGCGCATATGCGTTTGCGCTTAAATTTTGTATGGAAACTAAGGGTTTAGCGCTTATCTCTCCATACAAAATCTAAGCGCAAACGCATATGCATGTAAATAAAAACACGGCATATGCGTTTGCGCTTAAATTTTATATGGAAACTAAGGGTTTAGCGCTTATCTCTCCATACAAAATCTAAGCGCAAACGCATATGCATGTAAATAAAAACACGGCCATTTTTTGTAGAGCGTTCAATTCCTTGCAGATACTGCGCTAAAAGTTGGTTGTACGGTTTTTGGGTGAGAAGATATCGTCGCTCCCAACGAAGACTAACACAGTTCAGTTAGCGTGGAAGACTAGCACGATTCGGTGTTTGCGTGGAAAACTAGCACCGCTAATCAGCTGTTCCAACCACCCTTTGGAAATCAATGTGAACGCGTTAGCGTTATGTTATGTCAAGTATAATCGATTACATTGATTTCCATAAATTTGGTTGGAACAGCTGATTAGCTTTATGGGTATGGCGTTAGCGATAAGACACACAGAAAAAAATGGCACTGGTAAAATCAACAATCTCGTACTGTTATCCTGAAGTTGACCAAATTCTGTTGAATTGACCAAATATTGGTTATTTCAGCGAAATTTTGTGTTAAAAAAACCTGTTGATTCAACAGTCATATATCTGTCAATTTTTAATTAACAAAATTTGGTAAAACTGACAGAATATTTGTTGATCAAACTAAATTTTGGTTTGAAACAACAAACTCCAACAATGATTATACTGTCATTGGAAAAAAACCTCCATTTACTAAGCAATTATAAACTATGTATTCCGAATATTCTATAGACTATCTGCGAATTACAATAGTGTGTAATGCAGATAATATGAAATGAACGAAATAATTATAGCTTATGTCGCGTAAACAAGCGTTGTCGCTTAAGATCTAGGTAGTTGACCTAGTTGCTGTATACAATTTACATACATTCAAAGCTAAATTTTTTTTAGTGGTAGGGACACACCCCAGGAGTCGGATACTTTTGGTTTTGCGCTCTTAAAATAAGAAAACCGTGATATCTATTACATAAAAAAAAAAATTACAAAATTTTGTTTGATATTTTAGCATCATATTCCCAAATTCAAACCTAGATGTCCTTGGAAAATGTATTTTTTTTTAATTTAATTGAGTTTGTCCATTCGCGCAGTGTTGCGCGAGTGGGTAATGGTATGTTTTTGGTTAGTGAAGACCGTGCAAATTTTGGTAAGAAATGTAAACAAAAATTATTAGTGATTTATAAACAAGGTAAGCTATCATTTAAGATATTTTTTTTCTTTTTCCAGATAGAATGTTTATTTTTTAAATGGGTGTACGAGCTTTGACTCCATATTTCCCTCTGAATTCAGTTATCGGACAGCCTGAAAACTGCAAAAAGACGAGGGGTTCAGTACTCGGACAGATAATTAAACTTAGTTTTATGTTTTTGTTGTTGTTGCTGTTGTTGTTGGAATCGATAAAAACACTCCACGAATGGACTCAGTACGCTCCGATACTAGCACCTTGAGGTACTTGGCCGATTGTTGCGAGGGCAATTTGGTATGACAAGTTGAACCTTATAGGTTGTTGCAAATCGTCCTTTCGTGCCATAAAGCTCTAAGTCATAACTCTTTGTGGTTTTTAGTCCCTCTTAACCGAGGCATGTCTTACTGCGGGTGTATTCTAACCTCCAGACCTACTGGAGGTTTTATATTGTTCTATTTGTTTAAAAAATGGAGCTCTCGAAGAAGCTCAGAAAAGAGAAGGGCGCATTGAATTACAATATGTATATCTTATATGATCGAGTGTGTCGGAGACGATTCTTTTAAGGACCAACCTCCTTCATCTCCTGCTTTTTTTTACCACGCTTTTATTAGGTTCACTTGTATGTTTGCTTGTTAGTTTGTTTGTTTGCTTGCTTGTATGTATGTGACTCTCGTTCGGTCTAAGCCCCAGTGGCCCAAAAACCGGAAAATGTCCCTACAATATGGGTATCAAATGAAAGGGGAAGGCCCCAGGTTTCATTTGGACATCGACATATTTCGATAAATTTATCGATAACTGAGTTATCGCTCAAAATGTGGTTGCCCGAAAACCTTGAAATTTCCCTACAATATGGGTATAAAACGAAAGGTGAAGGCCCCACGTCTCATGTGGACATCGACATATTTCGATAAATTGGTCGATAACTGAGTTATCGGTCAAAATGTGGTTGCCCGAAAACCTTACAATTTCCCTACAATATGGGTATCAAACGAAAGGTGAAGGCCCCAGGTTTCATTTGGACATCGATATATTTCCATAAATTTATCGATAACTGAGTTATCGGTCAAAATGGGGTTGCCCGAAAACCTTAAAATTTTCCTACAATATGGGTATCAAACGAAAGATGAAGGCCCCAGGTCGCATTTGGACTTCGATATATTTCGATAAATTTATCGATAACTGAGTTATCGGTCAAAATATGATTGCCCAAAAACCTTAAAAATTCCCTACAATATGGGTATCAAACGAAAGGTAAAGGCCCCAGGTTTCACTTGGACATCGACATATTTTGATAAATTTATCGATAACTGAGTTATCGGTCAAAATATTATTGCCCAAAAACTTAAAAAATTCCCTACAATATGGGTTATCAAACGAAAGGTGAAGGCCCCAGGTTTCACTTGGACATCGACATATTTCGATAAATTTATCGATAACTGAGTTATCGGTCAAAATGTGGTTACCCAAAAACCTTAAAATTTCCCTACAATATGGGTATCAATCGAAAGGTGAAGGCCCCGGGTCTTATTTGGACTGCGACATATTTCGATAAATTTATCGATAGCTGAGTTATCGGTCAAAATATGATTGCCCAAAAACCTAAAAAATTCCCTACAATATGGGTATCAAACGAAAGGTGAAGGCCCCGGTTTCACTTGGACATCGACATAGTTCGATAAATTTATCGATAACTGAGTTATTGTCAAAATGTGAGGCCAAATACCTTAAAATCTCCTAACAATATGGGTATCAAACGAAAGTGGAAGTCCAGAGGTTTTGTTTGGACTGCTGTATTTTTCGATATATTTATCGATAATTTCATAGGACATTTGACTAAAAAGTAAAAAATAAATATAGTTTAAAAAAACTAAAACTCACGCTTTTAGAGAGTATTGAACTAAAAAGTTGAAAATAATTTTAAAAACCCTACACAGTAGTATTGTGGAAAAAGCGTGGTCCGCTTTGTGCCATAATTTTCGTATATCGAGCGCTCGACGCTTTTCCCACATAATGCTAGTTTCTTTACTACGCTTTCATTAGCTTTACTTGTACATACATTCATATGTATGTTTGCTTGTTTGTATGTAACTCTATATTTATCGATAACTAAGTTATCGGTCATAATGCCTACAATCTTGGTATCAAACAAAAGAGAAGTTCTACAGGTTTCTATTGGACTTTGGAATATTTCGATATATTTATCGATAACTGAGTTATCGGTCAAAATGAGGTTGTCCAATAATATTCAAAATTGCCTACAATATGGGTATACAATATGGGCCCAGAGGTTTCGTTTGCACAGCGGCATACTTCGATATATTTATCGATTACTTCCTAATACATTTAACTAAAAAGTAAAAAATAAATATAGGTTAAAAAGCGAAAACACACGGCTTTAAAGAATATTTTACTAAAAAGGTAAAAATAATTTAAATAAAAAACGAAGATTATGGAACAAAGCGGACCAAGCTTTTTCCACAACACTACTGTGTATGGTTTTTAAAATTATTTTCAACTTTTTGTTCAATACTCTCTAAAAGCGTGAGTTTTAGTTTTTTTAAACTATATTTATTATGAGTACTCCTTGGAGAAATGTTTGTGAGCTTTGGAAAGTATTTTCCCTTAGGTGTTCTATGCAGTACTCAGAAGCAAGGAAATTTAGTACTCCGAGATCGATTCCTTTGGGTGCCTGTAAGTGATTTAGCTTGAAAAACATTGATTGCAAGTTCGGCATTTGTTTTTCCGATGATTATCCTTTGATTAGTCCTTGAATTTCTCAAAGAACTGTCCCGAATCCTGAATCTATGGTGAAAGTTTGTGAGAGATCGGTAATGATATGGTGGTTTGGGCGTGGCACTTTCCACTTTTCTAAAATTGTGAAATTTTGATTAACTCTAACATATCCATACAAAACAAGTAAGGAAGTCTAAGTTCGGGTGAAACCGAACATTACATACCCAGCTGTGCACATAAAGTGGGCGTGATCGTTCACCGATTTTTCTTATTTTCTGTGGTAGTACTCTACATAAACATAACATGCCTGGTACCTAGTTTCGTAAATCTATCTCACACCGTTCTGAAGTTGTAAGCAGTCGAATTTAAAAATTGCTTGACTCATAAGTGGGCGGTGCCAGGCCCACTTTCCAAAATTTTGAAAAAATTATGTAAAGAATATGAAAGTTGATGTATGTACCAAATTATATTATTATAGCGAAATCAGTTAATTAGATATGGACTTTTCAATATTTCCACCTCCTTTCAATATAACTTTTATGAAAAAGTAGGCGTGGTCGCGAAGCGATTTCGTTTATTTTCTATAGCTGAATTTACCACAACAATAGTATGTCCTCTACGAAATTTCGTTATACTAGCATAAATTATTCTGAAGTTATTAAGAGTCAAAATTTTAAAATTTCTTCATATATACGTGGGCGGTACCACGCCCCCTTTTCAAAAATTTTTATAAAGTCGGCCTTAGAACATCTAAATCAATACATATTGCAAATTTTATCATTGTAGCTGCTTCTAATATTGAATTAACCCATTTTATACGTTTTTCGAAATATTCGATATCGAAAAAGGGGCGTGGTTATGGTCCGATTTTACCCATTTTCAATAGCAATCTATTCTGAACCCAAATAAGAACGCATGCAAAATTTGGTAAAGATATCTCATTATTTGCTCAAGTTATCGTGTTAACGGACAGACGGACGGACGGACGGACGGACGGACAGACGGACGGAAATGGCTCAATCAATTTTTTTTTCGATCCTGATCATATTGATATATGGAAGTCTATATCTATCTCGATTCCTTTATACCTGTACAACCAACCGTTATCCTAACAAAGTTATAATACCCTGTGTACAAGTACAGCTGGGTATAATTAATTGAAACCAAACTCTTTCGGAATTATGGGAAATTGAAAAATCATATAGTCAGGGGGCGTGTCCCCGCCCTTTTCCTAAAATATATATAGCCTATACTATACCTAGTGAAGCAAAGAATCTTCTGGGTAAATTCTATAAAGATCGGCTGAGTACTTTGGACGCCCCAAAAATACACATTTATTATAACTACAGTTTGCCCAGTGGTTGAAATTCAACCCAAAAACCTTATTTTATTTCCCTACCTTATTGAAGTTCAGTTTCCTTAACTATCACTTTTTGTGCTATTTATATTTTCCGTTTCTATACATTCCTCTTCTTTATGCCTTTTTCTCCCTCTTTACGCCATTCAGTAATAAAGTTTCAATGTTTATAACTATTTAGTTTAGGTCGTTTTATTCGTCTTCCTTTCCTTTCCTTTTCTCTCCTTTCCTTTCCTTTGGTTTTTTTTGCTTTCCTTTGTTTTTCTTTCCTTTCCTTTTCTCTCCTTTCTTTTCCTTTGGTTTTATTTGCTTTTCTCTCCTTTCCTTTCATCTCCTTTCTTTTCCTTTCCTTTCCTTTCCTTATCCTTTCCTTCGTTTCGTTTCATATCCTTTGCTTTAGTTTTCTTACGTTTGCCTTCATTTTATTTAATTTCTTTTCTTTTTTTTCTTACCTTTATTACCCTCGTGAAGGGTGGATACCTTGCCGCGGTACGAGGGCTTAAGTCGATAGCCACAGGGCTACGCTGCCCTTGTGATCATAGCTCCGTACGGCACTTCATCACGAGAGCAGCCTAGCCTCTCTGACGCGACGACAAAGATCTTCCCCCTCCCAATCCAGGGTGTTATGCGACCACGTGCCCATTGGACGTTTGCAGCCGGGAGGCAAATCGTGGCTGTATTTGAACGGAGCCTCTCTGATACCGGGTCGCCTCAGAGAGTAAGCATGGCCTTACCGCGGTACGGGGCTCTGCCGCGGCGGACGACACATTTTCCCCTACTTTTCCCTTGACCCTAAGCTGGCCTTGTCCGGCGATGGGTCGTACGAACAAGATGAACTCAAATAACGCAAATAAAAACGAAAAACCCAAAAAACAAACAACGCCAAATTTCACTCCTCAACAAAGGAGAGCTATGGAGGAGCAGGCGAGAAAGCAACAACAACGCCGGAGGACAACCTCCGTTCCACAATCAAGGGGGGGATCGATAGCGATGGCAACTACGAGTCGGTCAACCAACCCTCTATCGAGTAAGATTGACTTGATGGGAGCTAGCACCAGTGCGGTTGCCAACGCAGCTAAGCGGACAACGGCGGATGCTAAACTCCCATCAACCTCTGATATGAAAACCAGTATCTTTACGTCTGTGGCAGCGGTCTCACGACCTGGCCTCGGAGTTTCGAAGGGGAAGGAAGCTGCAACTGAGATTTCGGCAAGGGGAGCGACCGCGATGGCAACTACGGGTCCGCACTCCCGGGAGACATCTCCCCGCCGCTTCACATACCACGAGAAAAGATTGGCTGCAAAGATGCTGAAAGCTGTGATACCGGATTTCCAAAAATCTTACATACCAAAGAGGTTAAAAGTTAACCCTTTCAAGCGCCAGAGATCGGACCTGGAGTTAAATCCCCCTCCCAAGCTGCTCCGAGCAGCCAACGCTGAGCGATTAACATCTAACGCTACAGGCAGCAGGACTCCTGCAACGCCATATCGGGCAGTTAATCGGAACAACTCGTCGTTGATAGGCAACCTCCGGGATGGGGCAAACCTCGACAATATGGGGACGGCAGGGAAGTCTGTGCGCTCCCATCTTGGTGGTGCTTCAGATTAATCTGCACAAATCTAAAGTGGCTTCGGCTGCTTTAAGTAGTCGTCTTTCTAAAGGCGACGTGGATGTGGTCCTCATCCAAGAACCCTGGGTCAATAGCTCGAGAATCTGCGGATTGGGGACTAAGGGCTTCAAGCTCATTCGAGCCAGCGAGGAGAGCAAAGTCCGAACGTGTATTTTGGTCAAGTCTGAGTTGAACTCCTTTCTCCTACCTAACTACTCCAATGGTGATATTACCGCTATCAGTCTAACGGTCGACAGCACCCGCCTGACGGTGGCGTCGGTCTATATGCCCTACGACGCCGAAGAACCCCCACCACAAACGGAGGTGAAAGACCTGGTGTCAAATTTCTGCACGGGTAATCTTATTATTGGAGCGGACGCTAATGCTCACCATGTCCCATGGGGGAGTTCCGATATCAATGCCAGGGGCGAGTCTCTATTTGATTTCCTCTTAACAACCAACCTGGTAATTTGCAACGTGGGTAATGAGCCTACTTTTATCACTAAGACCCGTAGGGAGGTCATAGACCTCACTATCTGTAGTGAAGGCGCTCATGGGTGGGTCAGAAAATGGCGGGTTCTGGAAGAACATTCATTCTCCGACCACCGTTACATAGAAATGGTTTTAGACTTTATTGTAGAACAACCAATCATGAAGCGCAATCTACGTAACACAAATTGGCAGTTACACAATGAAATATTAGACAGAGACCTCCCAGTACTGCCCTCACAAGCCCCCTCATCAGTAGAGGAGCTGGAGGATCTTGTTACTACATTTACATCGGCGCTCTCAAATGCTCTAGGACAGGCTTGTCCAGTGCCAAAACCACGGGGTAAACACAGGCCACATTGGTGGTCCTACGATTTGGACTCGTTCCGCAAATCATGCCGGAAACAATTTAACAAGGCCAAGAGCCTCGGCTCTGAGCCTCATTGGCACTAATATAAAGCTAAACTTAGGGCCTACAAAAAAGCTCTGAGACAGGCGAAGAGAACTTCGTGAAGAAATTTCTGCACTGGCGTCGAAAAGGTCGACGACACAGCGAGACTTAGACGAGTCCTCTCGAAAAGTCAAACAGCCATCAGCTATTTGCGAAAAACTGACGGATCCTGGACCAGCACGGAAGAGGAAACCCTTGAGCTGCTCTTGAATACACATTTTCCGGGGAATCTGCATGACGCACCACTAGTGCCTGCAACAAACCTGGCAGTAAAAATACCCATCACTGAGGAAAGGGTAAGGTGGGCAGTTAAGAGCTTTGAACCGTATAAGGCTGCCGGGCCGGACGGGATTATCCTCGCGCAACTTATAAACACGTTGGAGACATAAGCTAAATGGCTGGTATTTCTCTTCACAGCCTGCCTGGCTCTCAACCACATTCCGGGCTCCTGGAGACGCGCCACGGTAGTATTTATTCCTAAGGCGGGGAAGGTGTCTCATTACGAGCCCAGGTACTATAGGCCGATCAGTCTCTCATCCTTTGTGCTCAAAACCTTCGAGAGGATACTAAGCGACTACCTCTCAACGACTATTAATAGCAACCTAATCTCTAGCTATCAGCATGCATACACCAAGTGTAAATCAACAGAAACCGCTCTGCACAGCCTAGTATCTGTCATTGAGAAATCGCTGTGTGAAAAGGACTACTGTCTCGTGGCCTTCCTAGACATTGAGGGGGCTTTCAACAATATAAGCCCGGAGGCTATCAACTCCGCTCTAACTAATCTGGGCGTAGATAGATCTCTAACTGGTTTAATTGAGCAACGTTTAATGGGAAGGAAAATAGCTTCTTCACTTGGTACGGTTGAGTTATCACGCTATGTCACAAGGGGAACACCCCAGGGTGGTGTTCTTTCCCCGCTTTTATGGAACCTCACAGTCAACTCGTTGCTACGTGACACAAGCTGGGGGGGCGGGAAGATAGTGGCATACGCAGACGATTTAGCTATTGCATTCAGAGGCAAGTTCCCACAAACTCTGTGTGACCTGATGCAAGTAGCACTGCGAGAAGTTTCGACGTGGTCCTCTCGCTGCGGACTTAGTATCAACCCGGGGAAAGTGGAACTTGTCCTCTTCGCCAACCGGTACAAAATACCGCCACTAAGCCTACCAGAACTAGATGGCACGCGCCTGTGCTTGTCGGATAAGGCCAAGTTTCTAGGCATAATTCTGGACAGGAAACTGAATTGGAAGGAGAATTTTCTTCAGCGCCAGAAGAAAGCTTGCATCGCTCTTTACACATGCAAAAGAGCCATTGGCAAAAAATGGGGGCTCAGCCCTAGAGTATGCAGTTGGATCTACACGGCCATCATTCGTCCAATCATGCTATATGGAGTCGGCGTATGGTGGCCTGCGCTGAGCAAGGCAATATACCTGAATCTGTTGCGGAAAGTCCATAGATCCAATATGATCTGTATAAGCGGTGCGCTAAGGACAACGCCCAACGAAGCCCTCCAGGTCATTCTGGGCATTTTGCCACTTGATCTGGAAGGGTTTCGGTCAGCAGCGGCATCAGCTCTGCGCCTAAGAGAAACCTCCAGTTGGGGTGCGGGTACTATTGGACACTCCAGTATTCTGGAATCTTACAGCTTTCTCCCTCTAAGCACAGATCGTTGTGCGACCACTACAGTCGGCGATAGCTGTTTCAAAATAAACATTCCCAGCAGAGAAGACTGGGAGAGGACGGATTGGTGTCCCGAAACAAATAGTGGCACTTCCATATACACCGACGGCTCGAAGTTGGACGGCAGAGTTGGAGGAGGGGTTTATTCAAGGGATTTGGACCTTGAGCTCTCCTTCAGACTACCTGATCCTTGTAGCGTCTTCCAGGCGGAAGTCTCGGCAATCCTAGACGCCGCGGCCTGGTTAAGCAAACGTGTTATCGGAGAAGATATCGCTATTTTCAGCGATAGCCAAGCGGCCATCAAATCCCTTGGCTCATACACGTTCAACTCTGAACTGACGCTCAGCTGTCGTCGATCTCTTCAGGAGATGGCCCAACAGAACCGCGTAAACCTCATATGGGTCCCGGGACATAGGGACATTGAGGGCACGCCCAAGCAGGTTCTTCAGGATAAAGAGCGCTTAGGTATGCCGTTTGCCACATGCAAACTAATGCTGAAGGAGCACACACTCCTTCAAGCCAACGAAAGATGGCTGCAATCCCCAGGGTGTCGGATATCGAAACAAACCTGGCCAAAATGTGATCTTAAAAGGTCTAGACGCATTTATGCCCTAACTAGGAGGGAAATCTGCATATTGATAGGGGTATTAACCGGTCACTGCCTCATTGGTAGGCATGCAGAAAGACTAAGTGTGCCCTACCGACGATGCTGCAGGAGTTGCAAAGATGATGAGGAGGAGGAAACAGTGAAACACCTCATCTGCAACTGTGCGGCTTTAAGCGGCGCGAGAACACGCTTTTTGGGAGCTCCGTTCCTGGATAGCCTAAGCCAGATCGCGGAACTGGACATAAAGGACTTGATGGGCTTCATAAAGTCATCTAAGTGGTTCGAGGAGGAGTAACGGTGTCGGTTTAGGAGTGTCAGTCCCGGGATTCTGCTATGTGGAAAATCCCAACAACTCAGTGATTTTCCATTTGGCTGGGTCCCGGGACTGACTTTCCTTGTGTTGGTGGTATCACAAAGGGCCTTTCAAACTGGCCTAAGTGTGCCTCTGCGGCAGCCACTTGAACCTAACCTAACCTACCTTTATTTTCCATTACATTCCTTTAGCTTTCTTTTCCTTTCCTTTCCTGTCATTTCCTTTTCTTACCTTTCCTTGCGTTTCCTTACTTTCTTTCTTCTCCTTTTCGTAACTCCTTTAGTTTTATTTCTTTTCCATTCTTTTCTTTTAACTATTTCTTTCCCTTTACATTCCCTTCCTTTCCTTTATTTTTCTTTCTTTTTATCTTTATTTCTTTTTCATACCTTCCTCTTCCTAACCTTTTATTTCCTTTTTTTCTTTTCTTCCCTTTTTTATATTTCTCCATTTTCCTTCTTTTTCATTCCTCTACTTCCATTACCTTTCCTTTCTTTTCCTTCCTTTTTCATTCCTTTCCTTTCCCTACCTTTACTTGCCTTTGATTTTTCTTTCTTTTCCTTTCCCTACCTTACCTTTCCTTTATTTTCCTTTTATCCATTCCCTTTCATTCAGATACTTTTTTTTTATACTTTTATTTATTACCACGTTTTTTTTTGTATTATTAGGTTCACTTGTATGCTTGCTTGTTTGTTTGTTTGTTTGCTTGTTTGCTTGTATGTATGTAACTCTCGTTCGGTCTAAGTCCCAGTAGCCCAAAAACCGTAAAATGTCCCTACAATATGGGTATCAAACGAAAGGGGAAGGCCCCAGGTTTCATTTGGACCTCGATATATTTCGATAAATTTATCGATAACTGAGTTATCGGTCAAAATGTGAATGCCCAAAAACCTTAACATTTCCCTACAATATGGGTATCAAACGAAAGGGGAAGACCCCAAGTTTCATTTGGACCTCGATATATTTCGATAAATTTATCGAAAACCTTAAAATTTCCCTACAATATGGGTATCAAATGAAAGGGGAAGACCCCAGGTTTCATTTGGACTTCGTTATATTTCGATAAATTTATCGATAACTGAGTTATCGGTCAAAATGTGGTTGCCCGAAAACCTTAAAATTTCCCTACAATGTGGGTACCAAACGAAAGGGGAAGGTCCCAGGTTTCATTTGGACATCGACATATTTCGATAAATTTATCGACAACTGAGTTATCGGTTAAAATATGAATGCCCAAAAACCTAAAAAATTCCCTACAATATATGATTGCCCAAGGTCCTAAAAAATTCCTTACAATATGGGTATCAAACGAAAGGGGAAGGCCCCAGGTTTCATTTGGACTTCGATATATTTCGATAAATTTATCGATAACTGAGTTATCGGTTAAAATATGAATGCCCAAAAACATAAAAAATTCCCTACAATATATGATTGCCCAAGAACCTAAAAAATTCCTTACAATATGGGTATCAAACGAAAGGGGAAGGCCCCAGGTTTCATTTGGACTTCGATATATTTCGATAAATTTATCGATAACTGAGTGATCGGTGAATATATGATTGCCCAAAAACTAAAAAATTCCTTACAATAGGGTATCAAACGAAAGGGGAAGACCCCAGGTTTCATTTGGACTTCGATATATTTCGATAAATTTATCGATAACTGAGTTATCGGTTAAAATATGAATGCCCAAAAACCTAAAAAATTCCCTACAATGTGGGTATCAAATGAAAGGGGAAGGCCCAAGGTTTCATTTGGTTTTCGATATATTTCGATAAATTTATCGATAACTGAGTTATCCGTCAATATATGATTGCCCAAAAACCTAAAAAATTCCTTACAATATGGGTATCAAACGAAAGGGGAAGACCCCAGGTTTCATTTGGACTTCGATATATTTCGATAAATTTATCCATAACTGAGTTATCTGTTAAAATATGAATGCCCAAAAACCTTAATCTTTCCCTACAATATGGGTATCAAATGAAAGGGAAAGGCCCCAGGTTTCATTTGGATTATCGGTCAAAATGTGGTTGCCCGAAAACCTCAAAATTTCCCTACAATATGGGTACCAAACTGAGTTATCGGTTAAAATATGAATGCCCAAAAACCTAAAAAATTCCCTACAATATGGGTATCAAATGAAAGGGGAAGACCCCAGGTTTCATTTGAACTTCGATATATTTCGATAAATTTATCGATAACTGAGTTATCGGTCAAAATGTGGTTGCCCGGAAACCTCAAAATTTCCCTACAATATGGGTATCAAACGAAAGGGGAAGGTCCCAGGTTTCATTTGGACAGCGACATATTTCGATAAATTTATCGATAACTGAGTTATCGGTCAAAATGTGAATGCCCAAAAACCTTAACATTTTCCTACAATATGGGTACCAAACGAAAGGGGAAGGTCCCAGGTTTCTTTTGGACAGCGACATACTTCGATAAATTTATCGATAACTGAGTTATCGGTCAAAATGTGAATGCCCAAAAACCTTAACATTTCCCTACAATATGGGTACCAAACGAAAGGGGAAGGTCCCAGGTTTCATTTGGACAGCGACATATTTCGATAAATTTATCGATAACTGTGTTATCGGTCAAATTGTGAATGCCCAAAAACCTTAATATTTTCCTACAGTATGGGTACCAAACGAAAGGGGAAGGATCCAGGTTTCATTTGGACAGCGACATATTTCTATAAGTTTATCGATAATTGAGTTATCGGTCAAAATGTGAATGCCCAAAAACCTTAATATTTCCCTACAATAAGGATACCGTACGAAATTTATCGATAACTGAGTTATCGGTCAAAATGTGGTTGCCCGGAAACCTCAAAATTTCCCTACAATATGGGTATCAAACAAAAGGGGAAGGTCCTAGGTTTCATTTGGACAGCGACATATTATGATAAATTTATCGATAACTGAGTCATCGGTCAAAATGTGAGTGCCCAAAAACCTTAACATTTCCACAATATGGGTGTCAAACGAAAGGGGAAGGCCACAGGTTTCATTTGGATTTCGATATATTTCGATAAATTTATCGATAATTTCATAGGACATTTGACTAAAAAGTAAAAAATAAATATAGTTTAAGAATCATTGCAGTTGACAGACTAGTTCATATATGCATCAGAATCATACCAGTTCACAGACTAGTTCATATATGCATCAGAATCATACCAGTTGGCAGACTAGTTCATATATGCATCAGAATCATACCTGTTGACAGACTAGCTAAAAAAAGCATCGGAATCATACCAGTTGTCATACTAGTTCATATATGCGTCAGAATCATACCAGTTGATATAGTAGTTCATTTATGCACTAGAATTATACCAGTTGACATACCAGTTCATTTATGCATCATAATCATATCAGTTGACATACTAATTCAAATTTGCATCAGAAATATACCATTTGACATACTAGTTCATATATGCATCAGAATCTTAAACTCACGCTTTTAGAGTGTATTGAACTAAAAAGTTGAAAATAATTTTAAAAACCCTACACAGTAGTATTGTGGAAAAAGCGTGGTCCGCTTTGTGCCATAATTTTGGTATATCGAGCGCAAGACACTCTTCCCACATAATGCTAGTTTTTTTACTACGCTTTCATTAGCTTTACTTGTACATATGTACATTCATATGTATGTTTGCTTGCTTGTATGTAGCTGCACTTCAGTCTGTCATTTGAACTTCAGACTGTCCCAAAAACCTTGAAATATGCCTTCAATATGGGTATCAAACGAAAGGGAAGATCCACAGGTTTCTATTGGACTTTGGAATATTTCGATATATTTATCGATAACTGAGTTATCGGTCAAAATGAGATTGTACAATAATATTGAAAATTGCCTACAATATAGGTATCAAACACAGGTGGAGGCTCAGAGGATTCGTTTGCACTGCGGTATATTTCGATATATTTATCGATTACTTCACAACACATTTCACTAAAAAGTAAAAAATAAATATAGTTTAAAAAGCGAAAACACGCGCTTTTAAAACATATTGCACTAAAAAGTAAAAATAAATTTAATAAAAACGAAGATTATGGAACAAAGTGGACCCTGCTTTTTCCACAATACTACTGTGTAGGGTCTTTAAAATTATTTTCAACCTTTTAGTTCAATACTCTCTAAAAGCGTGAGTTTTAGTTTTTTTAAACTATATTTATTTAATTTTGCTTTCATTTCCTACAAATTTATTTCTTTACTTTCAATCATTTTTTTATTTTTTATTTTACTTTATTTTAAATCTTTTATCAATTTCCATTTTATTTATTTTCACAATTTAACCACGAAGGGAGTTGTGAACGATGTAACTTATTTGAATTTTTCGTTTTTTTTTTTCAAAACATCAAGTCTAGGCAAGCATTTGTTTCTCTGAATACCTTCTCACAGATTTCGTTTTTGTAAACAATGTTTGAACCTTGCAGTCAACTTAACTAGTTTTATACTAATCAAATACCAGTCAGCCAGGCGGCCTCAACTAGTTCGAGTTCTGTAATTTTTCCATTTTAGCAACTGGTATTTTTAACACGGCGATGTCCTACGAGATGGCAATTGTCCTTCTCTGCATCAGCACCATACCAATTGGCTGACTAGTCAGCTCCTGCATCAGGAATATACCAGTTGATATACTTGTTATTATACACATCAGTATCATACCATTTAAGATACTAGTTCGTATATACGTCAGGATCGTACCAGTTGGCAGATTAGTTCCTATATACATCAGAATCATACCTATTGACAGACTAGTTCATATATGCATCAGAATCATACCAGTTGGCAGACTAGTTCATATATGCATCAGAATCATACCTATTGACAGACTAGTTCATCTATGCATCAGAATCATACCAATTGACAGACTAGCTAAAAAAAGCATCGGAATCATACCAGTGGTCATACTAGGTCATATATGCGTCAGAATCATACCAGTTGATATAGTAGTTCATTTATGCATCAGAATCATACCAGTTGGCAGACTAGTTCATATATACATCAGAATCATTGCAGTTGACAGACTAGTTCATATATGCATCAGAATCATACCAGTTCACAGACTAGTTCATATATGCATCAGAATCATACCAGTTGGCAGACTAGTTCATATATGCATCAGAATCATACCTGTTGACAGACTAGCTAAAAAAAGCATCGGAATCATACCAGTTGTCATACTAGTTCATATATGCGTCAGAATCATACCAGTTGATATAGTAGTTCATTTATGCACTAGAATTATACCAGTTGACATACCAGTTCATTTATGCATCATAATCATATCAGTTGACATACTAATTCAAATTTGCATCAGAAATATACCATTTGACATACTAGTTCATATATGCATCAGAATCTTACCAGTTCACATACTAGTTCATATATACATCAGAATCATACCAGCTGACATACTGCTCAGTCTATGCGGCAGGACATACTAATCATTATGCCCATTCAGATCGTACAACTTGTCACACTAGTCCACGAATTTTACATTCATTCCAGTTGGTATACTAGTCGATCTATGCACCAGTATCATAGACAGCCTTTACATCAGCAATATACCAGTTTATTCTTTAGAAAGCAGCGACTATTTGTATTTACCCAAACACGAAAAAGCATCTGTGAATTACAAGGTAAAAAAGACGCAGTTACAAGAGAAAAAGGAAAGCAATTGTCCTCTTCTGCATCAGCACCATACCAATTGGTATACTCGTCAGCCTTTGCATCAGCATTATATCAGTTGATATACTAGTTCACACTCAGCCAAAAATGAGCTAAAGTTTCTGAGTTCGATTCTCGGTAAAGTCAACACAATTTTTTTTTTCTATATTTTTTAAATTATGTAGTTTATTGTATTTTTTTTCGGATTTGTCCGAACACTGGGCAGTATATTTGCTGTTGGATAAACAGTAGGAGTTTGTTGTTTCAACACAAAATTTAGTTTGGCCAACAAATATTCTGTCAGTTTTACCAAATTTTGTTAATTAAAAATTGTCAGACCTGCACAGTAAAAAGAAAAGTCTAACTTTAATACCATTTTGGTGTTTATATATAACAACGCCGAAAAGTATTAAATTAATACCATGTTCGGTCTAATTAAGAGAGAGAGGAATTCAGTCGAAGATTCTCTCAGGAAAAAAAAAAAAATCACACAGTTTTATTATATTGCCTTCGATGAGAGTCGAACTCACCATTTATTGAATGCATCAAGTCATCGAGTACTTATGATGCCAGCGTCTAATTGCAGCTTTTTTCTAAAATTTAAAATCTAAATGATAGCGACTAGCCGCGTGCTCTGAAGAACTAACCACCGTACTTAATTTAATGCTAAGATGTGATAAATTTAATACTTTGTCGGTTTTGTTTTTAAACCAAAAATACTTAAACATTATAAGAAGAGAGAGCGGTAAAGAGTGAGCGATTTAGTATTATTTTGGTAGTATTTTAATACCATTTTGGATTAAAAAATTTTCAGAGTCTTAAAATAATACTATTTAGTATTAAGACTCAAATTTAATTCCAAAAAGGTTTCATTTCAATAGCGCCCGGCATTAAAAGTAAACTTTCATATTTTACTGTGTATGAATGTTGAATCAACAGTTATTTCAACAAAAAATTCCGTTTAAATAATCAAAAATTGGTCAATTCAACAGTTTTTGGTCAACTTAAGGATAACAGTACTAGATTGTTGATTTTACCAGTACCATCTTTTTCTGTGCAGAGCGTGATCTTTGTTATTCGAGAGAGGACTTCACTTCTCAATTGCCTACACTTGTTCGCAAAAGTGATTCTCCGTTGGATTTCTAGACTGTTATTATTTTCGGTGTTAATACTGATTCCCAAATAGACGAAGTCCCTCACAGTTTCAAATTTGTAACTATCAACAGTGACGTGGCTGCCGAGGCGCAGGTGCACCGATTCTTTCTTTGATGACAGCAAATACCTCGCCTTGTCCTCGTTGACCGCAAGACCCACTTTTTTCGTTTCCTTATCCAGTCCAGAGAAGGCAGCGCATACGGCGCGGTTGTTAAGCCCAATGATATCAATATCATCGGCATACGCCAGCAATTGCACTCTCTTGTAAGAGATTATACCATTGCGGTTTAGCTCTGCTGCTGGAATTATCTTCTCCAGCATCAGGTTGAAGAAATCGCAGGAAAGGGAGTCGCCCTGTCTATCGTGAAAATCTGGTCGATGGTAGACTTACCACACTGATAAATTCCAATCAGTTTGTGTACGATGGGCTTCAGTCTTTCACATAATACGCTAGAAATAACCTTATATGCGATATTAAGAAGACTCATTCCGCGGTGGTTGGTGCGGTTAGTGGGATCGCCTTCTTGTGGAGAGCACACTTATAGCGTTTTCTTTTCTGCACGAAAATGTCGCCCTCGCCGCATGCCCGCTAAAAGCCATGTTCCTTTGTAAAATGGGCACTACCTTCATAGAGGGCATCATTATCTTTTCTCAACCACCCTCCCCTATAAAATTGCAAAAAGGCAACATTTCTTGCCCTATGGCTGATGCATGCTTTTTACCAGCTCTTCGCCTCCGGGTTTGAACAGCTCGGCGGGTAGTCCGTCTTTTCCAGGCGCTTTGTTGTTTTTGAGTCGGGATATAGCTATCCTCACTTCATCATAGTCAGGTGATGGGACGACTTTTCCATCGTCAAGGATTGAAGTATCGGGTTCGACGTCTCCCTCGCAATTTAGCAGCCCTCTGCACGTCGGTTACCAGGCCGCCATTGTCCTTACAGGAACTTGCCCCGGTTTTAAAACCTTCCGTCATCCGTCGGATCTTTTTATAGAATTTTCGGGCATCATTCCTGTCAGCCAGCGTCTCAAGCTCCTCACACTCACGCCTTTCGGCCTCACTTTTCTTTTTTCTGAAAAGGCGTCTCGCTTCCTTCTTTGCCTCACGATAGCCTTGCCATACGCTGCAGGTTGCACCCGTTTTCAACATCTCCTTGTAGGCAGCGTTATTTTTGTTAGCATTCCTTATCGTACCAGTTGCTCTTGCGGGCTCGCTGGAACGCTATAGCGGCCTCAGCGGCGGTACGTAATGAGTGAGAGATATGCTTCCTTTCAACGGCGTAGATAGATAAACTTCATAAACTTCCTATCCAAATTTTATTTTCTGTTCATCAAAATGTGTTTATAAGCGTAGTACAATAAAAAGATGATAAATAAATTTTAATTTTTGAGATTTGAAAATATAAAGGTGTAGTGCAATTATTTAATAGACTTTAAATGTTTTGTCGATATCCGAACTTCCATTTAGACTCTAAGAAAATGTTTGCCTTAGTTTGGAAACGTGCACTCCACCTTTATATTTTCAAATCCCAAAATTTTATTACAATTGGTATGACTAAAATTTCAGAACCAAAAACAGCGAAACCATGTCTTTGTTTAACGACCAATTTCCTGCGGCTTTTTGACAACATTCATATAAAGGTTGTCTTTCAAATTTTTTTATTATGTTCTTATTATTGTATTCTTAGTTTTGGTGATTCCTAAAGCTACATTTACACTGCACCAAATGCGTCACTTTTGGACAAGTTTTTTCGAGATCGTTCATCCGCAGATTGAATTGATCACAAAATTAGGTCAAATTAAATTAAATTCGTCTAATTTGGCATACAAATTCATTCTGCGGACAAACATTCTCGAAATAACTTCGCCAAAAGCGACGCATTTGTTGCAGTGCAACTGTATCATTAGTTTAAAGGCTTAGCCTTATTTTTTCATATCTAGCTACCCGTTATTCGGTGTTGCTTCGGGCGTCCTACGACTATACGTATGTATATATATTTTCAAATCGACCAGCGTGCCATGTTACCGAATTTTGATTACTAGAAACTGTATTGTAAGATTCCCAATTTCATATGAATTTTCGAAATATCGCGACCCGTGTGCAACATACCGGAATTTCATTGATGATGGATTGCATTGTTAGGTTCTGACAAATGTGTCAAGTTTCAAGTCTCTAGCTAACCTGGAAGCTACTCAAAAATCTATAGCAAAATGTGTTTTGAAGATTTTCAATTATATCGACCAGCGCGACACCTAATGGAATTTTGATGTCTACAAATTGTATTGGCACCGTTCCCTTAACTAAATGCTAATTTTCAAGTTCCTAGGTTGCCAGTAAGTCAAAAGTCGATCGCAAAATTCACAACCTCAAAATAGTTTTCGAAATATCTCGATCTGTGCGCCACCTACCGGAATTGTTTTGATGAGGGATTGCATTGTCATGCGCTGCAGGATTCTGACAAATGTGTCAAGTTTCAGGTCTCTAGCTTACCGGAAAGTTACTCAAAAATCGATCGCAAGATTCCCCCTGTGTTTTAAAGATTTTTATAGATTTGCAATTATATCGACCGGCGGGCCACCTTGCGGAATTTAAAGTTTTGCAAATTGTATTGTCACCGTTCCCTCAATTTAATGCCAAGTTTTAAGTTGGGTTGGGGTCAAAATTCTGCTTTTTTGGAAATTCTGCATTCAAAATTATGGAAGTCAATATTCTGGAATCCAAAATTCTGGATAAGGAAATTCTAAATTGTAAATTCTGGAAACCAAAATTCTGAAATTCAAAATTCTGTAATTAATGATTAAAAATGCGTGTTTTTAATCATTGATTACAGAATTTTGCCTTTAACATTTAACTGGACTTGTTCTGAAGGAATTAAAAACAAATGTACCGTGCGTATTGACACACAATTTCATGGCTGTGAAATGTTATACGAAAAATAAATATAGTTTAAAAAAACTAAAACTCACGCTTTTAGAGAGTATTGAACTAAAAAGTTGAAAATAATTTTAAAAACCCTACACAGTAGTATTGTGGAAAAAGCGTGGTCCGCTTTGTTCCGTAATCTTCGTTTTTTATTTAAATTATTTTTACCTTTTTAGTGCAATATTCTTCAAAAGCGCGTGTTTTCGCTTTTTAAACTATATTTATTTTTTACTTTTTAGTTAAATGTGTTATGAAGTAATCGATATATATATCGAAGTATACCGCAGTGCAAACGAAACCTCTGGGCCTCCACTTTCGTTTGATACCCATATTGTAGGCAATTTTCTTTATTATTGGACAACCTCATTTTGACCGATAACTCAGTTATAGATAAATATATCGAAATGTTCCAAAGTTCAATAGAAACCTGTAGAATTTCCCTTTTGTTTGATACCCAGATTGTAGGCATTATGACCGATAACTTAGTTATCGATAAATATATCGAAGTCCAAATGCAACCTCCTATCGTTTGACACCCATATTGAAGGCACATTTCAAGGTTTTTGTGACAGTCATATGTCATATCGGGTAGACTGAAGTAGAGTTACATACAAACAAGCAAACATACATATGAATGTATGTACAAGTAAAGCTAATGAAAGCGTAGTAAAGAAACTAGCATTATGTGGGAAAAGCGTCGAGCGCTCGATATACGAAAATTATGGCACAAAGCGGACCACGCTTTTTCCACAATACTACTGTGTAGGGTTTTTAAAATTATTTTCAACTTTTTAGTTCAATACTCTCTAAAAGCGTGAGGTTTAGTTTTTTAAACTATATTTATTTTTTACCTTTTAGTCAAATGTCCTATGAAATTACAGATAAATATATCGAAAAATACAGCAGTCTAAACGAAACCTCTGGACTACCACTTTCGTTAGGTACCCATATTGTTTTGACAATAACTCAGTTATCGATAAATTTATCGAAATATGTCGATGTCCAAATGAAACCTGGGGCCTTCACCTTTCGTTTGATACCCATATTGTAGGAAATTTTTTAGGTTTTTGGGCAATCATATTTTGATCGATAACTCAGTTATCGACAAGTTTATCGAAATAAGTCGATGTCCAAATGAAACCTGGGGCCTTCAGATTTCGTTTGATACCCATATAGTAGGGAATTTTGTAGGTTTTTGGGCAATCATATTTTGACCGATAACTCAGTGATCGATAAATTTAACGAAATATATCGAAGTCCAAATGAAACCTGGGGTTTTTGTGACAGTCATATGCCACTATCCGGTAGACTGAAGTAGAGTTACATACAAACAAGCAAACATACATATGAATTTATGAACAAGTAAAGCTAATGAAAGCGTAGTAAAGAAACTAGCATTATGTGGGAAAAGCGTCGAGAGCTCGATATACGAAAATTATGGCACAAAGCGGACCACGCTTTTTCCACAATACTACTGTGTAGGGTTTTTAAAATTATTTTCAACTTTTTAGTTCAATACACTCTAAAAGCGAGAGTTTTAGTTTTTTTAAACTATATTTATTTTTTACTTTTTAGTCAAATGTCCTATGAAATTATCGATAAATTTATCGAAATATATCGAAATCCAAATGAAACCTGTGGCCTTCCCCTTTCGTTTGACACTCATATTGTGGAAATGTTAAGGTTTTTGGGCACTCACATTTTGACCGATAACTCAGTTATCGATAAATTTATCGAAATATGTCGCTGTCCAAATAAAACCTAGGACCTTCCCCTTTCGTTTGATACCCATATTATAGGGAAATTTTGAGGTTTCCGGGCAACCACATTTGGCCGATAACTCAGTTATCGATAAATTTATCGAAATATGTTGATGTCCAAATGAAACCTGGGACCTTCCCCTTTCGTTTGGTATCCTTATTGTAGGGAAATGTTAAGGTTTTTGGGCATTCACATTTTGACCGATAAATCAGTTATCGATAAATTTATCGAAATATGTCCCTGTCCAAATGAAACCTGGATCCTTCCCCTTTCGTTTGGTACCCATATTGTAGGAAAATATTAAGTTTTTTGGGCATTCACATTTTGACCGATAACTCAGTTATCGATAAATTTATCGAAATATGTCGCTGTCCAAATGAAACCTGGGACCTTCCCCTTTCGTTTGATACCCATATTGTAGGGAAATTTTGAGGTTTCCGGGCAACCACATTTTGACCGATAACTCAGTTATCGATAAATTTATCGAAATATATCGAAGTCCAAATGAAACCTGGGGTCTTCCCCTTTCATTTGATACCCATATTGTAGGGAATTTTTTAAGTTTTTGGGCATTCATATTTTAACCGATAACTCAGTTATCGATAAATTTATCGAAATATATCGATGTCCAAATGAAACCTGGGACCTTCCCCATTCGTTTGGTAACCATATTGTAGGGAAATTTTGAGGTTTTCGGGCAACCACATTTTGACCGATGACTCAGTTATCGATAAATTTATCGAAATATATCGAAGTCCAAATAAAACCTGGGGCCTTCCCCTTTCGTTTGATACCCATATTGTAGGGAAATTTTAAGGTTTTCGGGCAACCACATTTTGACCGATAACTCAGTTATCGATAAATTGATCGAAATATATCGAAGTCCAAATGACCCCTGGGGTCTTCCCCTTTCGTTTGATACCCATATTGTAAGGAATTTTTTTTAGTTTTTGGGCAATCATATTTTGATCAATAACTCAGTTATCGATAAATTTATCGAAATAAGTCGATGTCCAAATGAAACCTGGGGCCTTCCCATTTCGTTTGATAACCATATTGTAGGGACATTTTAAGGTTTTCGGGCAACCACATTTTGACCGATAACTCAGTTGTCGATAAATTTATCGAAATATATCGAAGTCCAAATGCTCAGATAAGTACACTAGGCTTGGTCGGAAAATAATAAAATGTTTTGGTAGTTACTAAGTACTAAATGGAATTGGAAGTCGGCACTCAGGGCTGTACCCCGTTTCCGTAAAAAATCTACAAAATTATTAATATCGTCACACTCGACTCGATCGAAATTGAAAAAAAAAAAAATTGTCACTACGTCAATACCAAGTGAGAAAATATATAAATCGACAAAATAAAATTTTTTTACAGGAACAAAAAAATGAGTGTGACGTCAATATGACGTCAAATCGACAATTTCAGTCGAGACGATCGATTGAAATGAGTTACAGAAACGCAATCAGTACTCATAAAATATTTTAAGGTCGAAAGCGCTCTAACTAATGATATACCAACAGGTTATCATAACCTCTAACGAGCTTTTTGCAGAGCTTTTCTTCCAACTTTTAGTGTGCTGCTTTTGATTATTTTCCTACAAGTTGGCGGGACTTACAGGTTTTTGCCGAATCCAAACAGTACTTGCAAATTAAATGAGTTTTTGCTGAGAATCTTCTCATGGCAGAAATAAACCCGGAGAGTTTGCCAAACTACTGCCGAGGGGCGACCCCGTTTAGAAAATTTCATTTCTAAATAATTTTTGATGTTGGTTTTTGCCGGGCATTGATATGACACGACTTGGTGTAATAGGCCGAGCACTTAACCGCTATAGCGCTCTACGAGTACATTTATAGGGTCGTGGAGTATTTGGTATAATTGATATATGAGCCTCTTGAAGCGCAAGTGGCGTTAGTCCAGTTTTGGGTTTCTTTTAGTTAGCGATGACACTATTTGAGGGAAAACGTGTTTTAACTGGGCAACTCCTAGCTCCCATAGCAACAGGATAAAGAGCTGCACTCGGTTTCTATAACTTTTTAATGGAGATCGTTACTTAAAAATCGTTAATTTTGACACAATTTTCTGTACAAAATTTGTCAAAATCGATGTTAACGACAATAACGAATTTCGTTAAAAAGTTACAGAAACCAGGTGCAGAACTAGTTTGTGAAATCAAGGGTACCCCCTATAAGTTGAATCACAAAACCTTTAATATCTCAGTTCAATAAAAGGTGGAATTACGCCACTTGCGCTTTAAGCCCAGCAAAGCATTATCGCACTATTTCGCTCTCTCTTTTGCGACCCGAAATAATATTGAATTTATTCAATTGTTTTTTTTTATTTTTTTTGATAAATAACGAAAAGAAATTTGTTCTTATAATTTTTTATTGTTTTAAAAAATAACGTTAAATTTTTTCGTTGAACAAATAACGTTAATTTTATTGATAAACGATACGAAATCAAAAGTTTTTTCGTTTTTTGATAAATTTAACGTTAATTTTCAGCCCTGCTTTTTAAAAATAATTACATGACCTCTTTAACATTGTTGACATTATATTTTAATACAGAATTTTGTAATACAGAACATTCTGGGATATTCATTACCAAAGTTAGGTATGGTTATTAGTAAGTAAAACTTTTTACACAATTTGAGTATATGCGCCCCATTGTTTTTAACATATTCGTAGATATGTACATTTGACTGGGCCAAAAAAAAATTTATTTTTTTTCAAAAATTATATTGATTTTCTTTATAAGAAAAGTGAAAAAAATTACTGTAATTTTTTCAGATTTTTAAACTAAGGTCTAGGGGTCTATCATCGTTATCGTATCTATCATCGTACTAAAACGACAAACCATTGTTGTGAAGCACCATTTACCTGAACATATTTTTTAAGGAAATCGGATTCCCTACAAAAGTTGCATTGACCCAAATTTTCTCAGACTAGCCATTTTCTAGTATTCTAGCCTCAAAAATTAGCATGTTTTTTCGATTTCCCAATTTTCTTTCAATTGTCAAAAATGCAAATATCCATGTAAAAAAAAGATAGATACAGATTCTTGTATGACGAAAATCACAAAACTTGAATAAAGCAGAATTTTTCGCATTAATCATGCAGAATTTTGAAAAAGCAGAATTTTAGAAAGCAGAATTTTAAAAAGCAGAATTTTAAAAAGCAGAATTTAAAAAAAGCAGAATTTTGTTCAAGCAGAATTTTTTTGCAATCTACAGAATTTTGTCACCCAGAATTTTGTAATACCGAATAATGACACGCTCCCTCCGAAAATGTGTCAACCCAAGAGAAAAATTTGAAAATGAATCTAGGCCAAACTTTTTGATACCATTATGTATGCACCAAGACCGTAGCCAGGATTTTTTAAAACGCATCTTACTTAAAAATTCAGCAAACCCGTTTTGTAATTTTTTTTTTCAACTTAAAATATTTGAAATTTAGGGTACTCGCAGTCCCATATTGCCAGCCATGGGCAATAGCATATTAGCAATATCTATATATATATTTACCAGGTGTCAAATATTTTTTTTGTTTTGCCTGCAAATAGCAGATACCGTTACCTTAATTCACAAAGGCCCCAATTGACACATTTTTCGAAAGTGACCTTTTACATATTTAAGGGTGAAATAGCAAAACACACACCCTTTACACATTTTAAGGAGTTACTAGCAGTAATAACGGAGATATTCCAAATTTAAAAAGCTATATTTGCACGCGTTCAATGTAAAAAAAATATTGTTTTTTGCTTCTCCTGTAAAATTTTTTTATGTCAATTAGGGCCTTTGTGAATCAATGTAAAGATTTATTCTCATATTTGAGATCGTTTTCATGCATATTTTTGGTACAAGCAATCAAGGATATCTAGGATATCAAAAGACGAATAAAGTATTATTACTAATTAAACAAAAATACACTGATCCGTTAAGGCTAATTTACACGGGTAGATTTTCTGGTCTATTATTAGTCGTTCCACCATGTAAATATCAATTCGATCGATCTACACTTTGTATTATCGCACTATTTCGCCCTCTCTTTTGCGACCCGGAATAATATTGAATTTATTCAAATATTCAATTGTTTTTTTTTTTATTTTATTTTATTTGATAAATAACGAAAAGAAATTTGTTCTGATAATTTTTTATTGTTTTCAAAAATAATGTAAAATTTTTTCGTTGAACAAATAACGTTAATTTTATTGATAAACGATACGAAATCAAAAGTTTTTTCGTTTTTTGATAAATTTAACGTTAATTTTCAGCCCTGCCTTTTAAAAATAATTACATGACCTCTTTAACATTGTTAGCATTATATTTTAATACAGAATTTTGTAATACAGAAAATTGTGGGATATTCATTATCAAAGTTAGGTATGGTTATTAGTAAGTAAAACTTTTTACACAATTTGAGTATATGCGCCCAATTTTTTTTAACATATTCGTCGATATGTACATTAGACTGGGCCAAAGAAAACTTTCGTTTTTTTTAAAAATTATTTTGATTTTCTTTTTAAGAAAGGTGAAAAAATTACTGTAATTTTTTCAGATTTTAAGCTAAGCTCTAGGGTTCTATCATCGTTATCGTATCTATCATCGTATTAAAACGACAAACCATTGTTGTGAAGCACCATTTACCTGAACATATTTTTGAAGGAAATCGGATTCCGTACAAAAGTTGAATTGACCAAAATTTTCTCAGACTAGCCGTTTTCTAGTATTCTAGCCTCAAAAATTAGCATGTTTTTTCGATTTCCCATTTTTTCTCTCAATTGTCAAAAATGCAAATATCCATGTAAAAAAAGATAGATACAGATTCTTGTATGACGAAAATCACAAAACTTGAATAAAGCAGAGTTTTTCGCATTAATCATGCAGAATTTTGAAAAAGCAGAATTTTAGAAAGCAGAATTTTAAAAAGCAGAATTTTAAAAAAGCAGAATTTTGTTCAAGCAGAATTTTTTTGCAATCTACAGAATTTCGTCATCCAGAATTTTGTAATACAGAATAATGACACGCTCCCTCCGAAAATGTGTCAACCCAAGAGAAAAATGGGAGTGCCACGAAGTCCCCAAAAACAAAATCCCCAAACACAAAATACCCAGCTTTTAAAAAATCCCCAAAAAAATTATCCCCAAAATCAAAATCCCCAATATAAAAATACCCAAATCCAAAATCCCCAAAACAAAAATCCTCAAACATAAAATCCCCATATTTTGAATATACTAAATTAGCGTGTAAAAAAGTTATTTGGGGTCAAAACAGGAGAAAAATAAAAAAACCTCAAATTTGGATTTTTCTTGACTTCCGTCCCGAATAACTTTTTTCGCACAAATCGGATCGATGGGAACTTTTGCAGTTTTGTTCCAGGGGCGAACCTAAGCTCCTGATAAAAATTTGGCCCTGTGGGATTTTTTGTTTTACAAGATAAACTAAATTTATTTTAATTTTTTTTTTAATTATGCAGCGAGAAAAGGTGGCTCCAGATCTGTGGGAATTATTGTTATTTCAAATGTTTATTTTGACGTATTTTTCTTGTTTTTTTTTTATTCTTTGTAAACTGTTGTTATGAAAAATATAGAAAAATAGGAAAAAATACAAAGAAAAAACGTAGTGTCATACGGGCATAAAGAAATATCTTAAATTAGGTGGTTTGAGATGGGACTGAATTACAGAATACAGCTATAAAACAAACAGCTTATTAATTAAAAAAAAAAAATGTAAAACAACCACGCCCTGCGTGGTAAACGAAACTCAATCGACTTAGCTAATGCTGCATATTAGTTTCAATGGCAAAATAGCCAACTCATTACCTGCAAGCCCAATAGTTCAATACCCATTTTATGTGTGAAATAAGTTCAAATTAGGTTAAAAATCGCGGCGACTTGAAATCTAATTTGAATTTATTTCACACATAAAATGGGGATTTCGTTTTGGGGATTTTGACTTTGGGGATTTTGAATTAGGGGATTTCGGTTTTGGGTATTTTGATTTTGGTGATTTTGTTTTGGGGATTTTGTTTTTGGGGATAATGTGGTACACCCGAGAAAAATTTGAGAATGAATCTAGGCCAAACTTTTTGATACCATTATGTATGCACCAAGATCGTAGACAGGATTTTTTAAAACGCATCTTACTTAAAAATTCAGCAAAACCGTTTTGTATTTTTTTTTTTTTCAACTTAAAATATTTCAAATTTAGGGTACTCACAGTCCCATATTGCCAGCCATGGGCAGTAGCATATTAGCAATATCTGGACAATTTACCAGGTGTCAAATATTTTTTTGTTTTGCCTGCAAATAGCAGATACCGTTACCTTAATTCACAAAGGCCCTAATTGACACATTTTTCGAAAGTGACCTTTTTCATATTTAAATATGATATAGTAAAATACACACTCTTTACAAATTTTAAGGAGTTACTAGCAGTAATAACGGAGATATTCCAAATTTACAAACCTATATTTCCATGGGTTCAATATAAAAAAAATTTTTATTTTGCTTTCCCTGTAAAACTTTTTTATGTCAGTTAGGATCTTATAGAAGATACCGTTACCTTAATTCACAAAGGCCCTAATTGACACATTTTTTGAAAGTGAACTTTTACATATTTAAATATGATATAGTAAAATACACACTCTTTACAAATTTTAAGGAGCTACTAGCAGTAATAACGAAGATATTCCAAATTTACAAACCTATATTTGCATGGGCTCAATGTAAAAAATTTTTGATTTTTGCTTCTCCTGTAAAAACTTGTTTATGTCAGGACCTTTGTGAATTAAGGTAACGATACCACTTTTAGGCAATATATTGCCGGGCTTGTGCCTTTAAGTTTTGTGGCACCCAGCGGAGCTTTTTTGACTTTAATCTGTGCTGTGCTCATACATATCACAAAGGCCCTAATTGACACATTTTTCGAAAATGACTTTTTACATATTTAAGTATGATATAGCAAAATACACACCCTTTACACATTTTAAGGAGTTACCAGCAGTAATAACGGAGATATTCCAAATTTACAAAGCTATATTTGCCCGCGTTCAATGTAAAAAAAATATTGTTTTTTGCTTCTCCTGTAAAATTTTTGTATGTCAATTAGGGCCTTTGTGAATTAATGTAAAGATTTATTCTCATATTTGAGATCGTTTTCATGCATATTTTTGGTACAAGCAAGCAAGGATATCTAGGATATTAAAAGACGAATAAAGTACTATTACTAATTATTTTTTTTGATAAATAACGAAAAGAAATTTGTTCTGATAATTTTTTATTGTTTTCAAAAATAACGTTAAATTTTTTCGTTGAACAAATAACGTTAATTTTATTGATAAACGAACCGAAATCGAAAGTTTTTTTCGTTTTTTGATAAATTTAACGTTAATTTTCAGCCCTGCGCTCGATATACGAAAATTATGGCACAAAGCGGACCACATTTTCCACAATACTACTGTGTAGGGTTTTTAAAATTATTTTCAACTTTTTAGTTCAATACTCTCTAAAACCGTGAGTTTTAGTTTTTTTAAACTATATTTATTTTTTACTTTTTAGTCAAATGTCCTACGAAATTACAGATAAATATATCGAAAAATACAGCAGTCCAAACGAAACCTCTGGACTTCCACTTTCGTTTGATACCCATATTGTTAGGAAATTTTAAGGTATTTGGCCTCACATTTTGACAATAACTCAGTTATCGACAAATTTATCGAAATATGTCTATGTCCAAATGAAACCTGGGGCCTTCACCTTTCGTTTGATACCCATATAGTGGGAATTTTTTTGGTTTTTGGGCGATCATATTTTGACCGATAACTCAGTTATCGATAAATTTATCGAAATATATCGAAGTCCAAACGAAAACTGGGGCCTTCCCCTTTCGTTTGATACCCATATTGTAGGAAAATTTAAAGGTTTTCTGGCAACCACATTTTGACCTATAACTCAGTTATCGATAAATTTACATGCAAATATTCGGTTTTCGAAATTTTATGTTGCGCTTGATTAATGGAATGATGAGATTGTGCTTAACAAATAGCTACTAATTTATGCGATCGTTTTGAGCAGGTGAAGAACAAAAAAATATTAGGTTAAATAAATTGTAATAGTTAAGATTAAAGGTTTTTAAATATTAAAAAAACATAATTTTAGAAAAAAAAGAAAATTCCGCAACCGGGTCTTGCACCTGTGCACACCGTATTCCATACGCTCACCACCTCGCCATTACCTTATGCACAAATCAGTTATCAAATTCTGCAATTAGGCTTTATGAGAATCAGAATTTTAAAAATTAACAATATACCAACAACAAATTTAGACTATTAATATAATAGATAATGGACCCAAGTACTCAATGAGCGAAGGAGTGAAAATAATTTCTATAATAATAGGCGGAGCTTATTGAGTGAAAGAATAAAATTCATTATGTAGAAATATGAGTTCTATTTATAGAAATTTATTATATATGGCTTTTTTTCATCTTTTTAGTGTTGGTAAATTACAAATTCTGGTTAGGTCAAAAAAAGTTTGAGGATTTTCTAGCTTTTATCTTTAACCAAACTTAGCAATATTTTAGACACTTTATATGGATTTTTTATTTGATTTAAAGAAAAAATATATCGTCGGTGCGCCAACAAAAAGAGCTATACGTTTTTCAGCAACTTTTCAGGAGAGCAAAAAAACTGTTTCCTGGTTGTCCTAGAGAATATTTTTTCTAGTTTGCATTCTTAACTAATGATATTACACATATGTAATAGACTTGTGCAATTTTTGTTTACTTTTTTTGACCAACCACTTCGCATGAAGCATTTGCGCCGTTTTACAGCACATAGCTCTTTTTACAAATTATTTCAATTTACTAGTGGGGGTAAGAAATCGTGAAAGATGTGTATACAATTCTTCGCTAGGGTCCAATGCAATTAGCGATATCTTGGAACTGCATTATTTAATTGACCAGTGCCCTCCTATTTTGAAAAGTGGTCAGATACGGTGATTTTACTTTAAGAAAAACATGTCAGCTGGGCACATTTTGTACAAACCAAGAATAACCTAAAACTGTTTGCGATGCAATAACACTTTGGTCAGCACAATAGCTTGACCACAAGATATTTTTTTTGCAAATATAATTAAAAATATTAAGGTTATAATTTTAATAAGCATTTAATACAGTTTTTATTAGATACATATGTATGCACGTTTATGCATACGAGTCTTAACATTGAATTGCATAAAATTATTATTATTTTGTTTTATCGAGGTAAACTATCATAAAATGAATGGAAGTCCTTGTGCATGTATTGTTTTAACGATTGTAGGCTACTGTATTTAGATTGGTCAATTTTTATTGGACCATCATACTGTGGCGAATGTTCTCAAGAATCGCTCATCTCCCAACTCTAGCGTATTTCTATCTCTAACGTCACTACCACAACTACAGCTGCGAGAGGCAGCTCGCGTGTTTGCGAATGTGGCACAAAGAGGAGATGACGATAGATAAACGCTTCGAGAACACTGTTGCACGAATAAACCAGAAAGGTGTAGACATTTCTAGGTTGTGAAGCTGCTGTCTGCTAGGGTATATAAACCGCACAAAGACAACGCAAATCAATCAGTTTATTTTGAAGTGTTGTACAGTGAAGTACTGAACAGTGAATTAACCCGCGATATTGTACTACGGTTTTTAGTACTGAATAAAGCGTACTACTTATTAAGCAGAATCGGAGTGTTTTATTTAACGTACAGTGATCGAACTCAAGGAAAATAATCAAGGAATCATCGAATTCGTCACAATTGGTGTCAGAAGCGGTATTGTTAAATAAATACAGGATAACAAGGACATTGTAAAGGCAACAAGGATATTGAAAAGGATAACAAGGAAATTGAAAAGGATAACACGGACATTGAAAAGGATAACTAGGACATTGTAAAGGTAACAAGGACATTGCAAGGATATGGTAAAGTTTAATGAATTGAAGATCCAGCAACTCAAAAACGAGTTGGAGAAACGTGGATTGGTAACAACAGGCAATAAGCCAGAGCTACAATCACGTCTACGCGAGGCTATGGAAGTGGAAGGAATCAATGTTGACGATCATGTTTTTCAAATTTCGGAAGAGGGAGCGACGAAAATAGAAGAGCAAAAGGACTCTCAGGATTCAGTGGCAAATGTGGACACAAACTCTTTATTGGCTGCCTTGGCTCAGATGTCAAACAACATAACAACAAGCATGTCATCTCAGTTGGAACAACAAGAGACACGCATGACATCAAAGTTGGAGGAACAAAAGACACACATGACACAGATCTCTGCTCAACTGGAGGAACAGACTGCTTATATGGCATCACAGCTGGAAGCACAGGACGCAAAAATAACACAAGTACAAGAGGTGTTCAGAGAACGTCAGGATAAAATCGAGGCCGAGGTAGATGCGTTGAAAGCTCGTATCCAGGATTTGCAACTGAATCGTCCAAATGCTGTATCAAGTTCTCCCAAGGTAAAAACCCCATCTTTTGATGGTTCTGTTCCATTCCAGGTATTTAAGCTACAGTTTGAGAAGACAGCAGCTGTGAACAATTGGGGCGCTGAAGACAAAGTCGCTGCTTTATTTGTGGCATTGAAAGGATCTGCAGCCGAAATCTTACAGACTATTCCTGATGGCGAACGAAACAACTATGAATCATTGATGGGTGCTGTGGAGAGACGTTATGGTAGCGAGCATCGGAAGCAGATTTACCAAATAGAGCTACAAAATCGCTGCCAGAAGCCCAATGAGACCTTACAAGAATTTGCATCGGACATCGAGAGGTTAGCGCACCTAGCAAACGCGGATGCACCTGTAGAGTACATGGAGAGGGTAAAGATACAAAGTTTCATAAATGGAATACGTGATGTGGAGACGAAGCGGGCCACCTATGCAAATCCAAAGAGATCATTTGCGGAGACGGTATCACATGCTCTAACTCAAGAAACAGCATCACTTTTGTGCAAGCCAGCGTACAAGGCTCATCGTGTGGAGGTGGAACGACCAGAATGGGTGGACGCAATCCTAGAAGCAGAGAACGGAAAGCAACAGAAAAAGGAAGCGGCCATTAAATGCTTCAAGTGCGGAAAATCTGGTCATATTGCACGTTATTGTGGATCTGGATCCGGCTCCAATAATTCCAGTAATGCAAGCGGACGTAAGCGCAAGGCTGAAGGAGATGAGCAAGTCTCCCAATCCAACCAACCGTTAAACTAAAGAGAGTCAGCCGCAAGGGGCGTAGGCTGGCTCCCGCAATTGGATGCCCCATAATCTCTGTCTCACAGATCGGAAGGAAGTCGAGTAATGTTACTGTTGGAGGAGTCGTGGACGGAAAGGAGCGTTTACTGACTATTGATACGGGCGCATCTCATTCCATCATTCGATCTGATTTAGTCAACAAAGGAGTGAGGCCATTACATGGAGCAAAGTTGCGTACGGCGACTGGTGAGGACACCCAAGTCCAAGGAGAAGTAACATGTGAAATCGCAATTGGAAATGTCACCGTACTGCACAATTTTATAGTGGCAGATATTGTTGATGAGATCATAGTTGGTGTGGATTTCTTAAGCAACCAAGGCATCAAGATCGACATGCAAAACAGGACCATGAGCTATAAGAACATGGATGTGCCTCTCAAATTTGGTTACGAGAACAAGTACATCAGTAAGCGGGTACTCGTGGAAGATAGACAACAAATTCCACCGAAGTCGGAGGCAGTCGTTTGGGCAAGGATTGATGGAGATTATGGGACAAACAAATTGTGGGTTGTCGAGGCAGCAAACAATTCAAAGACGGATATACTAGTAGGAAAAACACTGGCTATGACAAAACAAGATGGACGTATACCGGTAAGAGTACTAAATGAGTTTCGATCGCCGATCAAGCTTTCCAAAGGAGCTATATTGGGACAATGTCAGGAGGTGGAGTTGATTATAAACTGTGAACAGCTCCAGGGAAATGTCTCTAGCAGCAACATTAATCTATCAGATAATATCACGGCGTGGACGCAAGAGCTCGAAGAAGACCACCAGAATAAGGCAAACCAACTTCTGCTGAAGTACTCTACCATATTTGACAAGGATGGCTCCAAACCAGGTCGGACCAATGTAGTGAAGCATCACATTGATACCGGTGACGCGAGACCAATCCGCCAAGCTCCTCGAAGTGTTCCATTGGCCAAACGCCAAGTGGTAAGAGAAATTATACAAGAAATGAGTGACAGCGGCGTGATCGAACCATCAGCTAGTCCATGGAGCTCACCGGTAGTGCTAGTGAAGAAAAAGGATGGAAAAATGCGGTTCTGTGTGGACTACCGGAAGTTGAACGACGTAACGAAAAAGGACAGCTATCCATTACCCAGAATTGACGATACTCTGGACTCACTATCTGGTACGAAATGGTTCTCAACACTGGACTTGAAAAGCGGCTATTGGCAAGTAGAGGTGAAAGATGAGGATAAGGAAAAGACAGCCTTCAGCATTGGAGAGGGGCTGTGGCAATTTACGGTAATGCCCTTTGGACTATGTAACGCTCCAGCTACTTTTGAGAGACTCATGGATCAAGTATTGAAAGGACTGCATTGGAAAACATGTTTGGTGTACCTGAATGACATCATCGTGCTGGGAAAAAGCTTTGAGGAACACCTTAAGAACTTGGAGGAAGTTTCCCAAAGGATAGCTGGCGCCGGTCTGAAATTAAGTCCCAAAAAGTGTGCATTGTTCAAGAAGGAAGTAAGTTACTTAGGTCACAAGGTTACTACGGAGGGAATTTGCACTGCTAAAGAGAAGAGCGAAGCAGTAAAGGATTGGCCAAGACCGAAAAATTTACATGAGCTACGAAGTTTCCTCGGACTGTGCACGTATTATCGTCGATTTGTACCGAATTTCGCCAGCGTAGCCAGTAGCCTTCATGAGTTGACCAGGAAGAATATGTCATTTGATTAGAAGAAGGAACATGAAGTGGCTTTCCAAACCTTGAAGGAACGGCTGTGCACTGCCCCAATGTTAGCGTATCCAATCCCAGGCTCAACATTTATTTTGGATACAGACGCGAGCGGTTACGCGATTGGAGGGGTTTTGTCACAGATTGTCGATGGGCAGGAGAAGGTAGTGGCGTACTATAGCCGCACAATTGGGAAGCCCGAAAGGAACTATTGTGTAACACGGAGAGAACTACTGGCATTGGTGGAGTGCATCAAGCATTTCCACAAGTATCTCTATGGACAGCGATTTCACGTCAGGACAGACCATGCAGCCTTGAAATGGCTCTTGCAGTTCCGTAATCCAGAAGGTCAATTGGCACGGTGGATAGAGCGACTACAAAGTTATGACTTTTCCATAGAGCATCGCAAAGGCAGCAACCACGGCAATGCTGATGCAATGTCCCGGCGACCATGTAACCTAGAATGCAAGCATTGTTCGAAAGCTGAGGCCAAGGAAGATGTTATAGATGTGCGGCTAATGACTATAACATCTACGGACGAATGGAACATGGATCAACTAAGGAAGCATCAGCTAGAGGACCCAGATCTGGTACGTGTGATGCAAGGAATCGAGCAAAACGAACGACCAACAAGAGAGGAGATGTCAGCAGAGAGTCCTGTTGCCAAGTCATATTGGGCACAATGGAACAGTCTGAAATTGGTATCCGGTTGCTTACATAGAGTATGGGAAAGCGAAGATGGTCAATGCGCTCGGAAGCTGGTAGTTGTCCCAAGGAAGAAAATCTCTGATGTTTTGAATGAGCTACATAATGGCCCAAGTGGAGGTCATCTCGGAGTCACGAAAACGTTGGAGAAAGTCAAGCAGAGATTCTATTGGGTTGGTTGCCGGCAGTCGATCGCGGAGTGGATTGCCAACTGTGAGGTGTGCATCAAAGCAAAGGGTCCGAAGTCGAGAAGTCATGGACAGATGAAGCAGTACAACACAGGTGCACCGTTTGAGAGGATTGCCATGGATGTAGCTGGCCCATTTCCTACTAGCAAACTCGGGAACAAGTACGTATTAGTTGTTATGGACTATTTCAGCAAATGGCCAGAAGTTTACCCGATTCCAAATCAAGAGGCAGAAACCATTGCAGAGGTGTTCACTAACAATTGGATAGCGAGGTTTGGTGTACCGATGGAGTTACATTCTGACCAAGGCAGGAATTTCGAATCAGTCGTATTCCAAGAAATGTGCAAGATATTGGGTATTCGGAAAACTCGAACAACTGCATTGCATCCTCAGTCAGATGGCATGGTTGAACGTTTCAATCGAACCTTGGAAGAGCACATGAGGAAAGTAGAGGATAAGTTCCAGAAAGATTGGGATACGCACATCTCCTTGTTTCTGATGGCATATCGCTCGGCAATACATGAAACTACGGGTCAAACTCCGGCAAAAGTAATTTTTGGGAATGATCTGCGGTTGCCAGCTGACTTGAAGTTTGGGATAAATGCTGATGAAGGAATAAATGCCAGGAAGTCCACTAGCATCTTGGAAGAAGAAATGAGAGAAATACACGATCTTGTAAGACAACGGACGAAGATCATGAGTGATAAGATGAAAGCCAGATACGACAAAGCCCTCAACTCGGAAGGTTTTAAAGAAGGAGATTTAGTGCTGTTATACAACCCACAACGAAAGAAAGGTTTGTCCCCAAAACTGCAATGTAACTGGGAAGGCCCATATAAAGTAATAAAGCGGATAAATGATGTTGTCTACCGCATACAAACTGTTGGAAGACCACGAAACAAAATGAAGGTGGTTCACCTGGAGAGGCTAGCAACGTTTGGATCAGGAAATGTGTCTGATCGGGACGATCAGACTTAGGTGGAGGGCAGTGCGGCGAATGTTCTCAAGAATCGCTCATCTCCCAACTCTAGCGTATTTCTATCACTAACGTCACTACCACAACTACAGCTGCGAGAGGCAGCTCGCGTGTTTGCGAATGTGGCACAAAGAGGAGATGACGATAGATAAACGCTTCGAGAACACTGTTGCACGAATAAACCAGAAAGGTGTAGACATTTCTAGGTTGTGAAGCTGCTGTCTGCTAGGGTATATAAACCGCACAAAGACAACGCAAATCAATCAGTTTATTTTGAAGTGTTGTACAGTGAAGTACTGAACAGTGAATTAACCCGCGATATTGTACTACGGTTTTTAGTACTGAATAAAGCGTACTACTTATTAAGCAGAATCGGAGTGTTTTATTTAACGTACAGTGATCGAACTCAAGGAAAATAATCAAGGAATCATCGAATTCGTCACAATACAAAGACTTAAGTTTATCTTGAGTATGCAAGGCAGGTGGTTTTTGGGGAAACGAGGTCCAGCAGTCAGTATGACGCAACTTAAACTTAACTTTGCCATTTATATAAAGTAATCCTCTGATATCCCTGACAGTGGCTTCCCCGGATTTTTTACCTGGTCTTATAGTTGAAAGCTTACTTGGAACTTTTTCATAATTTAAGAAAAAAGTGTACTCTAAATAATTAACAATATAAGGTTGTGAAGGCCTTGCCTGCCTCATACGACTTACATAGTCCATTGGTGAATAAATGGGTGGCTTAAACATGCTGTCTAATGTAGAGTGGACGCTGTCAATCCATCACAGTATGCCCTTTTTCTAAAATTATTTGCTCTATTTCCAAGCCATTTCCTGATGATAGGTTTGCTAAGGCACTGCTAAGTATTCTATTTTTGTTCTGGTACATGCATCCATCGGATCACTTTTTTATATAAAGTGCAATATTCCTTTAAAAAGTGTACAATACAACTTGTTATATTGTTAGCTGTTACACCGCCGTCGCATTCATGCCATACGTACAAATATACATCTTTGGTATTTTTTAAATAAATCGAAAAGTTATGTACTGCTAGCTTCGTTTTATAGTATTGTTCTGAAACAAGGAGCTTCGGTCAGAGCAACACACTCTGCATGTCCATTGTCAATACTAAAGTTTCAGCTGACATCTTTTCTAAAGCCAAATTTTTTGCTTCCCTAGCTTCATTCTTTTTGGCAATATGTAATTCATAATTGGAAACGGTAACATTGCCCTCTTTATATCCAACACAAGTGTCGCACTGGTCCTTCCTGGGCTTGAATATGGATATTTTATTAGAGTTTAGAACTTCACAAAACTTTTTTCGCATAACAGGAACCTCTATATTGCTGCTACACCATTCAGTGTATATTTTATGCATATGCGTTTTAGATTTAAATATATCCTCCACATAAATGCGATTAGACGTTGCTCTGCAATAGTGACTAGGTACCTTTGGTATTATATCCAGCCAATTTAAAACAGAATCATACCTTGTTGTTCTTGGCTCCTTTGGCAAGGATACGGATAAAGACGATGAAGGTCTTGACTTCTTTGGCACGGATACTGTATTATTTGTTCCCACCCAATGAGTAAATGCATTTTTGTCTAAATCAAATGTAGCTAGAAAAAACTCTTTACATACACGAAGCTGGTTTTCATTAGATGCTGTCAAAAAGCAATCAAATCCAAATATTTTTCTTTGTTTTTTATGGGAAGGGTTTCGCTTGATTATTTTGCGAGTTCGTACTAATCCATTAAGATATGCCCTCTTTGCAGCCCATGAAGGTAAACTCCAAAAATAATTAAAATATTAACTCTTGCATCTTCGTCCATTGCCGAACAAACAAAACTTCGTTCAGTTTTTTTTTCTGCCAGGTGTTTACATGTTTGTTTCCTGATTTCCCTTCCCTTTTAATTTGAATAAACACAACATCATTTAAATTCTTTTCATTTTTTACCCATTTCAATCCTTCATATTTTTTTCCTAAAAGTCTCAGTCTCCGATTTTTTTGTATTCGTTTCCCCTTCCCTATTTTACCTTCTGACTCAATTTCTTTCGGGTTATCCTCTGGTAAGAAAAATAATCCAGTCTCTTCGTTAAGGAAGCATCCCGTTGCTTCCATATTTTGACCGCTATCACTGTTGAGGTCCTCGAACAAGCCGGTTTCTTCATTGAGATTGCATCCCATTTTTTCCATATTTCAACTGTCAAAAAATGTACAATTATGGTAATTTAAAGCGTTATTTTAAGTATATGACTTTTTACCCCTTTTAAAGCTTAGATTTCAATAATAGGATGATTAATCTCTATATATAGTCTTCGGGACACCTGAACTATATGTACATAGCTTTTTTAAATAATTTTTTTACACTAAAATAAAAGCAGGTTCGTCTTCAATCAAAAAGAATTATACGCTAGTAGATGTATAACTGATTTTACAGAGCATTTCTTCTACTGAGAGTATATATGTGTTTTTGATAACTTCTAATCAAAGAAAGATATCAGAAAACGGCAAATGCAGAAATGTGGCTAGCAGATAGTGCTAAATAAATATGTAAAAAAAAAAATCGAAAAAAAACATATAACTCAATTTGTTGGCGCAGCGACGATATATTGATTTTTCTATTCAATTTGGTCTAGACTTGTTTGGGGCTCGGGTTGCAAATCTGCCCTTTTAAAAGTTAATACATTTGTACATATGAATAGAAATCAGTTGTTGCCTTCAGTAAAATTTAAGGCGACCGCTAACCACTTGGTTTAGTTCAACTTTTAAGTACATATTAAATATGTTGTCGATTTTTATATTTTAAATAGGGAGTCTATCAGGAACTTTGTCTCAAACGGTAGAAATCACTAAAATTTATAGAAGTAATTTACCGAAGTCCGATAAATAGACTACTATGTTTGAAAAAAATTCGCAAATTGCAGCTTACATCTTCAAAAATTAGAGCAGTCAGACTTATATTAATGGTAATTTTTTGAAAATTTACCAAAACAAAAGAAATTGTATAAGCACCAAATTTTTTTCTCGAAAATAGAGATCACAAATATAAAAATACTGTTTATAAAAATTTTAAAAAGTGAAGATTAGAAATATAAAAATATATAAAAAATAAAAACAATTTTCAATGACAATAGCTGTAACTGTACTCGAACCATCAACCGCTCGACCACTACCCCCTGACGCTTCCCACTGTGCTATCGCTTTATTTACAAATTGATTGTCAGATAACCAATTCAAGTGGCATGAGAAATTTTCATTCGCTTATTACAGATAAATGAAGCAGTATTGGTTATATATTAGATAATTGTGCACTGCCTTAGAGGTATGCCAACAAATCCATATGCATTTCATAAGTATTTATGCATATTTAGTATGGGTTTAAGCTTGGCAAATATTTATATGTAAAATTTGTTAGCCTTTTAATATAATAGATAATGGACCCAAGTACTCAATGAGCGAGGGAGTGAAAATAATTTCTCTAATAATAGGAGGAGCTTATTGAGTGAAAGAATGAAATTCATTTTGTAGAAATATGAGTTCTATTTCATATTTTTAGTGTTGGTAAATTACAAATGCTGGTTAGGGCAAATCTAGGCTTTTGCAAAAACAGTTAAACGTTTTTCTAGCTTTTTTCTTTATCCATAACTTAGAAATATTTAGAAGACATTTTAAATTGATTTTTGATTTGTTTTAAAAAAAACAAGTAAGGAAAGCTGTCTTCGGCTGTGCCGAAGGCTATATACCTTTCATGAATAAGCGTCACGATTTTCACTGTTCGATCCCCAGTACAGCCTGTTTCAATTTAACTTTAGCTCATACCGAAATTATCGGAACTATCGATTATATGGGGGCGATGTGTTACATTGGCACGGAGGGAAATATATGGATGGAACATCCATAATTATTTACATATATCACATTAAATAAAAATTGATAATTCTGTCCCATCAATGAATATGGATGATTCATCAATGCTTTTTTGATAAATCACTATTGAAATGGTATCCATATACACTATTGATAAATTCTAAATAGTTTAAAAAAACAAAATTTTATACAATTTGACATCTGGTTTCAGTAAGATTCGAACCCTGCTCCGCTGGCACGTTAGCCCAGTGTTCTACCATTCGGCTACGGCATATTATAAAATTTTTAATCCGAAAAAAACCTTACAACAAGTTGGAATATTGTTAGGAAATCCATAGTAAAAATTGTTGAACTATTATGATTATGCGTCCCAGAAAAATTTACATTTCTCCAGTATATATTAATACGCTGTCTCTACCATTATTATGCAGTAAATATGGATATGGATATACCGACAATAGAAATTCATATCACGACCATAGATATTGACGTGCCGTTCAAATATATTAGCATTCTATCCATAAATATAGAAAATAGTACATCATATCGAAATGGTTGGCATGTCATTTTACTTTTTATTGGGAGCAAATATATTTGATAACTCGCTCATTTTGAATGAATATTGCATCAAACTCGTCGCTATCAATAGTGATATTGTCACAACATTCAATGCATTTCTCTCAGTGGGTCTAATCTCATTGCTTTAAACATCGACATTCCACATTCTAAAAGAGCAATTGTTACGAAATTTCACTTTCCTACCTATATAATTACAGGAGTTATCTACCAAAATCCGTTTATCGGAACAATCGATTGTATTAGGGCTATGTGAAATATTTATCCCATCTCGATGACTTTCGACATCGATATTTCTTAAATGAAATAAGCAGTTCTTACAAATTTTCACGTTCCTACCTCTTTAATTACAGGAGTTATAGCCCAAAATCCATTTATCGGAACAATCGATTGTATGGGGCTATGTGAAATATTTATCCCATTTCGATGATTTTCAACATCGATACTTCTTAAATGAAACAAGCAGTTCTTACAAAATTTCACGTCCCTACCTCTTTAATTACAGGAGTTATAGTCCAAAATCCGTTTATCGGAACAATCGGTTGTATGGGAGCTATATGTAATATCGGTCCGATCTTGCTGGTTCCGACAAATGATTCCTATATTAGAAAATGGTGGCCGCGTACAAAATTTCAGCCAAATATATCAAAAACTGAGGGACTAGTTTGCGTTCAAACAGACAGACAGACAGACAGACAGACGGACAGACGGACAGACGGACATGGCTAAATCAACTCATCTCGTCATCCTGATCATTTCGGTATACTTATTGATGGGTCCATCTCTTCTTCTTCTCATACTTACAAACATCGGACCAAAGTTATATTACCATTTCATGTTCATGAAAGGTATAAATATAGGTATATTGATTTAAAAAAAAAATGTATTCAAAGTGGTAAAATCGATCAAAATCAAGCCTTTTGCAAAAACTCTTAAAGGATTTTCTATCTTATTTCCTCAACCATAACTTAAAAAATATTTAAAAAGACATTTCATATCGATTTATGATTTGATTTTTGAAAAAAATTGTACGTATATTGATTTAAAAAAAAATACTCAAAAGTGGTGAAACCGGGCAAAATGTAGCCTTTTGCAAAAATAGTTTGAGGATTTTCTACACGGCTAAAAAAATTAACCTAAATTTTAAACCCGTATAAAGATTAATCAATTTCTCAAACTTTTATGTACAATATTTCAAACCGTTCAAATACCTACAAAGAGTTTCAATTTCTTTTGGTTTCGATTTAAAATCTAAATGAAAAAGCTGTCTAAATTTTTTATTTTTGGTTTGTTTTGATGTAATTGAATTTTTCCCACAAAAACTTCATGTGCGTCATAGCTCAGTGGTAGAGCAGTCGGCTGTGACTCCTGAGAGATTTCGTTCGAGTTCTGTCAGCTGCCACATTTTTTTTAGTTTTATTTTATTCTTAAAACTTTTCGGTCTAAAATTTAAACTTTTGGGTTTGAAAATTCAAATTTATTTTTGAAAGCTTATTCAAGATCGAATTTTGCCAACAACATTTATGTGTGCGATGTAGCTCAGTGGTAGAGCAGGCGGGCATGATGCGGGGAGTCTTGGTTCGAATTCCCGCCAACGGACAAAAAATTTATTTTATCTTTAAAAAATTGTTAAAACATTTCTTGTTTATAATTGAAACCCCATTCCTTTAGCCAATTTTCATGAAAACTGGTCTAGGTTGAATTTGAATCCAAATTTGGTTTGGTCATATATGTAGTCCAAAAAAGTTTAAAATTTAGGTCCAAATTTTTAGCCGTGTAGCCTTTTTCCTTAGCCATAACTTAAAAATATTTAAAAAGACATTTCATATCGATTTTTGATTTGATTTTTGAAAAAAAATGTGGATATGTTAATTAAAAAAAAGTTATTCAAAAGTGGTTAAACCGGGCAAAATCTAACCTTATGTAAAACTGTTTGAGGGTTTTCTAGCTTTTTTCATTAACCATAACTTAGAAATATTTAAAAAGACATTTTATATTGATTTTTTATTAATTTTATTCAAAAGTGGTCAAATTTTGGTGTTCGGGTTATAAATCTGAATGAATAGAAATGAGTTGTTGTCTTTAGTAATATTTTAGACGACCTCTAACCACTTCGTTTAGTACAAAATTTAAGGACCTGTGAAAAAATTATCGATTTTTATATTCCAAAATTTATAGAAATAATCTACCGAAGTCCGATAAACAGAACACTATACCCCTTATTCATAAAAAATATAAAAGGTTTATTAAGCTCTTATTATTCAAAATTTGTATGAAAATGTCATTTTAAAAAGCTTTATAAACCAATTTTATTTTTTCTGAAAATGAGGGTATGTTTAAAAAAAATTAAATTTTTGGAAAAACTTACCAAAAACCCCAAATTGTATAAGCGGTTATCTCATTTCTATAATGGGTGGTATGTATGCATATTTATGAAAATATTCGCAGTAAGTTTTTTCCGAAAAAAGTATCACAAATATAAAAATATGTCTTATGAAAATTTAATGAGCTTATAAAAAATCAAGATTAGAAATGCTCATATACCTAAAGATGTTTTAAAAAAGAAAAAACTATTTTCAATGAAAAAAAAAATTGTAGCCCGGAGCTGTTCTCGAACCAACAACAGTTCGCTCGCTATCCGATGCGCTAACCACTGCTCTACTGCTTTATCTACGAATTCATTGTCAAATCACCAATTCAAGCTGTATGGGCAATGAGCGAGAGAATGAAAATAGTTTCTCTAATAAAAGGAGGAGCTTGTTGAGTGAAAGATTGAAAGGTTCATTTTGCAGAAATATGAGTTCTATTTATAGAAATTTATTATACATGGCGTGTTTTTAAATCTTTTTAGTGGGGGTAAATTACAAATTCTGGTTAGGTCAAAAAAAGTTTGAGGATTTTCTAGCTTTTTTCTTTAACCATATCTTAGCAATATTTAAGACACCTTATATGGATTTTTTATTTGATTTAAAGAAAAAATATATATTGATTTTTCTAATCAATTTGGTCTAGACTTATTTGGGGCTCGGGTTGCAAATCTGCCCTTTTAAAAGTTAATACATATGTACATATGAATAGAAATTATTAGTTGTCTTCAGTAAAATTTAAGGTTTCCGCTTATCACTTGGTTTAGTTCAAAATTTAAGTATCCATAAAATATGTTGTCGATTTTTATACTTTAAATAAGGAATCTATCAGCAACTCTATCTCAATCGATAGAAATCGTGAAATTTATCGAAATAATCTACTGAAATTGAATAAACAGACCACTATGTTTGAAAAAAATTCGCAAATTGCAGCTTACATCTTCAAAAATTAGAGCAGTCAGACTTATATTAATGGTAATTTTTTGAAAAATTTAGCAAAAAAAAAAAAAAGAAATTGTATAAGCGGTTATAGCATTTCTATAATGGGTGGTATGTATGTATATTTATGATCTAAAATTATTATTTCACATGGCTTTCCGTCAACTAAAAATATTCGCACCAAATTTTTTTTCTCGAAAATAGAGATCACAAACATAAAAATATTGTTTATAAAAATTTTAAAAAGTCAAGATTAGAAATATAAAAATATATAAAAAACAAGTAAGGAAAGCTAAATACCTTTCATGAATAAGCGTCACGATTTTCACTGTTTGATCCCCAGTACAGCCTGTGTGAATTTAACTTTAGCTCATACCGAAATTATCGGAGCTATCGATTATATGGGGACGATGTGTTATATTGTTCCAATCTCATTGATTTTTAACATCGACATTCCACATTCTAAAATAGCAACATTTACGATATAATTACAGGAGTTATCTACCAAACTCCGTTTATCGGAACAATCGATTGTATGGGGACTATGTGAAATATTTATCCCATTTCAATGATTTTCAACATCGATATTTTACATATAAAAATAGCGATGCTTCCAAAATTTCGCGTTCCTATGTGTTTAATTACAGGACTTATAGCCCAAAATCCGCTTATCGGAATAATCGATTGTATGGGAGCTATGTGAAATATTTATGCCATCTCAATGATTTTCATCATCGATATTTCGCATATAAAAATAGCGATACTTCCAAAATTTCACGTTCCTACCTATATAATTACAGGAGTTATCTACCAAAATCCGTTTATCGGAACAATCGATTGTATGGGGGCTATGTGATATATTTATCCAATCTCGATGATTTTCAACATCGATATTTCACATATAAAAATAGCAATACGTCCAAAATTTCACGTTCCTACGTGTTTAATTACAGGAATTATAGCCCAAAATCCGTTTATCGGAATAATCGATTGTATGGGAGCTATGTGAAATATTTATCCCATCTCTATGAGTTTCAACATCGATATTTCACATATAAAAATAGCAATACTTACAAAATTTCACGTTCCTACGTGTTTAATAAAAGGAGTTATAGCCCAAAATCCGTTTATCGGAATAATCGGTTGTATGGGAGCTATATGTTATATTGGTCCGATCTTGCTGGTTCCGACAAATGATCCCTATATTGGAAAATGGTGGCCGCATACCAAATTTCAGCCAAATATCTCAAAAACTGAGGGACTAGTTTGCGTTCAACCAGACAGACAGACAGACAGACAGACGGACAGACGGACATGGCTAAATCAACTCATCTCGTCATCCTGATCATTTCGGTATACTTATTGATGGGTCTATCTCTTCTTCTTCTCATATTTACAAACATCGGACCAAAGTTATAATACCATTTCATGTTCATGAAAGGTATAATAAAAACAATTTTCAATGACAAAAAAGAAAAAAATTTTGGCCGATAGCTGTAACTGTACTCGAACCATCAACCGCTCGACCACTACCCCCTGACGCTTCCCACTGGGCTATCGCTTTATTTACAAATTGATTGTCAGATAACCAATTCAGATAAATGAAGCAGTATTGGTTATATATTAGATAATTGTGCACTGCCTTCGAGGTATGCCAACAAATCCATATGCATTTCATAAATATTTATGCATATTTAGTATGGGTTTAAGCTTGGCAAATATTTATATGTAAAATTTGTTAGCCTATTAATATAATAGATAGTTTAAAAAAACTAAAACTCACGCTTTTAGAGAGTATTGAACTAAAAAGTTGAAAATAATTTTAAAAACCCTACACAGTAGTATTGTGGTAAAAGCGTGGTCCGCTTTGTTCCATAATCTTCGTTTTTTATTTAAATTATTTTTACTTTTTAGTGCAATATTCTTCAAAAGCGCGTGTTTTCGCTTTTTAAACTATATTTATTTTTTACTTTTTAGTTAAATGTGTTATGAAGTAATCGATATATATATCGAAGTATACCGCAGTGTAAACGAAACCTCTGGGCCTCCACTTTCGTTTGATACCCATATTGTAGTCAATTTTCTATATTATTGGACAACCTCATTTTGACCAATAACTGAGTTATCGATAAATATATCGAAATATTCCAAAGTTCAATAGAAACCTGTAGAACTTCCCTTTTGTTTGATACCCAGATTGTAGGCATTATGACCGACAACTTAGTTATCGATAAATATATCGAAGTCCAAATGCAACCTCCTATCGTTTGACACCCATATTGAAGGCACATTTTTGTGACAGTCATATGTCACTATCGGGTAGACTGAAGTAGAGTTACATACAAACAAGCAAACATACATATGAATGTATGTACAAGTAAAGCTAATGAAAGCGTAGTAAAGAAACTAGCATTATGTGGGAAAAGCGTCGAGCGCTCGATATACGAAAATTATGGCACAAAGCGGACCACGCTTTTTCCACAATACTACTGGGTAGGGTTTTTAAAATTATTTTCAACTTTTTAGTTCAATACTCTCTAAAAGCGTGAGTTTTAGTTTTTTAAACTATATTTATTTTTTACCTTTTAGTCAAATGTCCTATGAAATTACAGATAAATAGATCGAAAAATACAGCAGTCCAAACGAAACCTCTGGACTACCACTTTCGTTAGGTACCCATATTGTTTTGACAATAACTCAGTTATCGATAAATTTTTCGAAATAAGTCGATGTCCAAATAAAACCTCGGGCCTTCACCTTTCGTTTGATACCCATATAGAAGGGAATTTTGTAGGTTTTTGGGCAACCATATTTTGACCGATAACTCAGTGATCGATAAATTTATCGAAATATATCGAAGTCCAAATGAAACCTGGGGTTTTTGTGACAGTGATATGCCACTATCCGGTAGACTGAAGTAGAGTTACATACAAACAACCAAACATACATATGAATTTATGTACAAGTAAAGCAAATGAAAGCGTAGTAAAGAAACTAGCATTATGTGGGAAAAGCGTCGAGCGCTCGATTTACGAAAATTATGGCACAAAGCGGACCACGCTTTTTCCACAATACTACTGTGTAGGGGTTTTAAAATTATTTTCAACTTTTTAGTTCAATACTCTCTAAAAGCGTGAGTTTTAGTTTTTTTAAACTATATTTATGTTTTACTTTTTAGTCAAATGTCCTATGAAATTACAGATAAATATATCGAAAAATACAGCAGTCCAAACGAAACCTCTGGACTTCCACTTTCTATTGATACCCATATTGTTTTGGCAATAACTCAGTTATCGATAAATTTATCGAATGAAACCTGGGGCCTTCACCTTTCGTTTGATACCCATATTGTAGGAAATTTTTTAGGTTTTTGGGCAATCATATTTTGATCGATAACTCAGTTATCGATAAATTTATCGAAATAAGTCGATGTCCAAATTAAACTTGGGGCCTTCACCTTTCGGTTGATACCCATATAGTAGGGAATTTTTTAGGTTTTTGGGCAATCATATTTTGACCGATAACTCCAAATGAAACCTGGGGTTTTTGTGACAGTCATATGCCACTATCCGGTAGACTGAAGTAGAGTTACAGACAAACAAGCAAACATACATATGCATTTATGTACAAGTAAAGCTAATGAATGCGTAGTAAAGAAACTAGCATTATGTGGGAAAAGCGTCGAGCGCTCGATATATGAAAATTATTGCACAAAGCGGACCACGCTTTTTCCACAATACTACTGTGTATGGGTTTTAAAATTATTTTCAACTTTTTAGTTCAATACTCTCTAAAAGCGTGAGTTTTAGTTTTTTTAAACTATATTTATTTTTTACTTTTTAGTCAAATGTCCTATGAAATTACAGATAAATATATCGAAAAATACAGCAGTCCAAACGAATCCTCTGGACTTCCACTTTCGTTTGATACCCATATTGTTTTGGCAATAACTCAGTTATCGATAAATTTATCGAAATATGTCGATGTCCAAATGAAACCTAGGGCCTTCACCTTTCGTTTGATACCCATATTGTAGGAAATTTTTTAGGTTTTTGGGCAATCATATTTTGATCGATAACTCAGTTATCGATAAGCTTATCGAAATGAGTCGATGTCCAAATTAAACCTGGAGCCTTCACCTTTCGGTTGATACCCATATAGTAGGGAATTTTTTAGGTTTTTGGGCAATCATATTTTGACCGATAACTCAGTTATCGATAAACTTATCGAAATATATCGAAGTCCAAATGAAACCTGGGGCCTTCCCCTTCCAAAAGTCCCCATCCATCCCATTTGTGCTAAAAAAGTTATTTGGGGACAAAGGTCGAGAAAAATCCAAATTTGAAGGTTTTTTATTTTTCCCAAATCTTCAGAGAGAGCGTGAACCTAAGCTCACGACAAAAAAATGGCGCTGTTGGAATATTTGTTATACAATATAAACTAAATTTACCGGACTAGTATTGTTTGTTGATATCATGCATGGAAAAAAGTGGCTCTAGCTCGAGAACTATAGGCTTTACGAAAATAGCTATTCTCCTTATCGACAAATAAACGGTAAAAGGATATTCTTCTACGCATACTAAAGTTTTCGAAAAAAATCCTGAGAAGTCCATACGTGGCATACAGGTTAACCTTAGAGAAACCATTGGTAGAGAATTTCTAGGTCCACAACTTGGTCTCAGGTAATTTTTCGAAAAAAAACTTACCGTTTTCGAGAAAAGTCCCAAAACCACACAATTTTGACTTTTGAGCCCGAAAAACTATTTTAACACACATGGGATCGATGGGGACTTTTGAGGTTTTCTATCTGAAGGTGAATCTTAGCTGTATGCCATAATTTGGCTCTGCAGAAATTTTGGTTGTTTTAAATGTCTATATCAGGCCTGGGCAGCGTCGCCCGGCTGGCGAAGTTTTCGTATGCATACACGTGAGCAGCGAGAAGACAGTGACGTCGTCATCAGGTCAGCGACAGCGTACGCACACTGTCGGTTTGGAAAAAAGAATTGGGTTTAATAGGTTTTAGTTCCAGTCCCTGATCCAAATGACATGTAATGCACCTACAACGACGTGCAGACTTGCTATATTCAGTCGCTCTTTATTTTTATACCCAGCGTACAAGTACTAGTACAAAGGTATATTAATTTTGTTCACATAACGGTTGTATATAACGGAACAAAATAATCGATAATGAAAATTCTTAGGATTAAAAGAGGAGTTGATTAAGGCATGTCCGTCCGTCTGTCCGTCTGTATACACGATAACTTGAGTAAAAATTGAGATATTTGCATGAGATTTTGTACACAGGTTAGTTCCTGGTCAAGGTAGGTTGCTATTGAAAATGGGCGATATTGGATGATAACGCCCCCTTTTACGATATCGAAAATTTCGAAAATCACACAAATTGACATATCTCGGCAGCTGAAATGGCTAAAATGATATAATTTTATAGGTGAATCCCTCTGGTCATTCTCTTATGATTTTTCCATAAATTGTTTATAGTGGGCGTGGCACTGCCCACTTTTAAGGGAGGCATTTTTGAAAATTTGACTGGTCGTAACTCTTAAACTGATTACGATAGAACGATGAATTTGGCACAAAGCATACTCGTATCGTTGGAAGTATACCTGATGAAACTGGATAAAATCGCCCTCCAACCACGCCCACTTTCGATTTCGAAAATTTCGAAAATCAAACAAATTGACATATCTCGGCAGCTGAAATGGCTAAAATGATATAATTTTATAGGTGAATCCCCCTGGTCATTCTCTTATAATTTTTCCATACATTTTTTATAGTGGGCGTGGCACCGCAAACTTTTAAGGGAGGCATTTTTGAAAATTTGACTGGTCGTAACTTTTAAACTGCTTACGATAGAACGATGGAATTTGGCACAAAACATACTAGTATCGTTGGGAGTATACCTGATGAAACTGGAAAAAATCGCTCTCCAACCACGCCCACTTTCGATATCGAAAATCACATAAATTGAAATAATTCGGTAACGGAAATTAGGTAAATCCTCCTAGGGCCTAATGATTGTTATTCCGTTCTACAAATTACCGCTGGGTATTGAATGTTCGGTTCACCCGAACTTAGACTTCCTTACTTGTTTGGATTAACTGTATAAGTATTTGGTTGATTGCCACGCTAGCGATATACACACCTTGGAAACTGTCAAAATATGTATGTAGGTATTTTTGCCAACATGAACAAATCTTATTTTTACGGACTCATAGGCATATCGGTAACAGAAAGGCAAAAACATTTTGTACTTATAATAAAACGATTAAGAAAAGCTAAAGAAAGGCATTGCGCAAATAAATAATTTTTTTTGCGATAGTGCGTGGTCTCATTGCAAAACGTACACTGTACGTCGTACAGTCGTAATAAAACATTAACGAACAATATCCGCACTCGCCTTATGGATTTATTGTCTGCGTCTGAACGGGCTTGCTTTACTCCTGCACAGGCGCATATCCAGATAATATTTTCGGGGGCGGGGAGGGGGCTCCAATTTTTTTTTTTTCATAATAACCATTTTGACAGGAAAATGGAAATGATTACATGTTTAAAGAAAAAAGGCTTACACACAGAAAGTTGTGAATTCAAACCCGTATATCTCGATAACCATCCAATATTTTTACGCGACCTTTGGTGATATTTTTTTTCTTACATAGCAGATCACTTTCACCAAATTTCATTCAAATCGAATTTTTAGGTGGTCCGCTTGAGGAATTTTACCCCATATGTAGACAGCGATAGGGATCGGGATGGAGATACAACGTCTGCGTGACAGCTTGTAATTTAGAGAAATGCTAGTACGATTTTTATAGTTAATTTTCAGGTGTACAGCTTGGTCGAAGGTAATTTTTCGAAAAATTTACCGTTTACGAGAAAAATTCGTAAAACCCTAAATTTTACCTTTGCCCCCAAATAACTTTTTTACCACACATGATATTAATTAATTATTTCAAATGTCTAATTTGACCGGAAATCAAAAATCATTATCCCATGAGCTTGGGACTCATATTCCAAATTTTATTTTTTAAAGTCACAGACAAAAAATTACATTAACTTGCGCATTTCGGGTGGACTGTGAAAGCGGAGCGGATGTGCCCCCTCAAGCTAGCTCGTCTGCCGTCTCATTTCCCGGTATGCCTCTGTGTCCAGGCACGCATACCAGATGAATTTAGAGTTGCCCAGCCATATCGTTAAGAGATTTGCGGCAGCTCTACACAGCCCTGGATTTGCTTGTAAAGGCCCCCAAAGCCGTGAGGGCTGCAGAGAAGATGTACACATCCCCGCTATTGATATCCACTGTCTTCAGTAGTTCTACCGCTTCCTGTATAGCGGCTACCTCTGCTTGAAAAACACTACAATGGTCCGGCAGCCGAAAGCCAAAATTTACACCCAGTTGGGCGGCGTAAACCCCACCGCCCAACTTATTATCAAGTTTCGACCCATCTGTATATAAATGGATTGAACCGTTGTCATGGGGAGGACGTCTGTCCCAGAATTCTCTTTCAGGTATTATTATATGAACACGTGTTTCGGTAAGCAGACCAAGGTCCTCCATCCAGGTAAATTCCTAAAACGAAGTGCGGAGTATGCCGCATATAGTTTACCGGATAAATCAACCGGTAGAATATTGAGGACTGCATTCAGTTCCTCAGCCGCTATTGTACGTGCGCCCCACTAACACAAATGAGCGCGCTTATTTGTACTCTTTGGATTATGATAATATTGGAGCTCTTCTCCAGGCCAGTCCACCAGACCAGGACCCCATACAGAAGAATTGGTCTTACCACGGCAGTATAGAGCCAAAGTGTGACTTTGGGGGACAGCCCCCATCTTTGACCCATGGCCTTCCTACAAGAGTAAAGGGCCACAAGAGCCTTTTTAGCACGCTCCTGGATGTTCTCCTCTCATGAGAGCCGTTTGTCGATAACCCCCCAGGTATTTTGCGGAGTCACCCAATTCGAGGGTGGAATTGCCTATTGCTAGTAACCGTAACGCCGGAATTTTGTACTTCTCAGGCCGGGTTAACACCTAGACCCTATTCCCAGCCCATTCTATGACAAGCCTTAGATTTCTTTGCAAGATGTCGCACAGCGTTTGCGGATATTTACCGCTCGCAACCACTGCAAGGTCGTCAGCATACGCTACGACTTCAGACCCTCCCTCCACCACCAAGGTTTCCAGCAGTCCGTTCACTGTAGCTACCCATAGAAGAGGCGAGAGGATCCCACCTTGCGGCGTCCCTCTGCTGACAACCCTGTTCATCGACACCCCGGCTAGGTCGGCATACAACCTCCTGCTCGTCAGCAGTTGATGCACGGATGACACTAGACAAGGCTCGATGTCCAGGGTCGTCAGGGCCATCGTTATCGCTTCCGGCGTGACTTTATTGAAAGCCCCTTCAATATCAAGAAAGGCTATTAATGTAAATTCCTTATTCGATAGGGATTTTTCTATGTGCGTGACAATATCATGTAACTCTGTTTCCGTGGATCTACCCTTCATTTATGCATGTTGCGATGGTATGATTTTGCTCTCTAGCTTATCTCTTATGTGGAGCTCAATTAACCTCTCCAGTATCTTAAGTTGGAAGGACGCCAGACTGATAGGTTTGAAGTCCTTTGGTCCAACATGAGACGTTCTACCTGCCTTAGGTATAAAAATTACCCTAGAGTTCCTCCAAGGGTTGGGGATGTAATTAAAAGTAAACACCCCTTTATAAATAGCTAACAACCAAGATTTCTGAAGTTGGACGGGCGAAATAGCATCTAGACCCAGTGCTATGAATGGCTTGAATGACCCGATGGCCCATTCAATTCTTTTATAGTCAAGGTACTGCCCAAGTTGCTTACAATTGACCAGTTCCTCAATTTCTGTAGTATCCCGAGGCGTTTTGGGGGTACAAACTGAAAGGTGCTTATCCAACTCCTTATTATATAGTTGCCAGTTGGAGTTTTTGAGATTTCTATAGGGGGAGGAGATGAACGGTACGCCTGCTACCTAAAAGCTGATGTAGCGATGGTCAGAAAAGGAGTGCTCATCATAAACCTTCCAGTTCCTGACCATGCTCTCCGCACTTCTTAAACAGAACGTGACGTCCAGAACCTCCCTCCTAGTTTTCGAGACGAAAGTGGGCTCGCTACCCCTATTACAAATAAATATATTACGAACTAGGATAAAATCAAAGAGTGACTCACCTCGTTTATTGGTGTCGCTACTGCACCGCGCCGGGTGATGTGCGTTAGCATCGCCCCCTACGATGATATATCCTGTTGTTCTCATGAAAATATTCCGCACAGCCGTTACGGGAAATGGTGCATCATGTGCCATATTTGTTGAGACCAATGTGCCAGCGGTTCCATTGATCTCTTTTTGGATAGTAGTGGTATCCTCATCGCTAAACTGAGGGAGAAGTAAGATATGTATATTAGATTTAAGCAAGATGCAGGCTCTAGGTTTCCCCAGAAGTACACTTCTGCGAACGTGGGACCTTGGACTCTAACCCTCTTGGGGTTTGAGGTACCAGCTCCGGCCTCCATTGACCTGTTGCGTTTCGCGGCCCCCTTTTCGCTTGCCAGATTATCTTAGCCCACTCAAGCTCCTCCTTTAGCTCTGCGACGTCGCCAGGCAGCGCCTTGGCTAGCAGATCGGGCGTATATCAGGACCTCTTCAAGATCCTGAGCGCTGTCCGCCTGTGCTTCGCACGTGCGTCCTTAAGTGGCGGCCTATCGTAGGCCTTTGAGAACGCAGTGGGGGTTGGGAAGGGGTTCCTCGGAGCGCACGCACCGGCTTCAGCATTTACCCAGTATCGAGCCGATTACTGAGTACACCTCTGCCAGCAGACACAACTACCTTGGTTGCCCTACCCTCGCTCACTGATTCCTCTTTGGTGGCAGCAGACTCCCGCATCACCTGAAGTCCACGCTAATACTTTAATTCGGCCGCGACTGGGCTATTGAAAAGGGCCCCCGTCAGGCTGATCCTCGGTACGGTACATGACGCATACCACCTTGATCCAGCCCCTTACCTCAGACCATAGTCAAAGACCATCTCCATTCGCCAGGGCTATTGAGAAAGTTAAGACGTATAGATGTGGTCCCTGACCTTAGCTGGATACCATTCCGTACAGGGGTGGCACAAGAGTACCAACCTGACCAGAACAACTGTGGTATCCATTACCGGTCGGCACCCTCGTGGAGGGTTCAGTCTGAGGAGTTTTTGCCACGCGATGCCCCGCCTTCTTTTAAAAATTTATCAAAAAATCATAATAGAATGACTAGGGGGTTCATACTACCAAACTATATCGTTTTAGCCATTTCCGTTACCGAAGTATGTCAATTGACGTGATTTTCGAAATTTTCGATATCGAAAGTGGGCGTGGTTATCATCCTATTTCGCCCGTTTTCAATAGCAACCTACCTTGGCCAGAAAGTAACCAGTATAAAATTTCACTTATTTATTTTCAAATACATTCACTATTTTAACGCTGTTTTCCTGTAGTAATGGGTTTAACTAAGCCAATATGACACAATTTCATGAATTTCATTAAAAGCATAATTCACCTATTTACATATATATTCTTAAAAATATAATACAAGAATTAACAAAGCATAAATTGTCGTGGATTGGTCACACTCTCCGTAAATATAGCCAGACAGGCATTGCGATTGAATCCACAGGGAAGTCGACCACCAGGAGCAAAACTGTGGATAAACTAGAAGATGCAGGATATACGCGGAATGATGTCGCCAGAACAGCACCATATAGAACACCCCTGCAGCGAAATGTCAAACCAGTGAGGAAAAGCTTAGCTCGAAATTTTATCGTTATGAATTTGTGAATTTTGATACTTAGGGAAAATAGATACCATGACATGCTTCCAAGTTTCCAGGCTTTCTCATTCAGATGGCTTTTCGGACACAGAACTACTGTGTCTGCACCGAAGTTTTTTGTTGATCTAAAACCCTTGAACTGTTGAAATTAAATAACTGACGGAGTGATTTATCACATATTTGCTCGAAGGTGGCTCATCCGGTGGTCGTATTAATAAAAATGTATAAGAACTATTTTCTGATTAGTACATAGATTTTAAGAATTGTTCGTTAAAACCTCTCCAAAGAACTTTTTCGTAAAAATTTAAGAACATTTCCTAGAATATAAGTAGTTTTTCGTAAAATATGTAAACAAATCCACAGAAAGCATGTATTCATTCCAGACCTGTTAAATAATGATTAAAAAATTAATCATTATTAATTACATGGTAAGGTAATCAGAAATGTTTGTTGCTTTTTTGACTTGTAGTCTATTGCTGTAAATACCGACGGTATTTACAAGAAATTTTCGGGATTGTATGAAAATGTGTTTTTTGAGAAAAATTGACCTACGCGCTGCAGGAACCAGACAAGCCGACATATGTTTCGATGATACTGGAGTTACATCTCTTCAAGGACTTTTTCTTCCCGGCATTGTGAGAGTCGAACTCACAACACTGTAGTGACTTGTATGCTAGAAGGTCTAGCACCTTAGGCCACCAAAATTCGCAAATCTTTCATATAAGTAAGCATTGAAATTAAAGAAATGTTCTATATGGAAGTATAAATATATGCATAAATGGACACTGAGAAGGGTTTACCTTCAAGCTGGGTAGTGGCCTAAGGTGCTAGACCTTCTAGCATACAAGTCACTACAGTGTTGTGAGTTCGACTCTCACAATGCCGGGAAGAAAAAGTCCTTGAAGAGATGTAACTCCAGTATCATCGAAACATATGTCGGCTTGTCTGGTTCCTGCAGCGCGTAGGTCAATTTTTCTCAAAAAACACATTTTCATACAATCCCGAAAATTTCTTGTAAATACCGTCGGTATTTACAGCAATAGACTACAAGTCAAAAAAGCAACAAAGAGTTTAATGTTATAAATGGAAAAATATTCGTGCTTAATTAAGTATGAAAATTCTTTCATAGGTTTCACACCAAGTCCTAAAAATTCGCAAATCTTTCATATAAGTAAGCATTGAAATTAAAGAAATGTTCTATATGGAAGTATAAATATATGCATAAATGGACACTGAGAAGGGTTTACCTTCAAGCTGGGTAGTGGCCTAAGGTGCTAGACCTTCTAGCATACAAGTCACTACAGTGTTGTGAGTTCGACTCTCACAATGCCGGGAAGAAAAAGTCCTTGAAGAGATGTAACTCCAGTATCATCGAAACATATGTCGGCTTGTCTGGTTCCTGCAGCGCGTAGGTCAATTTTTCTCAAAAAACACATTTTCAGAAATGTTTTTAATCATTAATTGCCAGTAGCTACACAATATTAATGGTTAATTTTAATTAATTAAAAAAAATGTATTAATTAATGATTAAAAAAACTTTAATTGCATGATTAATATTAAAATGTCTAATTATTTTTAATGCATTTTAATTACATCTTTAAATTGATTAACGTAATTGAATTATTATTTTTGATTATTTTTAATTATATGATTAATATGATTAACGTAATTAAATAATTATTTTTGATTAAATTTATATATGAATTTCCTAATTATTTTTAATGCATTTTAATTACATCTTTAAATTGATTAACGTAATTGAATTATTATTTTTGATTATTTTTAATTATATGATTAATATGATTAATGTAATTAAATGATTATTTTTGATTAAATTTATATATGAATTTCCTGTTTGTTTTTGTATTAAATAAAACTTTAACAAAGAAAAGAGAACATTATGTACAACGCTGTATAAATGTGAACAGGACCAATCTAGTAATATTAAGGAAGTATGTACATATAAATACATATTTTCATACTTAAAAAAAGCGTAAAGGACCTGAGGAAACACTGAAATATTTCAAGGATGCAGTTTGTAGCCTGTTCAATAAAGGAATTAACTATACATCTCTTATTGTTTCCTAATTTAGCTAGTACATGGTATGTAGGTGGGCGGCTAGTAGACAGACTAGCATACATAGTTCCTGTTGTTATACCACGCGGATCTGAATGAATGTCTTAATTCTAGATAAGTCGCCGAGATTGTAGAAAATACCAGACCCCAGTATTTCACTGTTTCAGGTTCCTCCTCGTCTCTGTAGCTTTTGCAGAAGTCATTAAAGGGAATACCCAATCTTTTTGCATGTCTACCTAAGCCTATATACCCTGTGAGAAGTCCCATAAGTAAAAGAGCTCCTCCATTTTGAGTTTGAGCATTTCCTAGTAAACAGGGCCAGATCTGTTTTGGGCGGTGAACACCTAGACCTTTTCCCAGTCCACTTTTCGACTAACCTAAGGCTTCTTTGCATAATGTTACAGCGCGTTTGTAGATATTTTCCCCAAGGAGGTCCGGGTACGCTATTACTTTAGATCCCCTACACCCCCAGGGTGCGGCGTGCTTCTATTGAAAATCTTGTTCACCGACGCCCCGGCTAGATCGAGTGCACAATGCTGTCGTAATCGCTTCCGGCGTGACGTTATTGAAGCCCCTTCAATGTTCATAAAGAAAAAAAAAAACTAATGGCGGCGAAATACCAACAGGTTATCATAACCTCTAACGAGATTTTTAGCCGAGCTTCTCTTTCCAACTTGTGGTGTGTTGCTTTTGAGTTTTCCTACAAGTTGGCGGGACCTAGAGTTTTTTGCCGACTCCGAACGGCACTTCCAAAGCAAATGAATTTTTTGCTGAGAAGCTTCTCATGGCAGAAATACACCCGGAGAGTTTGCCAAACTACTGCCGAGGGGCGACCCCGTTTAGAAAAATTCTTTTTCTAAATAATTTTTGATGTTACTTTTGTCGGGCATCGAACCGCCACGACTTGGTGTAGAAGGCCGAACACTTAACCGCTACACCACGGCGGCCGCCAAAGGCTATTGGTAATTCCATGGTAGATAAGGATGTGCTTAACCATATCATGTAGCTTTACTTTTATGTTGTTGTTGTTGTTGTAGCGAGGTGTAGCCCTGCCTAAATGTCAGACAGGGTCACCCCGAGTGTATTGCTCTTGGCCGGGTCGATATAAGAAAACGTCCCGGGTCGTTTCGGCACGATGGGTACAGCACAAGTACTGGTACCGTTCTCGTAGAACCGGCAATACAAAAAACTAGCCGTGTAGGCTATGTAGGTCATTTAGCGTTACCCAGGGTGCACCAACTGTGAGGCGACCTACTTTTACACCTACTTTTACTTTTATAGATCTACCTTTCATATATGCATGCTGCGATGGTGGGAGTTTGCCCTCTACCTTATCCCTAACGTAGGTCTTAGTTAGCCTCTCCAGCACCTCAAGTTGGAAGGTCGGCAGACTGAGAAACCTAAAACCCTTTGGACAAACATGAGACGTTTTACCAGCCTTAGGTCTAAAAATTCCCCTGGAATTTCTCAAAGGGTTTGGAATGTAATTAAGAGTAAGGACCCGCTTATATAGCTAGCCACCAAGGGATGCTCAATTCCACTGATTGCTGAAGTTGTACGGGCGATATCCGATCTAGACCAGGTGCTTGAAACGCTTGAATGACCCGTGTCCCATTCAATTCTTTTATTAATTAGGTACTGCAATAGGTCGTGTACCCAAATTCGGTTGATTCCTAAGACAGTTTTCCGCTTCTGGAAAGTGGGTCCTATGGAGAAATTGCGGCGTTTCATCCCCAGTATTTATCCATGACCCATTAGGCCTTATCGACATCGCGGTGTGCTAAGAGGTGATTTAGCTAGTACATACTTAAGCTCAAATTTGTATACCAAATTTTCTTTTTTAAAAGTATTTACAAAAGCAAAAACATTTGGCATTTACCTGTAAGAATACTATTCTGCCTTGAATAAAAAAACATGTGAGTGCAAATTGCATTATTTTCATTTATTAAATACTTACATTTAAAGTTTATACTGTTACTGCTTTAATTTAAAATAATTAAATAATTGGAATAATTAAATAATTGAAAATAATCTTATAATCAAATTTAATTATTTAATTGTTTAATTAATATTAATCTTTTAACTAATTTTAATGCTTTAATCAATTTTAATTGTTTGGTTATTTTTAATTACTTGATTGTTTTTAATCACATGATTGTTTTTAATTAAAAATAATGGGAAATTTTTTTGATTATTTTTGATTATTTTTTTAATTTTTTTAATTAATTAATTAATACTTTCTGATTAAGCTCCACAAAATTAATTAATCACTAAAATTAAAAAAGCCGAAGTAATTAATCATTATTAATGTTAATTGCAATTTAACAGATCTGATTCATTCATAAATTGTAAGAAAATTTTCTTAGATTCTATGAATTTTTTCTTATATTTTAAGAAAAACACTTCTATGAAATTTTGTTCGTAAAACACATGTACGTTTTTGGTTCAGTGTAGGAAAGTCAGTTCCGCGACCCTGCCATATGAAAAATCTCGGTATTATCGGGATTCTCCACATAGCAGAACTCCGGGACTGACGTTCCTAAACCGACACCTTTACTCCTCCTCGAACCATTTAGATGACTTGATGAAGGCCATCAGGTCCTTTATGTCGTGACCTGGCGTAGGCTAACCAGGAAGGGAACTCCCAAAAAGCGCATTCCCGCGCCACTTAAAGCCGGACAGTTGCAGATGAGGTGCTCCACCGTGTAGATCCATTTGCATATTTTGGGGCTGAGCCCTCATTTTTTTCCAATGGCACTTTTGCACGTCATTCAGTTTTAGTAGCATTAACGGTGGCATCTTAAGGGCCCTTTACACGATCACACTGTGTGACAAACATGTGTGATGAAAAAAAAAAGAAAAAAAAAATTGCTTTCGTTTAAACGGTCACACATGTTGTCATACTTCATTTCTCTGTTATTTGTGAACGAAGCAACATGGCACGCGCATTGGTTGCAGCACTTGTATTTGACATTTTAGAAGAGACGAAATAGAACAAAATAGGCAGCATTCTTTTTTATTTTATTTTTGTATTCTTCGCTTTTAATTTTCCAGATTTCTGGATAGCTTCGATATACTTCGAAGAACTCCTTTCAAATTTCTTTGTTTGCCCGCGATGTCATTACCCTCTAATTTTTGCTTATCGACTGAAAAAATACACTGCGTGCTTGATTGCAAGCGTTTACACTATCACACATGTGTGTCCAACATCAAAAAAATCAAAAATTTTAGAAAACCATCACACATGTGTGACACACACGAATTTCTCATGTTTACACGCTCACACCTCTCTTCACGCCGCACATGTTTGTCACACAGTGTGATCGTGTAAAGGGCCCTTTATAGCGGTTGGTGAAAAGAACCAGTTCTTCTTTTCCCGGGTTGATGCTCAGTCCGCAGCGCGAGCACCATGAGGAAACCTCTCGCAGTGCTACTTGCATCTGATTGGAAAATGTCGGAAAAAATACTTTGTATGAACTCACACTGAAAATCTTAAAATATTCTGTGTGCTGTGTCTTAAAGTTGTTGTATCTAAAAAATCGTGCTTTTAATGAAGGGTTGCAATACAGAATAAGATACAATAATTGTCGATATCGAAGTTCCACCTGAGCTTTATCTACTGATTGGAGTACTTAATACCATATTCAACGGCAGGTTAAACAATAACAATACTCGCTTAATCATCGAATTGCCGTCAAAGCAAAAACACAAACTCGGCTATTTTACCCATCCCCGGTAAGATACTGCTTTTCTGTAAATGATCTCTTAAAATATATCAGGAAAATTGTTTGGCAAATATGTAGGATAATCAATATGTTTTTTTCATATCTAAGATATGTATATATGTATTTCTTCAATGCAAGAGATAAGGTTAGGTTATTATTTACAAAATCACCCAAATTGTATGGAGAATTTGAACATTTGAAAAAAACTTAGTCCTTTTTCTGTATAAATTAAACAGCGATAAATAATAAATCTTTCTAAAGGTAATTTTTCTGTGATGAATCTAAATAAATGCGTATATACTAATGCTCCTCGAGAACAGAACAGTTATTTTATCCGGGACACCATAAAAGGAACAGGGAACCATGAAAAGAAAAAAAAATACTTATTTTAGGAAACATAAAAACTTCCAAACCTTCAGTCATAATATCTCCTTATATTTCCAAGAATACAATCATGAAGGAATATCTTGGTTGTTTTGATTTTTGATAATAATTGGTTCAACCTCACCGTGTCTTTATTTGGACAAGGCTTCTACCAAAACACAGTGGCGCAGCCAGGGGGTGGTTTTAGGGGTTTAAACCACCACTGAGATATAAAACTACATATGTGAAAACTAGTTTTCATGACATGTTTGCAAAAATTTCGTTTGCATGAAAATCGAAAAACGTCAATTCCATAACAGGGGCCTAAGCTTTTGGGCCGTTTGCATAAGAGGGGTGTCACACGATACATCCATATGGACGCGATCCATGGCTGTTACATCCATACACCTAAGATACAGGGTCATAAAACCGGTCAAAACCTAACTCAAGATTTTAAGGGTGTCCGGCAAATTTCTTGTACGCAGTTCTTCTTATCTCATTGAGATCTACCAGAAAAATGCTATCTCGTCCCAGGTATTTTTTCGTGTTGCGCAGTTTAATAGATTCAATGACAAATAAAAAAAGAAAGTTGGCCCTTGTTATATAAGTCAATATAAAGTAACATTTATTGGCAGGTATCTATGTATGTATGTATATTAGACTGGGCCAAAAATTCAAAATTTCGTTTACTTTTTCAAAACTTATATTGATTTTCTTTTTAAGAAAGGTGAAAAAAATTACTGTAATTTTTTCAGTTTTTATATTAAAGTCTAGAGGTCTATAATCGCTAGTTTAGATTTTACAGACTTAACCTCCAATTTGGTATAAAAACGCAAATCATTGTTGAAAAACACCATTTACCTGAACATATTTTTGTAGGAAATTGATTTCCCTACAAAAGCTACCAAGATTGAAATTTTCTCAGAATTCCCGATTTTGGTTTGAAAATTTGCGAAACATGAAAAAATGGATTCGATATCAGAATTTAACAACGGGCCCGAGGTTCTGCCCTAACCGTGCAAAAAAGTCCAATATTATTTTGTGAAGGTTAGTGAAGAACTGCGACCTGTTAGGCTACTTCAGATCACAGATTTGGATTTAGCTCGCCAAAATACATGAAAATTAATGTATTGAGGTCACAGATCCATCAACGTTTTATTTTTTTTGTGGCTGTGCTATTTGAAGACTGTAGAACTACACCCCCGCAGAGAAAGCCTATATTAAGAAAAAATATGTTTGAACGTATATGAGAAATGTATATTTTTTTGTTATAATATTGATCATATAATGATAATTAATCATGTAGAATATCAATAAACAAAATTTAGTAAAAAAATTTTTTTTTATTTAATAATAAGTTTTGAAAACATAACTTTTTTGTAGCCCACTCAATTTTTTTAAGAATCTGTATCTATCTTTTTGGTACATGGATATTTGCATTTTTGACAATTTTTGAAAGAAAAAAAGGGAAATCGAAAAACATGCTAATTTTTGAAGCTAGAATACTAGAAAACGGCTAGTCTGAGAAAATTTTGGCCAATGCAAATTTTGTAGGGAATTCGATTTTCTTCAAAAATATGTTCAGGTAACTGGTGCTTTACAACAATGGTTTGTCGTTTTTATACCAAATATGAGGTAAAGTCTGTAAAATCTACACTAGCGAAATTTTGGCCCATGCAAATTTTGTAGGGAATTCGATTTTCTTCAAAAATATGTTCAGGTAACTGGTGTTTTACAACAATGGTTTGTCGTTTTTATACGAAATATGAGGTAAAGTCTGTAAAATCTACACTAGCGATGAAAGACCTCTAGATTTTAATTTAAAAATCTGAAAAAATCACAACAGTCTGTAAAATTAATTATTTTCACCTTAAAAAAAAAATCAATATTATTTTTGAAAAAAACGATATTTTGAATTTTTGGCGCAGTCTAATGTAATGTGTATAATATCTTTTTTAAATGCTTTCTTTACGCTACTCCTGACTGGCGCTATAAAACCTTTTTGTAAATAGTTGTACTCCTCCGTGAAGGGTGGATACCTTGCCGCGGTACGAGGGCTTAAGTCGATAGCCACAGGGCTACGCTGCCCTTGTGATCATAGCTCCGTACGGCACTTCATCACGAGAGCAGCCTAGCCTCTCTGGCGCGACGACAAAGATCTTCCCCCTCCCAATCCAGGGTGTTATGCGACCACGTGCCCATTGGACGTTTGCAGCCGGGAGGCAAATCGTGGCTGTATTTGAACGGAGCCTCTCTGATACCGGGTCGCCTACTTTTCCCTTGACCCTAAGCTGGCCTTGTCCGGCGATGGGTCGTACGAACAAGATGAACTCAAATAACGCAAATAAAAACGAAAAACCCAAAAAACAAACAACGCCAAATTTCACTCCTCAACAAAGGAGAGCTATGGAGGAGCAGGCGAGAAAGCAACAACGCCGGAGGACAACCTCCGTTCCACAATCAAGGGGGGGATCGACAGCGATGGCAACTACGAGTCGGTCAACCAACCCTCTATCGTGTAAGATTGACTTGATGGGAGCTAGCACCAGTGCGGTTGCCAACGCAGCTAAGCGGACAACGGCGGATGCTAAACTCCCATCAACCTCTGATATGAAAACCAGTATCTTTACGTCTGTGGCAGCGGTCTCACGACCTGGCCTCGGAGTTTCGAAGGGGAAGGAAGCTGCAACTGAGATTTCGGCAAGGGGAGCGACCGCGATGGCAACTACGGGTCCGCACTCCCGTGAGACATCTCCCCGCCGCTTCACATACCACGAGAAAAGATTGGCTGCAAAGATGCTGAAGAGGTATGAAGAGGTACCGCAGGAGTCGCTGTCGCCGAATTCCAGTAAATCGGTAGAGCTAGCGAAAGCTGTGATACCGGATTTCCAAAAATCTTACATGCCAAAGAGGTTAAAAGTTAACCCTTTCAAGCGCCAGAGATCGGACCTGGAGTTAAATCCCCCTCCCAAGCGGCATCAGAATACCTCTGGAGCGGGCAAACTAAGCTTTGCTGAGGTAACCAAGGACAGGATCCTTATAGGCGTCCTTGACCGAGGCAATGACCGTCTGGCCATCGCCAAGGACCGGTGGCGTTACGTGCGAAATGAATTCGGCAACATTCTTCTCAACGTTGCTCCGGAGTTTCCGGGTAGTTCGGCGCGAGTAACGGATGCGGGCTGGCACCAGAGTCAGATCAAATTACTCGCATGCGAGGATGCAAAAACCGTAGCACTGTATAAGGCAGCAGCTGCTAAACTGGGTGAAGTCTACAAGGGCGCAAAGATAGAGGTCGTCAAGGGCAAGGGCGTGGATTCCGGCCATCCCTGACGAACCCGACAGAATTCTCGGGATGCTACGGCTAATGAATCCGTCCCTCCCAACGCATGACTGGGGTGTCAATCTGGTCGGGGATGCGGTGGGGCCCGACAGACAGGTGGTGTTCACCATGAATAAAGAGTCAATCGAGCCCCTCAAAAGGTGCAATGGCCTAGTACACTACAGCGTAGGCCAGATCGTTATCCACGTATATCGTGGTGATGCTCAGCGCGCTGCCTTCTCGGCTGCTCCGGGGGAACCGGAAAACGAATTACCAGAAGAGGAAGCGGAGGATTCCGATGCGGAAAGCATGTTATCCGCCACGTCCCTTGCCGATAGTGCTGTGAACAACTCGGAGATGGAGGACAGCCTACAGGACGAGGAAGTCCTCGACGTCACGGTGGTAGCAGCCAACGCTGAGCGATTAACATCTAACGCTACAGGCAGCAGGACTCCTGCAACGCCATATCGGGCAGTTAATCGGAACAACTCGTCGTTGATAGGCAACCTCCGGGATGGGGCAAACCTCGACGACATGGGGACGGCAGGGAAGTCTGTGCGCTCTCATGTTGGTGGTGCTTCAGATTAATCTGCACAAATCTAAAGTGGCTTCGGCTGCTTTAAGTAGTCGTCTTTCTAAAGGCGACGTGGATGTGGTCCTCATCCAAGAACCCTGGGTCAATAGCTCGAGAACCTGCGGATTGGGGACTAAGGGCTTCAAGCTCATTCGAGCCAGCGAGGAGAGCAAAGTCCGAACGTGTATTTTGGTCAAGTCTGAGTGGAACTCCTTTCTCCTACCTAACTACTCCAATGGTGATATTACCGCTATCAGTCTAACGGTCGACAGCACCCGCCTGACGGTGGCGTTGGTCTATATGCCCTACGACGCCGAAGAACCCCCACCACAAACGGAGGTGAAAGACCTGGTGTCAAATTTCTGCACGGGTAATCTTATTATTGGAGCGGACGCTAATGCTCACCATGTCCAATGGGGGAGTTCCGATATCAATGCCAGGGGCGAGTCTCTGTTTGATTTCCTCTTAACAACCAACCTGGTAATTTGCAACGTGGGTAATGAGCCTACTTTTATCACTAAGACCCGTAGGGAGGTCATAGACCTCACTATCTGTAGTGAAGGCGCTTATGGGTGGGTCAGAAAATGGCGGGTTCTGGAAGAACATTCATTCTCCGACCACCATTACATAGAAATGGTTTTAGACTTTATTGTAGAACAACCAATCAGGAAGCGCAATCCACGTAACACAAATTGGCAGTTACACAATGAAATATTAGACAGAGACCTCCCAGTACTGTCCTCACAAGCCCCCTCATCAGTAGAGGAGCTGGAGGATCTTGTTACTACATTTACATCGACGCTCTACCAATGCTCTAGGACAGGCTTGTCCAGTGCCAAAACCACGCGGTAAACACAGGCCACATTGGTGGTCCTACGATTTGGACTCGTTCCGCAAATCATGCCGGAAACAATTTAACAAGGCCAAGAGCCTCGGCTCTGAGCCTCATTGGCAAGAATATAAAGCTAAACTTAGGGCCTACAAAAAAGCTCTGAGACAGGCGAAGAGAACTTCGTGGAGAAATTTCTGCACTGGCGTCGAAAAGGTCGACGACACAGCGAGATTTAGACGAGTCCTCTCGAAAAGTCAAACAGCCATCAGCTCTTTGCGAAAAACTGACGGATTCTGGACCAGCACGGAAGAGGAAACAATTGAGCTGCTCTTGAATACACATTTTCCGGGGAATCTGCATGACGCACCACTAGTACCTGCAACAAACCTGGCAGTAAAAATACCCATCACTGAGGAAAGGGTAAGGTGGGCAGTTAAGAGCTTTGAACCGTATAAGGCTGCCGGGCCGGACGGGATTATCCCCGCGCAACTTATAAACACGTTGGAGACATCATCTAAATGGCTGGTATTTCTCTTCACAGCCTGCCTGGCTCTCAACCACATTCCGGGCTCCTGGAGAAGCGCCACGGTAGTGTTTATCCCTAAGGCTGGGAAGGCGTCCCACTACGAGCCAAAAGACTACAGACCGATCAGTCTCTCGTCCTTTGTACTCAAAACCTTTGAGAGGATACTAAGCGACTACCTCTCAACGACTATTGATAGCAACCTAATCTCTAGCTATCAGCATGCATACACCAAGGGTAAATCAACAGAAACCGCTCTGCACAGCCTAGTATCTGTCATTGAGAAATCGCTGTGTGAAAAGGACTACTGTCTCGTGGCCTTCCTAGACATTGAGGGGGCTTTCAACAATATAAGCCCGGAGGCTATCAACTCCGCTCTAACTAATCTGGGCGTAGAAGGACCTCTAACTGGTTTAATTGACCAACTTTTAATGGGAAGGAAAATAGCTTCTTCACTTGGTACGGTTGAGTTATCACGCTATGTTACAAGGGGAACACCCCAGGGTGGTGTTCTTTCCCCGCTTTTATGGAACCTCACAGTCAACTCGTTGCTACGTGACACAAGCTGGGGGGGCGGGAAGATAGTGGCATACGCAGACGATTTAGCTATTGCATTCAGAAGCAAGTTCCCACAAACTCTGTGTGACCTGATGCAAGTAGCACTGCGAGAAGTTTCGACGTGGTCCTCTCGCTGCGGACTTAGTATCAACCCGGGGAAAGTGGAACTTGTCCTCTTCACCAAAAGGTACAAAATACCGCCACTAAGCCTACCAGAACTAGATGGCACGCGCCTGGGCTTGTCGGATAAGGCCAAGTTTCTAGGCGTAGTTCTGGACAGGAAACTGAATTGGAAGGAGAATGTTCTTCAGCGCCAGAAGAAAGCTTGCATCGCTCTTTACACATGCAAAAGAGCCATTGGCAAAAAATGGGGGCTCAGCCCTAGAGTATGCAGTTGGATCTACACGGCCATCATTCGTCCAATCATGCTATATGGAGTCGTCGTATGGTGGCCTGCGCTGAGCAAGGCAACATACCTGAATCTGTTGCGGAAAGTCCATAGATCCAATATGATCTGGATAAGCGGTGCGCTAAGGACAACGCCCAATGAAGCCCTCCAGGTCATTCTGGGCATTTTTCCACTTGATCTGGAAGGGTTTCGGTCAGCAGCGGCATCAGCTCTGCGCCTAAGAGAAACCTCCAGTTGGGGTGCGGGTACTATTGGACACTCCAGTATTCTGGAATCTTACAGCTTTCTCCCTCTAAGCACAGATCGTTGTGCGACCACTACAGTCGGCGATAGCTGTTTCAAAATAAACATTCCCAGCAGAGAAGACTGGGAGAGGACGGATTGATGTCCCGAAACAAATAGTGGCACTTCCATATACACCGACGGCTCGAAGTTGGACGGCAGAGTTGGAGGAGGGGTTTATTCAAGGGATTTGGACCTTGAGCTCTCCTTCAGACTACCTGATCATTGTAGCGTCTTCCAGGCGGAAGTCTCGGCAATCCTAGACGCCGCGGCCTGGTTAAGCAAACGTGTTATCGGAGAAGATATCGCTATTTTCAGCGATAGCCAAGCGGCCATCAAATCCCTTGGCTCATACACGTTCAACTCTGAACTGACGCTCAGCTGTCGTCGATCTCTTCAGGAGATGGCCCAACAGAACCGCGTAAACCTCATATGGGTCCCGGGACATAGGGACATTGAGGAAAACTGTAAGGCAGACGAGCTTGCCAGGCAGGGCACGACCAAGCAGGTTCTTCAGGATAAAGAGCGCTTAGGTATGCCGTTTGCCACATGCAAACTAATGCTGAAGGAGCACACACTCCGTCAAGCCAACGAAAGATGGCTGCAATCCCCAGGGTGTCGGATATCGAAACAAACCTGGCCAAAATGGGATCTTAAAAGGTCTAGACGCATTTATGCCCTAACTAGGAGGGAAATCTGCATATTGATAGGGGTATTAACCGGTCACTGCCTCATTGGTAGGCATGCAGAAAGGCTAAGTGTGCCCTACCGACGATGCTGCAGGAGTTGCAAAGATGATGAGGAGGAGGAAACAGTGGAACACCTCATCTGCAACTGTCCGGCTTTAAGCGGCGCGAGAACACGCTTTTTGGGAGCTCCGTTCCTGGATAGCCTAAGCCAGATCGCGGAACTGGACATAAAGGACTTGATGGCCTTCATAAAGTCATCTAAGTGGTTCGAGGAGGAGTAACGGTGTCGGTTTAGGAGTGTCAGTCCCGGGATTCTGCTGTGTGGAAAATCCCAACAACTCAGGGATTTTCCATTTGGCTGGGTCCCGGGACTGACTTTCCTTGTGTTGGTGGTATCACAACGGTACCTTGCTGGCTGGGTTAATATTAAATTCATTGCTAGTTTAGAAACTACACCATTTTTGGTATAAAAATGGCAAACCATTGTTGTAAAAACCATTTAGGTACCTGAATATATTTTTGTAGGAAATTGCGTTCTCTATAAAAGCTGCCTAAAATGAAATTTTCTCAGAGTGGACGTTTTCTAGTATTCTAACCCAAAACGCTGGTACGTTTTTTTTTATTTCCCGATTTTGGTTTTGGAACTAAATTCAACGTGGAATCATGCTAAAATACCAATAGTATTTTCTGTTGGTTTTGCCCCGTCTAATGTAAATATGTGTAAGGCTACACCCGTCACAATCTTCTAATGGTCACTACGTTCGAATATGATGTCCTTCAAGTGTATACCTATCTGCATACCGATGAAAAGTTGGGTATATTATCAAACCTTTAAGACAGAAACATCTTTAGCGTCTCGTTGCGTGACATTTAATCTTTGACAGCTGATATAAAATGTAGGTATGTACGTTAAGCTGTTCCTTAAGAAGAAAAATTTTTTCGCCGGACGATATGATAGATTTCGCTCTTAAAATAAGCTGTTCAAAATTTCACTCGAATTGGATAACTTTTAGAATTTGCACGTTGCATTTTTTTCCTGCGCGATTTCACGAATTCTGACACATCTTCCTTAATTGTTAAATACATCGAAAAGGGATAATTTTATTTTCCTTGATATTTATGTCAACTTAATCAATTTCAAACAAAATTTATCTTAACCATTTTCTTATCGGTTCAATAGTAGCAAAGCTATATCCAATTTAAAAATATGTTACAGCTAGATTCATCATATCGATTCTGTACAGCAAAGCAGTCGAAAACTTGATAAATTAAACCCACAGCATTATTCGTATGGATTTTACATCGAAAACACTTGTTGATTTTGAAATAATTTGAAAAAGTTCAGCAGCATACGGAACAATTGCAGCCTCTAATTGAAAGTGTTGCAGACAGACTAACGGAGGTGGAAAATAAGCTTTCAAAGCGACTGGAGGAAAAAGTATATGCGCTTACAGCTTTGGTTGCCGAGTCGTCATCCCGAATTACCGTTTTGGAAGCGAATGCAATGAAGTTTGAACTGGAAATGGCTTGTATGAAAAATATGATAGCTGGTGTAATGGAACAGAGTGCTGCGCCGGATATCTCCGCTGATGCGGTTGCGTTCGGCATCCCATTTATTGAAGGTGAAAACTTAAAACGCGTATTTTACCTGGTGCGTCAATCTATCGACTTCATGCCTCCTCAAATAAGGGATATCTTTCGCACTAAACCTTCAAACTCTAATCCTAATCTGAATCTGCTACAAGAAGCCATTAGGTTAGGTTAGGTTCAAGTGGCTGCCGCAGAGGCACACTTAGGCCAGTTTTGAAAGGCCCGTTGTGATACCACCAACACAAGGAAAGTCAGTCCCGGGACCCAGCCAAATGGAAAATCCCTGAGTTGTTGGGATTTTCCACATAGCAGAATCCCGGGACTGGCACTCCTAAACCGACACCGTTACTCCTCCTCGAACCACTTAGATGACTTTATGAAGGCCATGAAGTCCTTTATGTCCAATTCCTCGATCTGGCTTAGGCTATCCAGGAACGGAACTCCCAAAAAGCGCGTTCTCGCGCCGCTTAAAGCCGGACAGTTGCAGATGAGGTGTTCCACTGTTTCCTCCTCCTCATCATCTTTGCAACTCCTGCAGCATCGTCGGTAGGGCACACTTAGCCTTTCTGCATGCCTACCAATGAGGCAGTGACCGGTTAATACCCCTATCAATATGCAAATGCGTCTAGAACTTTTGAGATCCCATTTTGGCCAGGTTTGTTTCGATATCCGACACCCTG